>JAVSCE010006581.1:0-47697 GCA_032199065.1 Smutsia gigantea
GTGAGGTGATATCTCATTGTGGTTTTAATCTGCATTTCTCTGATGATTAGCGATGTGGAGCATCTTTTCATGTGCCTGTTGGCCATCTGAATTTCTTCTTTGAGAAGTGTCTATTCATGTCCTCTGCCCATTTCTTAATTGGATTATTTGCTTTCTGTTTGTTAAGGTGCATGAGTTCTTTATATATTTTGGATGTCAACCCTTTATCAGATATGCTTTTTATGAATATATTCTCCCATACTGTAGGATGTCTTTTTGTTCTACTGATGGTGTCCTTTGCTGTACAGAAGCTTTTCAGCTTGATACAGTCCCACTTGTTCATTTTTGCTTTTGTTTCCCTTGCCCGGGAGATATGTTCATGAAGAAGTTGCTCATGTTTATGTCCAAGAGATTTTTGCCTATGTTTTTTTCTAAGAGTTTTATGGTTTCATGACTTACATTCAGGTCTTTGATCCACCTTGAGTTTACCTTTGTATGGGGCTAGACAGTAGTCCAGTTTCATTCTCTTCCATGTAGCTGTCCAGTTTTTCCAACACCAGCTGCTGAAGAGGCTGTCATCTCCCCATTGTATATCCAAGGCACTTTTATCAAATATTAATTGACTGTATATGTTTGGGTTAATGTTTGGATTTTCTATTCTGTTCCACTGGTCTGTGGGTCTGTTTTTGTGCCAATACCAAATTGTCTTGATTACTGTGGCTTTGTAGTAGAGCTTGAAGTCAGGGAGCGTAATTCCCCCTGTTTTATTCCTCCTTCTCAGGATTGCTTTGGCTATTCGGGGTCTTTTGTGGTTCCATATGAATTTTAGAATTATTTGTTCCAGTTCATTGAAGAAAGCTGTTGGTAGTTTGATAGGGATTGCATTGAATCTGTAGATTGCTTTAGGTAGTATAGCCATTTTGACAATATTTATTCTTCCTAGCCAAGAGCATGGGATGCATTTCCATTTGTTAGTGTCCTCTTTAATTTCTCTTAGGAGTGTCTTGTAGTTTTCAGAGTACAGGTCTTTCACTTCCTTCGTTAGGTTTATTCCTAGGTATTTAATTCTTTTTGATGCAATTGTGAATGGAATTGTTTTTCTGATTTCTCTTTCTGTTAGTTCATCATTAGTGTATAGGAAAGCAACAGATTTCTGTGTGTTAATTTTGTATCCTGCAACTTTGCTGAATTCAGATATTAGTTCTCGTAGTTTTGGAATGGAATCTTTAGGGTTTTTTATGTACAGTATCATGTCATCTGCAAATAATGACAGTTTGACTTCTTCTTTACCAATCTGGATGCCTTGTATGTCTTTGTTTTGTCTGATTGCTGTGGCTAGGACCTCCAGTACTATGTTGAATAGCAGTGGAGAGAGTGGGCATCCCTGTCTGGTTCCCAATCTTAGATGAAAAGCTTTCAGTTTCTCGCCGTTAAGTATGATGTTAGCTGTGGATTTGTCATATATGGCCTTTATGATGTTGAGTACTTGCCGTCTATACCCATTTTGTTGAGAGTTTTAATCAGGAATGGATGCTGAATTTTGTCAAATGCTTTTTCAGCATCTATGGAGATGATCATGTGGTTTTTGTTCTTCTTTTTGTTGATGTGGTGGATGATGTTGATGGATTTTCGAATGTTGTACCATCCTTGCATCCCTGGGATGAATCCCACTTGATCATGGTGTATGATCCTCTTGATGTATTTTTGAATTCGGTTTGCTAATATTTTGTTGAGTATTTTTGCATCTACGTTCATCAGGGATATTGGTCTGTAATTTTCTTTTTTGGTGAGGTCTTTGCCCGGTTTTGGTATTAGAGTGATGCTGGCTTCATAGAATGAGTTTGGAAGTATTCCCTCCTCTTCTATTTTTTGGAAAACTTTAAGGAGAATCGGTGTTATTTCTTCTCTATATGTCTGGTAGAATTCAGAGGTGAATCCATCAGGCCCGGGGTTTTGTTCTTGGGTAGTTTTTTGATTACCAATTCGATTTCGTCGCTGGTGATTGGTCTGTTTAGTTTTTCTGTTTCTTGCTTGGTCAGTCTTGGAAGGTTGTATTTTTCTAAGAAGTTGTCCATTTCTTCTATGTTTTCCAGCTTGTTAGCATATAGATTCTCATAATATTCTCTTATGATTCTTTGTATTTCTGTGGGGTCCGTCGTGATTTTTCCTTTC
The DNA here is from genome assembly GCA_032199065.1 of Smutsia gigantea. Taxonomy (NCBI): domain Eukaryota; kingdom Metazoa; phylum Chordata; class Mammalia; order Pholidota; family Manidae; genus Smutsia; species Smutsia gigantea. Next base: position 2,152 of record JAVSCE010006581.1, read on the forward strand.
TCATTTCTGATCGTGTTTATGTGTGTAGATTCTCTTTTTCTCTTAATGAGTCTGGCTAGGGGTTTATCTATTTTGTTTATTTTTTCAAAGAACCAGCTCTTGGTTTTATTGATTTTTTCTATTGTTTTATTCTTCTCAATTTTATTTATTTCTTCTCTAATCTTTATTATGTCCCTCCTTCTGGTGACTTTGGGCCTCATTTGTTCTTCTTTTTCCAATTTCAGTAATTGTGTCTTTAGACTATTCATTTGGGAATGTTCTTCCTTCTTTAAATAGGCCTGGATTGCAATATACTTTCCTCTTAGAACTGCCTTTGCTGCGTCCCACAGAAGTTGTGGCTTTGTGTTGTTGTTGTCATTAGTCTCCATATATTCTTTGATTTCTGTTTTGATTTGGTCGTTAACCCATTGATTAATTAGGAGAGTGTTGTTAAGTCTCCATGTATTTGTGAGCCTTTTTGATTTCTTTCTAAAATTTATTTCTAGTTTTATACCTTGGTGATCTGAGAAGTTGGTTGGTAGGATTTCAATATTTTTGAAATTACTGAGGTTCTTTTTGTGGCCTAGTATGTGGTCTATTCTGGAAAATGTTCCATGTGCACTTGAGAAGAATGTGTATCCTGTTGCTTTTGGGTGTAGAGTTCTGTAGATGTCTGTTAGGTCCATCTGTTCTAGTGTGTTGTTCAGTGCCTCTGTGTCTTTACTTATTTTCTGTCTGGTTGATCTGTCCTCTGGAGTGAATGGTGTGTTGAAGTCTCCTAAGATGAATGCATTGCTGTCTATTTCCTCCTTTAATTCTGTTAGTATTTGTCTCACATATGCTGGCGCTCCTGTGTTGGGTGCATATATATTTATAATGGTTATATCTTCTTGTTGGACTGACCCCTTTATCATTATGTAATGTCCTTGTGTTGACTTTTTATTGCAGAAAATTCTAAGCATGTGTAAAAGTGGGGCTATTATAATAGGTATCCATGTACCCGTCACCCAGCTTCCACAGTCATCTCCCATGGCCAGTCTTCCCTGTCTGTTTATATCCTTGCTCCAGCTTATCACCCCTTCTCTGGACCTGGAGTGTTTGGAAGCAAATTCCAGAACCACAGTGTATGATTAGCTGATACATCACTTAAGTCTGTTTTAATCTGTAGCTTCCTCCTCCGTCCCTCTTCTCACTCTTGGGATAGTTAGTTGAAGAAACAATGTTGTTTGTCTTTTGGTCTTGGTTTTGCATGTTCTTCTGTTGCTTATTTCCTGTAACTCAGTAGTTATCTAGAGCTGTATTGTCCAGTGTGGTAGCCTCTAGCCACATGTGGAAGCTAACTAAAATTAAGAATTGAGTTGTGCAGTCATAATAGCACACTTCAAGCACTCAGTAACCACATATGGCTAATGACTACCAATTGGACAGCACATGTAAGACGTTTCTACTGCCACAGGAAGTTCTTGGACAATACTCATCTAGAGGCTTGATTGGATTCAGTCTTTTTGAGGAACTATGGTTCCATTTAGTGGGAAATGATGTTGAGAGACCACAATCTGGGTTGCTAGAGGCCTTTCCATGGATGGGGGTCGGATTTGAGTTTTTTAAAGATCAACTATATTGTGAATTTATCCTGATATTTCTAATTCAAATTCAGGACTATAGGGTTTTTACCTAACTTCATCATTCTGTCATATCTAGATTCCTACAGTCTTAAAGTCCTGGTTCCCAGCAACACTAATACAATCACTCCTTTGCTTTATGCAACAGTACACACATAGTAGACTCAGAAAAACAATACCAACACAACCCCAAAACAGTTACTTAAAACACTACTCCAGTGTGTACCTTCATATTACTGTGTTTTAAGGTCACTCGGAATAGTTCCCTCCTTGTAGGTATGTCATCAATGGGATACACATTTAGGTTTCTTTACTTCCTTTTACTTTTGACTTTTAGGGATTGCTTCTTACATTTAATTTTGTTTTAAAATTATGTAAAATACATATATACAGTTCTACGTCAGATCTACAAAATAAAATACATTCAAGGATGTCTCGTTTATATACTGTCACCTCCGCTAGTGGGTAACATTTATTGTTTATCCTTCCATTTAAAAAAAAACTATAGGTAGGTGCATATATATGCATATCTCCTTGTTTTAAATAACAATAGCATACTTTATGCATTCTTTCCCACCTTGCCTTTTTCAGTTAACAATATATATCCTGGAGACTATTCCACATATAGAGGTGTTCTTCATTTCTCTTGTAGTTGATAGTACACCATTTCATGAACATGTTAGTTTATTCAGCCAGTTCCTAGTTGACCATTTAGGTTGCTTGTGGTTTTCTGCTATCACAAATAGTTCTTCAGTGAACAGCTGTCAGTATATGTGGTTTTGTGTTTTTGCTAATATCTTCTGGGGATGGGTCCCTAGAAGTGAAAGGCCAAATGCATGTGCAACTTTGCTAACTAGTTCATCCAGTCATTTTTTTTTTCAGGGCTGTTGTTAAGGTATCATGTCGTTTTATTGGCAACATTTTTTCCTAATTTTTTTTCCATTTTTTAAAATTTTGCTATTATTAATATACAATTACATGAGCAACATTATGGTTACTAGACTCCGTCTATTATCAGATCCCCACCACATACCCCCATTGCAGTCACTGTCCATCAGCATAGAAGGATGTTATAGAACCACTACTTGTCTTCTCTGTGTTATACTGCCTTCCCCGTCATGCAATCATTTTAAAATCAGACATCTCTAAGGAAAATCAAATGTTTTAATACTCAAACCATTTATATATTGTCTATCACTTATACCAGCTTGGAATCATCTGTAGGTTTTACTGAAACATCATAACCAATATCCCTACAGTGGCGTAGAGGGTGTTTTTAGAAACCCATAGCTGTTTTCTAAGTAAAACCACTGGTTGATTTAGCTTGTAAGCTAAAAGCACTAAACAGAAAGACATCACCTACCATATGGGCCTGTGGAGCAGCCCCAGTCTCTCGTGAAGCTGCCCAAAATTAACCAGGGGCTGCAGCCACAACCTGTAGATTTCCGCACCTGTCTGTGCTTTCTCTGTCTTTTATGGGCTTGTCTATTGCAGACCTGGTGGTGGCAGTCAATGGGATCTGGATCCTCGTGGAGACCTTCATGCTGCAAGGTGAGCCCTGGCTAGCGAACTGGCCTGTCCTGGGGTCAAACCTGGCCCTCCTCTTTGAGCTGTTGCCTCTGTTTCTTACAGATGGGAACTTCTTCTCCAAGCATGTGCCCTGGAGTTACCTCGTTTTTCTGACTAGTAAGTTTCTGACATGGCTTTGCTGAACTGCTTGTCCTAAACACTGGCGAGGAGCACTTTCACTTGGTTTAGGGTTTCATGGCTATTCTCTAAAACAGGGAAGCTTAGCAAGAATGGAGCACAAGTTGAGTCTAATTCCATCCCACCCTGTTTAAACTCTTTTGTGGTTCTCCAATGGTCTCCCATCTTGGGTGTAACTCACACCACCTGACCAAATGGGGCCCCTTTACCTTCCTCTTTGCCCTCCTCTCTTGCCAATATAGTTGCCCTCACTCTACTCTGCAGCCCTCCTGACCATCATCCCATTCTCCAGTGCCCTGCCTTACCCCAGGGCTTTTGCACAGACTATTTGCTCTGCCTGGCATGCTGGGCCTCTTGCCATACTGCTCTGCCTGACAGTCCTCCTCCTTCTTCTGTGTCTGAGCATCCCTGAGTGCACTGCATCATCATTAACCCATCCATGCTCTTTCCTCCCATCTAGACACTAAATTCCACGCAAGCAGGCACCACACTGTTTTGCTTACTGTTGCACACCCAGCACAATGCCTGGCACAGAAGAGGTGCCCAGGACATAATTGTTGGATGGACAGACAGATAGCTGGGCCATTCTTAAAGTGGGGGTGGTGCTCCACTTTTAAACAGGTGGCCCCAGGTCCCAGCACGTGGGCCTGGCCTCTCCCAAAACCCACACTGTCATGGGGGGCATGGGTGTGATATGGCTTGGAGGGTGCACAGCCTGCGAGGGAGGTTGGAGATCTCAGGAGAGTCTGAATGAGGAACGGCGCTGGGACAGGCTTGGGAGAGGCTGTGGGAGAGGCTGCTGCTGACCGTGTCCTGCCATTCACAGTCTATGGGGTGGAGCTGTTCCTGAAGGTTGCTGGCCTGGGCCCCGTTGAATACCTGTCCTCTGGATGGAATCTGTAAGTGGAGAGCATGCTTCTTAATCATGTCTGAGACTAATGAAAAGTCCCGCATCCTCTCCCTACACACCCACAACGCACTCACATTGTCTCTGCAGTTGCAGAAGGAAGGTCGGAGGACAGGTCAAGGCCTGTGTCCTGGCCCAGTTTTGCCTGGAGCCCAGAACTTACCGGGGTCGGGCTGTTGTTGTCTCACTCCCTCAGGCTGCCCTTGCCAGTCCTCCTGGACACGGCCTCTCGGGGGTCCTTGGGCTGACTGGCTCTTCCTGAGTCACTTAACCCCCACACCCCGACAACTAAGTGCTTTTTTCCATAAAAAGCACGATGCCCACAGAGAAGGAAGTTCCACTACCTGCCTTGGTCATCAGCAAGCTGCTGGCAGTGCAGAGACCTGAGTAGCCCTTCTCCCTGTTCCACTGAGACTTCAAGCGGTCACTTAGTGCCTGTTAAAGTTAACTCACCCATGAAAGCAGGCTATACCCACGAGGTCTTGGGTCAGGAGAGTAAAGCAAGTTAATAGAGGAGAGTCTGGGGGGACAACGAGATGTGTGTGGCTGTTTTCCGGGTCTTAGCACATGTCCGCAGAGGCCCTGTCCACTGGTCTCCAGGTGGGATCGTACCTGCCGATCCTGCTCCTTCCCTTGGGAACCTTATTAGGGTTGGCTATCACTGGCCTAACCCATGAGACCAGGACCCTTAGGAGGAGTTTGGGCCCTCTCTGACCCCCGAGAAGTGTGCTGTGACAGGGGCCGGCCTAGCCAACCTCAGAAACCGCAAGGCAGCAGGAAGCTGCTTCCTGACCTGTTGGCAGAGGCCTCTGTGGGCCACGCTCTTGCTTTGCTGTGGCTGGTGTGGACTCCTTGGAAGGGGGCACACAGCACAGGGCTGGGACCAGCGGGCTGGTGGGAGGGAAGCTCAGAGGGGCCCAGTGGACCTTGGCTTCTCCCCCTACCTCCTAGGTTTGACTTCTCCGTCACCGTGTTCGCCTTCCTGGGACTACTGGCTCTGTCCCTCAACATGGAGCCCTTTTATTTCATAGTAGTCCTGCGTCCCCTTCAACTGCTGAGGTCAGGACTGGGGTGGGGGCGAGATGGGCAGGGAGGGTGGGGTAGGCCTTGGGGCTGCTCTGGGAGATGACTGGAATGAGTCAGAGGACTCACAAGCCTGGTGTCAGACGGCATGCCCCTGCAGAAGCAGTCAGGGTCCTGTCTGCCCGTGGGGGTGTGTAGACCACCTGCCTCCTCACATCACTGGACCCAATCACCTCTAACTGGAAGAGAACCACCGCTTGCAGCTCAGACGAACTTGGCGCCTGGTGTATCTGCTGCAGCCACAGAAACACATGCTCAGTCCTAAACCTTCTGGCTGTGGCCCCTGAGGGTCCAAAGGAACTTTTGAGTCCCCTGTGCTTTTCTGACACAGCCTCCAGGCAAGAAAAACCCTCACTTGGTCCCCCCTTTGTTCCAGGGACCATTGCAGGAAGTCATTTAGGCAAAGGACGTGTCCTTTGCTTCTTAGGGATCCGCAGCTCTATGCCTGCAGAAGCCTGGTCAGACAGCTGAGGCCCATCCATAGGTGTCCATCATCCCATCCTGTCTTTCCTGGGAGGAGGGGTGCGATGGCAGTCCAGGGGTGGTGTCTCTCTAGGAGACTGTGGTGCTGTGCACTGGTGGTGGCCGGGACCAGGCAGATGGCAACCTCCTCCCCATGCACCGCTGCCCTTTCTTTCCCAGTGAGCCCCCACCCTCTCAGCTCCTCTGCAGGCGTGGGCCTCCGCTCCCTTCCTTCTGGGTTTTGTCACACTGTCCTGAGCAAGGCCTTGTGCCCGCCTCCTGAGCCTCCTGCTCCATTTGTAAACTGTGGTGAACACTTGCTGTTGCCTCGCCCGAGTAAGACTGAGGAGGCTTGGCATGACTTGGCATCCTCTCAGGGAGGGCCCTCTCCAGCCCCGATGTCCTGGTCACCACTGCCCCTTCCTTGCACGAGTCACCCAGCCGAGTGCTAGTCTGGCGGCTCCAAGGGCAGGAGGGGCTTGGGTAGATGAGGGGCCCTGCCGTGCACCGAGAGCAACTGAGCCTTCTTCCCTTGCTCAGGTTGTTCAAATTGAAAAAGCGCTACCGCAACGTGCTGGACACCATGTTTGAACTGCTGCCCCGGATGGCCAGGTACTGCCCTGCCTCTGGGCCCCCAGGGCCAGGCATCGTGCAGCCTGTGCCCCATGCGGGGGGCAACTGGGCGGTAGTTGGGGGAGAGGAGAAGTCCCGAAAAGGCCTGAAATCGAGGGGTCTGACGGGTCTTCAAGGAGACTGAAATCTTGACCACCACAGGCCTCCCTGGCACCACTCTCCTCCACTGACCTGTCTGAAACACTTAGTAGGGAGGGCAGGGAGCTGTCAACTCACTTACCACCTGTGTCTACATTCACAGGTAAGGGGTCACCTGTGAGTCTCCCTTCACAGGTAAGGGGTGAATCTCTGGTAACGGGGCATCTGTTAATGGAGTCCTGATTCGAGCCGTTTTTTACCCCCGACCTGAATCATGAGGCCCCTTCCCTGCAGGCACTTTCCAGTCGGTAAACCTGGCTAGGGGCATGCCTCTCCAGAGTCAGCTCAGAGGGTCTGAGGATGCCGGGGCTGCTGGAGGAGCTGATCTCTCCTGCCTGGCCATAAGTCACCCTGTCCCTTCTGACCCTCCTCTGCAGCCTGGGCCTCACCCTGCTCATCTTTTACTACTCCTTCGCCATCGTGGGCATGGAATTCTTCTGTGGAGTTCTCTACCCCAACTGCTGCAAGTGAGTATGCAGCGGGGTCCCCAGCCCTGTCCAGTCCCAGGCAGCCAGGATTTCTGGAGGACCCGAATCAGGACAACACACTGACTAGCCCCTCAGGGTCCCTGGGGACATGCCCCTCTGAGCCCCAGCACCATGAAAGCCCTGGGAATTGCCTTGCCTTGCTTTCAGGGGATGGCTCAGTGTAACAGCTAAGTGAGGGACCCAAATCAGAGGGTCTCTGAAGGGAGGACATCTGAGCAAGTGACCCTATCCCCAGGCACACTCCAACCAGGCCTAGATCAGCTCACCCTTTGGGCTGAGGGCTAAAGGCTGCTCCAGAACCAGGGGTAGCCTTGGACCTAAGATCCAAGTCCCATGGCTTCCTCCCAGTTCTCTCGGGGGGTGACCAGGGCAGACCCATCAACTAGGGGCAGCCTGTTAGGATAAGACCGATGGATGCCTGTGGGAGGTTTTTTGGGGCCAGGATGGAGTGGGGGTACAGCCTCCCATGACTTCTCCCTTCCTCCAGGCTACCACAATGAAGTCAGCACACTCTGCCATTGGTTCTTGATTCCCAGTGTCTCTTTAATATTGGGTGCTTATGGCCTCAAGCACTGGTAAAGAAATGCCTTCTAGAGACACTGGTAGCCGTTTTGAGTGTCAAGCTGAGCACAAAACCAGAAGCCCATAGCAGTGGTCACACACTCTAGGGTGCATCAGAATTGTGGGGTGGGGGCAAGGGGGACTGCTCAAAAATGCAAACTCCAGACCCCACCCTGTGCTTCTGATACAGTTTGTCTGACAAGAGGATCAGGACCCTGCCTTCTGAACAAGTTCCCTGGGGGCCTTGTGGCAACAGGGGGATGTGGAGACATGTAGAATTATCAGCATGGATTTTAACAGTTCATCCATAAAGGATTGGAAGGAAAGTAGTAAATAAGACTCTCTGAACCGGGCACCCAATTAGAATGCTCTGGCCACGAGGTGGAGAAAGGCACAGAGGATCTTTCCCTCCCTGGCTTGCTGCCTTGTACCCAGGCCCAAGAGCAGGTCCCAGGTTGGGGAGATGCAGAGACAGCACTGCTGACCCCTCTCTGCAGCGCCTCCCTGGGCAGCTGAGAGGGAGCAGGTCCCGCCAAATGGAGGCAGATAAGGAGGGACAAACCGGGGTTCCCACTGCTGGTGAGAGGAGCTGGGGCTCGCCTCAAACCAGGAGCATGGTAAAGATAGGTGCGGGCTAGGCTGGGGCAGACACCCCTTGGTGGACCTTAGTTGCCTGAACGTTTTGTTCTGTGTCGAGGAGACCAATTGTCTGGTGACCTTGCCTTTTCTTTGCCCTTTGTCTCCCCGGCCAGTATGAGCACAGTGGCAGATGCCTACCGCTGGCTCAGCCACACTGTGGGCAATAGGACCGATGTGGAGGAAGGCTACTACTATCTCAATAATTTTGACAACATCCTGAACAGCTTTGGTGAGTGCAGAAACCACAGGCTAGAGGGACATTCCCTGAGCATGCTGCTTTTGGCCCACAGCTCCCAGATGCGGCATAGCAAAGCTGTGTGAGGCTTCCCCCTCCCAGGCTCTTGGTCACTTTCTCGAGTTCTCTCTGGCCCTGATGGAGCATGTGGTTTGCCCAGCCTTCGGGGTGCAGTCCAGGCCAGACCCCAGGACTCACTCAGCACCCAGGTTTTACTCCTTTCTGGTACTTTTTCAGTATCAGGGAGCAGAAAAGCTTAGAGCTTTGCTGGGAGGGACATAGCCCAATGCTAAGGTATCACCCCCTGGCTGAACACCACAATTGCTGGGTGGGACCCAGCCACCCCACCTGCCATAGTGTCCTGCGCTGCCCGGCTCAGACCCACAATGCTCTGCTCCTGGCTGTGGAGAGGCTGGGGGTGCAGAGTATAGAGGGAAGTGGCTGTGCCAGACACAGCCTCTTGGTAGGAAGGGGAGCCCCTCATGGCCTCCCAGATCTACACCAAGTAAGGCCTGGGTGTTCTTTCTACAGTACCGCCCCCAGCCCTGCCCCAGTCCCTCAGGGCTGCTGAGGTGGAGGGCACACCCTTCTGGGGACAGGCCAAGATGGCAGCACTCCCTGTGAGACGGGCACTCAGGAGCTTTGGCTGATTTTGCTGGAACTCAGCCCAAGTTGGAAAATGGGGACACCATCATTTCGTGCAGGGTACCCAGGATAGGTGGAGAGAGGCCACTTGAAATTGACTTTTAAAAAGTAGGTCTGATCAAAACACTTCTCACCCTTGACAGTGACCTTGTTTGAGCTCACAGTTGTCAACAACTGGTACATCATCATGGTAAGGAGCCTGGTCATCCCTTGGGGGGTGTCTTCCCTGCAGGGGTGGGATCCTGAGTCATGCAGGGTTGAGGTCCTGCAGGGAGGCCACAGTTCGAGCTGGGCCCCAGGAGCCAGTCCCTCTGCCTTTGCTGAATTTGGCTTCGTCCCTGCACCCCACACATCCCCCAGCAGCCAGGAGATGCCCATTCACCTCCCGGTCTCTGTCCTCCCACCAATGTGGGAGAGATTTTTCAATCAAGAAAGGAGGGTGGCAAGGGTTTTTGGTTTGTTATTTTTTGCTTTCCATTCCTTAAACTCTTCCAAGTGCCACCCCTACTTGAGACAAAGACTGGCCATGTTAGTCCGGAACCTGCCACTCTGCAGTGTCCAGGCCTTATGCAGCACAGAGGAATTTTTAGATCTAGGGGAGCAAAGTCCCCCTCCTGTGTCTCCCACAACCAAAGGCAAATCAGGAAGGGACTATAAAGAGCCTGTGATGCCAGCAGCTGGGCAGCGACCCGGCCCCACCCAGCTCTCACTCACTGGCTGCTTCCCTCTGTCTCCAGGAAGGCGTCACCTCTCAGACCTCCCACTGGAGCCGCCTCTACTTCATGACCTTTTACATTGTGACCATGGTAGGTCCTCAGCCACAGAAAGCTCTTTGTCCTTCATCTTCAAAGTCTCCAGCTGCCCCTACTCATGGGATGGCAGCTCAGAGAGCAGGGATCTCGGGGCTCGGTTGGGTGGGCGGCTCCGCAGCAGCTCACGTGCCCCCCATTCCTCTCTCCCCCCAGGTGGTGATGACTATCATCGTAGCCTTCATCCTTGAGGCCTTCGTCTTCCGAATGAACTACAGCCGCAAGAACCAAGACTCAGAAGGTCTGTGCGAGGAGCTAGAGCAGGAGCATTTGCTGGCTCATCCATCTAATTGGCTGGCTGGCAGGCTGTTGGCTTTTTGACTGTCCAGTTCAGCTGCTAATTGTCCAGCCTTCTATCAGTTCAGCTTATCTCTGTAGCTTATCTTTCTGGATCTCCGTTTGCATTGATTTTCAGATTATTTCAGGAAAGAAAAATGCTCTTGATTTCATCTTTAAAAACAACACATGTCATAGTTTAAGAAAAATCACATGGCAGAGACAGGCAGATGGCAGACACAGCAGCCCTCTGTCCAGCTTCCCCTGCCTCCCAGAGACATCACCCCTAGCTGTTGCTCTTGTGAGTCATTGTCTCCACAATTCTAGAGAACCTGTTCAGATTATGGTTCTAGATTTAAATGGTACAGATACTGCTGCCTGCAGAGCCAGCAGTCCTTCCTTCTGCAACTTGATCCCAGCTTTAGTAATCGCCTGTTTTCCCAGGTCGAATTGCATAGCTTTCTGCATACTGATCCTTCATTCCTTGCAGATTCTCCATCAGAACTGCCACATACCTATTTAACTTGCTTCCACATCTCTATCGGATCAGGCTATCTGACCATTCTTTTTGCTCAGAGACTCCCTCCCGAAACCCTCTGTCCCCTGTAAGCTGCTGATCTGGGCGGTGCTCCTGACATCCACAGCAAAGGGAGGAGGGAGGGACATGGGGTCCAGATGGCAGGAAGCAGGGTGATCCGGAGGTCTACTCAGGGAAAGAACCCTAGGACCTCCGAAGGAGCTGCAGGGAGGAAGGCCAAGCTTGAACAAGCCAGACCGGGGGCCCTGGACCCCAGGCTCCTTCCCACTCCCTCCCACCCCGCCTGCAGTTGATGGCGGCATCATCCTTGAGAAGGAATTCTCCAAAGATGAGCTGTTGGCTGTCCTGGAGCTGTACCGGGAGGCGCGGGGAGCCAACTCAGATATCACCCAGCTGCTCAGGATCCTCTCCCAGATGGAGCGATACGAGGTGGGGAGCGGCAGGGCCTCGTCTGGCAGAGGGAGCGGGTTTTATCTTCATTTAGTCCGTCCCCTACTGTCCAGCCCCTCACGTTTGGTGCCACTTTTGAGTAGCACTATTAGAAAAGCGAGAGGAGTCGGGTGAGGCCAATGGAGGCAGGACCCCAGGGCCCTGGCACGGGCAGGTCCCTACCAGCCTCTGCTCTTCTTTAGCAAAACACGGTGGTGTTTCTGGGACGGAGATCGAGGACCAAAAGTGATCTGAGCCTAAAGATGTACCAAGAGGAGATTCAGGTAGGAGCCCCCTGAGCACGCTGCCCCCTGCTCCTGCCAGTGAGAGGTCCTCCCCGCTGCTGATGGGGAGCTGCTCTCCAGTCCCTATCTTGAGAAGGGGGGTGCTCTGTGGGGAGTATGGGAACATCTGTTGGGACCACTGCCAGTGGCGGCTTGGACTAAGGTTTGGGAAACTCAGGGCCCAGCCTTGGACTCTTGACTCATTCCCCAGTATAGGCTGCTCTCCTATGTGTTCCTTTGCATATGTCTCTGCCTTGTACTTTTTTCAGTACCTCATCTTGATTTCTTACTCTGAGCCTGAGCTGCAAATTAAATGTGTGCAGCAGGAGACATAGTGGGCAAAGGAAGAGTAGAGGGGCCGCGATGAGATGGAAAGGACAAAACCGTTCAAAGAGAGCTGCCAGACATTGCCAGTAGGGATAGGCCCTCTGTGCCCAGGGCTCTTGGGCTTTCTATTTGTTGTTTTTATTCTAATTTAGAAAAGGGAGAAGTCACTTTTTTTTTTTTTGCACAATCTCCCAATCTTTCCATGTTAGCAGCTAAGCAAAATATCTTGCAAAACACCACATGGGCTGGCACTTTGCATTCCATACAGATTCCATGGGCCACCAGTGTGTGAGCCCTGCTCTGGTTCTTCTGCTCCTCCACCTTGGGGTCCCAAGCTCAGGGGAGGGTCTCACATGCCAGCTATTGGGGCCAGGCTGTTTCATGGCATTCTGGTGGCTGAAGCCCTCTGTCTCACTGGACAGGGGTGACCAGTGCCCACGCCCGCAGGGCTAGGAGGCCACAGTACCCAGGAGAGACTCCCACACTGTCTAAAAACACAAGGGGTACAATACATGGTGCTTTGCTGAGCTTGGCATCACAGAGATGTAGAACTAATAGGAGCTTTGGCATCACAAAACCTGGCTCTGATTCCTGTCTTTGTGACCCTGGACAAGTCACTGAGCCCATTCACTCCTGTGAACGGGTGACAGTCTCTGCCTCACGAAGCCAAGGAGACCACTGCATGCAAGCACTCAGGAGCTGTGCTTGTTGTCCTGCTTCTGCCTGTCCTTCTGCTCCTGGCCTATTTCTCTTCTAAAATGAGGTGGCACAGAACTAGGCCATCCTGGTCTTTCTTAAGCTCTACAGTTCTGCAATTCAGATTCTTTAAAAATCCAAGTTATATGTTTGATTTCTTAATTATTCAAATACCCCATCCCTCGAAATGTTGGATACTGTAACAACAATGGTTAGGCAGGTTTAATTTTTTTCAAAATGCTTCCACAGCCTTATCGGAGGGCCGCAAAAGCCTTAAGGGTTTAGCACAGGCACCCAATTTCATCTGGCTGCTGAGCCTCGGTTTTCTCAGGTGTAAAATAAGGACATGATTCTGGCCAAGTTCAAAAGGGATAACATGGGGGGGGTCCCTTTGTGAAGGGTGAAAGATGTTCACAAAGGATTACTTTCTGGGCCTTGCTAAAGAGCTGATGTGTGCCCAGCACACTTTACAAAGAGGTTTGCAAACCTTCTAATTAATTAGGGAAAGATTTCACTCTAACTTTTCTTTTTGGGGCCATAGTCAGAATTCCCAGCAGGTCCTGGGCTGAGGGGACCTTCCAGTGCACCTTCATGGGCAGCCTTGTGTGTTCTGTCCTGAGGCTTGCTCCTCTGACCGCGGCTGGAAGGTCGCTGCACTGGTGATCTCTTCAGGCTGGGAAGGGGGCCCCTGCTCAGCACCCCGTCCACTCTCTGCTCTAGGAGTGGTACGAGGAGCACACCCGGAAGCAAGAGGTGCAGCAACAGCTCAGCAGCGGTGGCCTGGCCCCCGCCACCCAGCAGCTCCCCGGCAGCCGCCAGCGCTCCCAGACCATCACCTAACCCCAGCTTGGGAAAGCCGTCTCTCTTATGCAACAACAGTAGTAGTATTTTACTATGATGTATCGAAATAACGTGTGTGTATATATACACACATATTCATATATATGCACATATTTATATATAGGAAGTGAAAAAGACAAGGTGGGGTTTGGTTTGTGACCACCTTGCCTTGTTTTCTTTAACCCCAGAAGTCAGTTTGGCTTGCGGGGGAGGTCAGGCAACTATGAGTGCTTCCCAACATGGAAAGCTCCAGAAGGCCACCTTCACAAGAGGACCACTTGAATAGATTCTGCCGATCACTGCAGGGCTCGCCTTCCAAGTGGCCAGCCCTCCTGAGGCCAGATCTGAACTGTGTTCCTGACGCTGCTTTAGACTCACATCCCAGCCGACAATGTCCCCACTAACTTCTCCCTGTGGCTCATGTCATGGGCTTTTTGTGTCTTGCTTTAGGGACAAAACCACTTAGGAAGGAAAGAATCCACATCCTCTGGGTTAGTATTTCTCTATACATGATAGTGTAATAGAATGTTCCTTTGCGGACCAGGGCCTCGGACCTAATGGGAATGGTAACCGAAGGGTGTGGTTATATTCGTGCGGTCAGACCTCAGCCAGAGTTGGGTGGCAAGGGACAGCACCGGTGAATTTCATGTCCTGGCTCTGTAAGTTTCTCTCCCATGCTTCTTTTGATTTTAAACCTTGTATCGGAAAATCCTTCTAGAATGGAGGAGGTAGGAGGAAAGCGTGGCCCACCACCCCAGACCAATTCCTGAAATGGGCTTTCTTCACCAAATCCCTTTTCCTTGTGATTGTCCTGTTCAAGCAAAAAGACGTTTGGTTAATTCAGGATTCTGCTGAAGACAATGGCAGGTCCTTCATGGGCATGCATTAGGTTTCGCTGCTGGGGACGGGAGCAAAGAGCACAGAGGCTCACGCTGTGTGGTCGCCTCCATGGACTCAGTTCACCCCAGGGTCTTCACTAGCAGGAGTGGTTGGTACAGATATGGGATCAGGTGAGCCCTCAGTTAACCTGGTATCGTGGGGGACTTCTCTCTGAGATCAGTGTGGTCTGGGCAGGATGAGGGATCAGAGGAGAGGTGGTGCTGGTGGCAGCAGAAGCAGGGTCTGGGCTGAGGGAGCTTTGGTTCAGCTCGAAGCGCTGGAGCACCGTGCGGGTGCAGGAGCGGGAGGGAGCCCTTGCTTAGCATCCTGCTCCAGCCCCAGCTCTCCGTCCACCTCCACCGCTTGCCATGACTTAGGAAGGCAGGCGGGCACAAGTTCCTCCTTGGCATACCCAGCAGGGCAGAGCCTGATCCCAGGGGCTCTGTCCCTGGTTCCCACCCCCCTCCCAGGCCATCTCCAAGGCCAAGCTGTCCCAGAGGGGCTGATTCTGCAGCTGACACCTCACAGCTCAGCCCCTCACCAGGGGAGAAGTAGGGGTTTCTGATTTTAAAGCACAGCCCTTTGGGGAAACAGCAAATCACTGAGATTCCCATGGGGAATCAGGAGACTGCCGTGGTCCTCTTGTCACTGGAGGGCCATGGGCCAACATTGGCAGCTTGCACCCACCCCAGGCAGAACCCTTTCCCCTCTCCAGAGAAGGAACTTTATTTGCACAACTGGGTGCCTTTTAGCTTTTGTATATTGAAATGGGTATTTTGGAAGCAGGAGTTAAGGGGCAGCTTTCAAAGGAGGGCATGAGTTCTCCCAAGTGGCTGTCCGGGCCTCATTCTAGTCCCTTGTCCCATGCCCAGGGGGCTGCAAAACAGGGAGGAGGCACCAGGGAGTTGAGGCCCCTTGCCCCCATTGTGAGGGTGGGTGTCAGGACCAGTGGGATCTAGGCCAGTCCTCCCATCTCTGTCCTGAGAAAGCCCTTAGTTTAGCTAGGATGAATACATGCGAGGCAGCAGTCATGCTGATGGGCCATCATGGTAGGTGCCCTTGTCATGAAGTAGAAGTCAGCTGGCCCTGCAGAGTCATCTGTGGCCTCATCAAGTTGACCCTCAAACTTTCACACAAGCCATCAAGCAGGGAGCAGGTGTCACCCAGGGCTGGGAGCTCTGAGGAACCCAGACATCCGCTCGATGACCTCTCACTTATCATGTCATAGCTGAATGGAACTAAGGTGAGACTCACGACTAGCCCCAGGTCCCACGACCTGTCAGTGACATAAACAATGCCCCTGTCCCACTTTGGAGGGATGCCATCTGTCCCCTCTTTGCTTCCCTCCATCCCAGCCTTACTCCACACCATGCGACAATCATTTTGTATGGGTAGCGAGAGCAACACTGTAAGGTTTTGTACATTGATTTGTTACCTAGAAAACCCACTGTGTCTTTGGATTTCTGGCATATTAATAAAAGAGCCTCTGCTTTGTAAATGTGGCTTCTGCCTCATGACTCCAGTGAGGTGCCATTCTGTGGGTTCCCATATTGTGGGGAAAAGGGATGGGTCCCATCCGTGGCTGTCCTGACCCCACCTCAGCCCCACCCTAGATGTGCCATGAAACCCAGATACCAGGCCCAAGAGCCTTCAGCCCTGGAGCCAACCACTTGTCACCAGGCCCAGGTAAGGAAGAACTGCTAAGAGTTGATGTGTGATTTTCTGTATACTTGCAATACTGAATAATTTTTTCACTGGAAAAAAGGCAGTTGAATCACTTTACTGCCAGCATAAGGTGATCAGGCACACTGAAGAGCTGCTTATTGTAAAGGCAGGTCCCTGGCTTACAGCAGAAGGTGATGGGAGTGCTTAGTCTGTCCTCCCCAGAGCCTGCAGGCATTGGGACCCCATCCCTGGGCTCCCCCGAGGTAGACGCAGACACAAACTGACTTGTTTTGCAGCTGGGGAAACCCAGGGTCCAGGGCACAGAGGTAGAGTCTAGGGCTGTGCCGTCCCGGATGGCAGCCACTAATGGGGCCAGCGCCACATGCCGATGTTTGGAGCCACTGGGTTGCATCAAATATATTACAATTAATTCCACTTATTTATTTTGGCTTTATTAACATGGTGACAAGAAAATTAAAGTTTTTGAAAGTCTCACATTCTATTTCTGTCAGATGTTACAGCTCTAGAGCTTAGCCCACGCTGGCTGGAGGCCCACGGCACAAAGGTGCTCTGTCCGCTGGGTCCGAGGCAGCCTGACTTCCTACACCAGGTTTTGTAGCCATTTGAGCCCTGAGGAGAAGATGCAGGAAGGCAGCAGGTGACAATTACAGGGATGGGCCTGAACATTGTGTGGGGGGGGGGACTTCCAACACCACCTTGGAAGGCAGCCAGTCATCCCGTTCACCCCAAACCCCAACCTTTGAGGGGCTCCAGAGATTATCCAAGAAAGTCTCAACCTTCTGTCTGGAACTGTCCACAGCAAGACCAGTCTCCAAAGTCCCAAAACAAGGCTTAACTATTCTTCATGCACACAGCAGTGATGGGGAACTTAAACACAGCCACCTCCTTCCCTGCCAGGTGTGCCCTGCAGGCCCTGCAGAAGGACTTCCATCTTCCTTCTTCCATCTCAATGCCTGCAGTGATGTCCCCTGACCGCCAGGTGCACCCCGACACACGGCTTCACTCACTTTTCAAACGAATCACCCCAAATTCAGTGAGCAGGGACACAACCAGGAAGTTCAAGTAGAAGAGGAGCAGGCAGCAGCCATAGACTTTGTTCAGCTGGAAGCATTGCAGTGGGACGGAGACCAGGGAACAGACGAGGCTGAGGCCCAGGGCGCCGGCCAAGACCCACACCAACAGTCCGTCTGGCTCTAGCTGGTGGGTGCAGAGGACAAGGGGAAAGAGGCTGGTTACAGCACCAACAGCCAAAGTGTGCGAGGGTCCCTCATGAGGGACCAGTGAAGGGCTTCGGCTCGCGGCTGTGGGGCCCGCCCATTGGATGGCACGCACCACCTTGAAGTTCAATGTTGTGAGCCACTTAGCTCATGGTAATTTGTTATGGCAGCCCTAGAAAAAAAACTATATGTTTTATATATACATATATATCTAATATATCTTCATCACGTGCAGCTGTTGAAAGCAAGAGAAGAGCCAAGGGAAGTGAAACTGTCTCCTCCCCACTTCTCTTCCTTCCAGACTCAGCACTGACCCAATATCATCTCCAAAGACTTTACACTAGGCACTGTGCTAAGGGTTTTACACATACCATAGCCTTTCTTCTTCCCAGCCACCTGCAAAGGGAGCATTATCCCCAATCCACAGAAGAGGGATTTGAGTGATTAGGAAGCAACAGAGCCCAAATTGAGGTCTGAACTCTTAACCAGTCCCTTCTGCTGCACATACAGTAACATGTAGGGTCACCCGTGCATGTGGGTACACATACACAGAGCTGTACATCAATTCCGAAGCCAGAAATGGGATCCTACGATAGAGTGTTTAAGAGCAGCCTGTGTTTTTCATACAACTGTTCGCCATGGACAGCGCTTCCATGATGCCTTTCATCTTACACAGTTAACAGCAGAATTTCCTAAACTCAGCATAAAGGCAGTGGAATGCAGACACACACATGTGTGCACACACAGACTCCACAAGGAGCAAGAGAGAAAGAGGCCCCTCAGGGAGCTATCCCTAAAGATTATCTGGAACTGCCTGAGAATCAATAACGAAAGGAACCTATTAAACCCATGAAGAGTATAAACAAAATTTGCAGAGGGTGCTTACCTTTTAGAAGAGCAAACTTTCCAGCAGTCAGTAGCTATTTGCTTATGGGTGTGGCCCTGTCAAAAGCTGGCCCTGCTGCCGGCTAATTACAAGGCAGCCATAAGAGTCTATTCAAAAGACCCAGGTGCCTTTTGGAGAAAGAGGTGGGTGACCTCGTTCCCATTAATAACGCCATCTCAGCCTCACAAACTTTTCAAGTGCTTGCACATGGGGAGCCTTAAAGCATCCCCTATGCTGCATGCCCCTCCCACCTTAAGCTTTCCCTTGCCCTGTCTCTAAATTCAACTCCAGAATACAGCCAGGATGCGGAATGCCCAAGTGCGGTCCGTGGGTGGAACCTGCCTTGCATGGGGCACGTGCAATGTTTTAAAATAGAAATTCACCTAGGAATTGTGATTTCTTCTCTAGGAAATCATGAGGCCCACCTGAATCATGCAAACATTTGGTACCTCCCTGGCCTGGCTGAGTGCTGGGAGTTTTTTACCTTGTTGGAACAGTTTCTCAAGTGTCCTACCTTCAATCCCCAGGGAGCTTATTTAAAATGTGGAGTTCCAGCCCCCACCCCTGAACACTGGGGCCAAGTCTCCATGCACCCTAGGAAATTCTTGGGCACCTCTGAAGTGTAAGAACCTCTGCTCCATGTGTTTCAGACCCTTCTCCAACTCTGTTAGGCTCCCACTTCTGAGGCTGTCTTCCACAGATGGTGTCTTTATTCTCCCTCATGTGGTCGGTCCTTTATAGGCAGCACTGGGATAAGGTGTTGGGCCTGGCACTTACCTCGTGTGTGCTGATCCAGGAAGGTTTGTGTGTGTGTGTTGGCAGGGGGGTCATCAGCTACACTTCGCAGGTGAGGAAACAGGCCCAGAGATGTCCTAACTCACTCAAAGTCATATATTGAGAGACTTAAGTGATGGGACCAGGATCCAAATCCAGGGCCTGCCTTCCCCTTCCCCTGAAACTTCATCTTAATTACTCTGTGAACTTGGAAGACATTTTTTCTAAATATCTTTAAAATATTCTACAGATCAGACTTGTTAGAAATTCAGACAAGTCCTCTCCCAAGGAAGTGTAAACTGCTGAGAGGTGAATGGTCTCCCACCCAGGGGGCCAGAGGACGATGAGGACAGCATTACAAGGAGGCCCCTTGCAGAAGTGTCTAGCCACTCACCTTCACCTCCGGGTGGCCCCTGGAGATCTGGAGAAGGCAGCCCAGGCCCACTCCCACCAGGATATCTGCAGCCCAGCTCAGGAAGTTTTGCCAGAACTGTCCCGTATGACCACACAGCCCGTCAGTTTTATGATTGACACCCCACGCTCCAAAACACCCTATCTGAAGAGATCCTATCCAGTTTTTTAACACCTTTAAGAAGGCAAGTGTCTAGTGTTCATTTTG
This sequence comes from Smutsia gigantea, assembly GCA_032199065.1. Lineage (NCBI taxonomy): Eukaryota > Metazoa > Chordata > Mammalia > Pholidota > Manidae > Smutsia > Smutsia gigantea. The sequence goes on from JAVSCE010006581.1 coordinate 21,511, forward strand.
TATTCAATCTGTAGGGACTGAAGGAGGCAACAGATGTGTGGAAGCTGGTAAGCACAGAGTACTTGGGGAAAACGGTGAGGTGAGGTGAGGTGGCTACCCACAGGTCCTTGGGGGACTAGTACGAGGCACAGGTCAAGGCCATCTCTAGGGATTCTTCAGGGGACACTGCTCCAGGTGGGCTCCTTCCTTCCCACCCCATCCTGAGACATCAGGAGAGACCAGAGCCCAAAGCCAAGAGCAGGTCTCAGTGGGTACAATGGGCCATGAAGGGCCTGTGTGGTCCCCACCAGTTCTGACTCAACGCCAGCCAGCTGCCTGCACGCAGCTCATCCCGTAGGCCCTTCCGTTGTGGGGGTTGGGGAAAGCGGCCCTCCGAGTGCTTTTAAACAATATTACCTCATTTCACAGCTGACACTATCCACCACTTGTTGAATATCTGCCATGTGCTGAGCACTGTCCTGGATGCCCTACCTCATCATCAGTCATCATCCCAACCTGTACTGAATTTACAGATTGCTGAGCTTGAGAGAGAGTGAGATGTGTGCAAAGCCCTGAGATCACACCTCTGGCACATGTGAACTGGACCCCACTGCCTGGTCTTGAAGCTCTTCTGTTTTCCCAGCTCTAGGCTGCCTGTCCGTGTCCATTCTGTACAGACCAGTGGCTGGCAAATTACAGCCTGCAGGCCAATGTGGTCCACCACCTGCTTTTACAGGAACAAAGCCACACCCATTCATCTGTGTATTGCCTATGGCTGTTTTCACACCACAACAGCTGAGTTGGGTAGTTTATAAGATCCTTAAGGCCCCTACAGTCTAATTTGCTCTCTGCTGGCCCCTGACATTTACAGACCATGCCATCCATAAGCAAGAGGAAGAGGGTTTGTCATAGGGCACACAAGGTCAGCGTGTGGGCATCTACTGGCAACACCATTATAGCCCTGACACGAATAAGATCTGCCGTCCACTGGGCGCTTCCCAGGTGCCAGGCATTTCTGTCATCTCATTCACCCTACAACAACCTCATGAAGCCAGTCCACTCAATCACCCCATGTTACAGATGCGGAAGCTGACGCTCAAGCAGCTGCATCACTTGTTCCAGGTGTTACAGCAAGAGCCAATCCCAACAGGGGCGTGGAGCACACCCATGGACCCCGGAGCCGTGCCACCAGTGCTGTGAGGAGGCACCCATGAAGGATACTCAAGATGATGCCACCGAAACAGGCTGAGAACGCCATCCTTGGGTAGCCCTGGCGGGCCAGCGTGAAATCTGAGAAGACATCTGCTTGGAAACAAGAGAAGGCCTTGAGTGGTGAGTGGCTTCCCCTGGCCCTCCTTGGTTATTTGCTCCTTCATTTATACCCACAGTCATTCAGTCGACAAACAATGATGAATGCCCATCTGGGCTCTACGCTAGCTGGCTGGGTGCTATGGCCACAGCATCCCATAAGACACAATTCCTTCCTGAATTCCTTCTACCTCATTCTTTCCTACCAGGTAAAACTTTGTGGGTATGACATGCCACCACCTATTTTTCACCCAAATCTGTCTGCAGCTAGCAATATGGCAACTTTGTACAAATTAGAAAAAGGTGCCCAAAAAAGGTGAGTGGAAAGGCAGCTAGATTTTAGCTCTCAACCCCTTGTTGGGATGTTCTTATGCAGTGCACAACCTGGCCAACCCTACCTGGCAGCTGTACGTAGAGATGGGTATATATATGTATGTGTGAATGCCTGCACAACTATGTACACATTCAGCATGGCTGGCTGCAATGGGCTCCATGTCCTGCCTGAACTCTGGGGAGCCATATGTCCACACATCAGAGAGTGGGGAAGAGGCTGGGGCTTCTACAGAGTCACCTGGCACAAGTGCACTCCAGGCCATCTCACTCTGATACCCAATGATGGTCACGCTAAAATTTCAGTGAGCACTGAGCACATGCTGAAGGCAGACACCCTCGATGCCCCTGCCTACATGCAGGTCTGGCTAGGGGAACAAAGAGCAGTGATGTATCTGTGCTCATTTCAGAATCTCATCCAGCCGTGATTCACCTCCAATGCTGTTCCCCCAGGCCAGCAGCGTGAGCCCCAGGACAGTGTTGCTCAGCTGGAAGACCACGCCCAGAGACCGCAAGATGTTCACCACCTCTGTGGCAGCTGTGTTGATCCACAGAGCACTGGTCAGGAAGCCCAGGAAAGCAAAGATCTGGGGAAGGAATGGTATTGATGGGACCAAGGCTGGCCCCCATCAGGGACACAGCCTCAGCTCCTCATCTATAAAATGGGACAATAACAGTACCTACTCGTGAGGTTGTCATGAGCATAAATGAACAGAGGCAAGTGCCTGGCATGCAGTAAATGCTAATAAAGTGTGAGCTCAGTAACTATTTTGCCAAGAAAGGGTTCATCATGACTTTCATCAGATTTCCAGTCTATGGACCAAATGCCACCCCATCACTACAAAAAGAACCCCCCCCCCCATTAGTGGTCACTCCCCATCCCACCCGACTTTCCTCCTAGCCCTGGTAACCACAACTCTACTTTCTGTCTCTATGGATTCGCCGGTTCCAGACATGTCATATAAATGGCCTCATTCAGTATGTGGTCCTCTGTGACTGGCCTCTTTCACGAAGCATCACGTTTTTCAGATGCATCCATGTTGGAGCGTGTGTCAGTACTTCAAAGATGAGAAGAAGCACTGGTGGCAAACCATTCCTCTAAAGCATCAATTTGCTGAAAGTCCACCCCCCTTCGGGTTGTTACATCCATTCAGAGTTTCTAAAACCAAACATTACCATTTTTAAAAATCAAAAAATAGTTAGAAATTAAAATTTTAAGTGAACTTTTAAAGAAAGTCTCTGGACAAACTGCCTAGAGAGTCCGTAGAGTGCTTCAGAGTGGAGAGAATGGAAAGACACCCACAAAGGCCAGACCAGTCCACCACTGGAGCGCGACTGCTAGAAAGCCAGGTGCTGCCTCGTCAATGTAGTGGGAAAGGGTCTGGCAACCCCACAAAAAGTTCATTCTACAGTTAATATCTGACACCTCAGTTTTACTCCTAGAATATTACTCAAGAGACAGGAAAACATATTTTCAGACAAAAATTTGTATACAAATGTTCATAGCAGCATTATTCATAAAAGTGGAAACAACCCAAGTAGCCACCAAATGATGACTAGATAAAACAAAATGTGTTGTATCCATACAGTAAGACGTTGTTCAGCCACGAAAAGGAGTGACTTACACCTGCTACAAGATAGATGGACCTGGAAAACATGATGCAAAGTGAAAGAAGCCACATATTAGTAGTTTCATTGTATTTATATGAAAAGTCCAGAAAAGATAAATCCATAGACACAAAGCAAACTGGCAGTGGCTGGGCGTGGGGAAGAGGGGACATGGGGAGTGACTGCTAATGGTACAGGGTTTCTTTTTGGGGTGATGACATGCCCTAAAATTGTGCTGATGGTTGTACAACTCTGTGAATATAACCCATTGAATTGTACACTTCGAATGGGTGAACTGTATGGTGTGTGAATTACAGCTCAATAAAATAAAGCTGTTACCAAAAAAAAAAGAGGACCTTGACCAGGTACAAACCCCTCAAAAATGGCTTTAAAGACTCGACATCATGGAAAGTAGTTACTGGCCTAACTTCCTTGGAGGCGTAGACAGGTCACTTGCTGGAGACCTTTGTGTCCCCTTGCCTTGGAAAGCCCAGGATTCTTACCCAGTGAAGCCTCGGTGGCTTGCTGTTGGATGTGGCAAAAAAGGTCACCGCAGCCATGGCAGTGCCCACGATCACAACCGCGGCCCAGACAGGAAAGAGGCCCCCTATCTCGTAGACGCCATCTGTAGAGACACGAGAAAGGGAGCTGGTACTCTCCACAGCTTCAGCTTGGCACCTCGTCCTGGAGGCCTCCCCAGAATGACAGGTGTTTGACTGCAGGAAGACCTAAGGATATCACTTTCACTTGATTATTTGGGTATAAGGTAAATATGTCTTATGTGCCTCATCCTGTCCCAGGTACTTTAGAGATACAGAGAAATTAGTCACAGTTCCTAACCTCAAGATAGTAATACTGTACAGAACAGACAGGCATGTGAACAACAGTCTCCCCAGCCTTTTGTTGTGCCACTAGGATGGAAATGGCTAACACTACTCACCATGGTTATCTTATCCCATGGCCGTGGCAGACATCACTAATCAACCACGATGCTTCTGTCCAGCTGAGCTTTAAGGCAGCACCCTCCAGTCAGGCATTACCAATGGATGGGCAGTACACCACTAGATGAACTGTCCAGCCAAACCCAACCTTACTACTGATTCCAGAACCCAGTACCTGCTCTCTTGATAAGTCTACTCCACAAACCAATGCATGAACAAGTTATGAAGGCTCCAGGGGCTCCAACGGGAGAAAATCCTGCAGGCAGGTCAAGTACTCTAGTATTCTCCCCATACCATCCTTTTCACCAGTAGGGAGTCAGTACAGGTCTTAAAGGCACTGGATGGTTTGACCGCCAGACACATGCATTGAGGCTTTCCTCTTGTTCTTCCTTTAGGCGAGCTCACTGACTCTCAAACATCAGTGGGCATAAGAATTACATGACCGGGTTACACAAAGTCATGTACACAATCACAGGGGGTGACTTTCAGGAGGTAATTTTGACAGAACATGATGTTCATGGATAGTGCCAGCTTTCTGCACTTGGGTGAGAGGCCTTTTCTCAGTATTTGCTAAGCCTCAGTAGAGGAATTTTAGGGGGTGGCTGGGATGGGGTGGGCAGGAAGAGCTTCTTGGGGCACTGTGGATGTGAGATGTCATAAGCAGAGAGGGGTGCAGGGCTGCACGGGGAGAGGGGAGAGTTGGGTGGGAAGGAACCAGGCAGGTTCATGCCAGCAAGAGCAGAAAGAGGGCCGGGGAAGGTGCCTGGTTCAAATGGTAGCCAGGGGATCTGGACTTTTTCCAAGAGGTACTAGGGAGCCACGGGAGGCCTCAGAGTGGAGGAATGACTACAACCTGTGAAAAGTGGCACTCTAGAAAGATGGCCTGGAGAGGGAGGAGGCTGGAAGTTGGCAGGCTTTGAGATTGTGGGGTTTTGCTGGCTGACAAGACACCCCCTCAAATCACAACATCCCCTCGGGCAGAGTCAAGTTCCCTGTCGGAGTCACTCTCTACAGTGCTCAGCCCAGAAGGGGGTCACAGATACTGCAGCCTGAACCAGTCTTCCCCAGTGTGGACCTGCTATCCCCAGATGGCGCTGGGACACATGGACAAGACTCTAGTACCACAGAAGCGCATCTCAGGAAAGGGACTCCTCCTTCAGTTCTCACGGTAAGGAGAAAGTCTCCATTGGTGCCAATAGGTCTGTAACATCTCTAACACCTGCTAAACATCCAGTTTAACAAAGGCTCCTGGCTCAGATGCTTTACTTTTATTGTATTTATTTTTGCAGTCACCTTAAATTTATCGGAGATGATGCCAGTTTCCTATTGATGCAGGTGACACAGTTTTTCTCTACCCAATAAATTAAGTTTAAAAACAGTTGATTTAAGAAAAATATCAAATGTAATAGTGTAGAATGGGAGAAAAATCAAGAAGATGGTTCCTGGGTGATTGATGCTTGGGAACCATTCCTTTAAGAAGCCACAAAGAGTGTGAAAGCAAGTCCCTGGGCTTGCCGGGGACAGACAGGCAGGGCGTCCCAGCTCAACAGCCAAGGGAAGGCAGACAAACCAGACAGCTGGCACCCTTAGGGGGCTCCCTTCTCAGCTCAGGGGTCACAATGTCCCCTGATGGACTCTCTCCCCTCCCCTCCATGCCTGTGTCTCCCCCGGAAATCAGGGTGGGGAGGGAACTCACAGGGAATTTGGCAGCTGATTCATGCTGACACTGTTACAGCAAAAAATGCTGCCACACCCAGCAGCATTTGCCACCAAAGCCCTACCTCCACCTCCAGGTAATGCCTCTGGGTTAAGAGGGAAGAGCCCAGATGTCAGGGAGAGGAGTGCACAGCATGAGATACTGAAGTTAGACAACAGAAGAAACCTGAGCAGCAGGAGTTAGAAGCTGCCTAACAAGACTGGGCATTTCTTTAGCCAGAGCAGATCAGAAAAGGGAAGGACAGCCTGGGGAAGATGTAGAAAACTCAGATTCCCCAGCCAGGTCCCAGAGACGGGGGAAGGACCCTAGTCAGGTCACCAACAGGCAATGGAGGGGCCTGTGATGATTTGGACAGCAGGCACCCCCATCTGGGGGCACCCTTCTCAGCTCCAGCCAATTCAGGAATACAGCCCAGATCTTCTTGAGAAGCTCAAACCTGGATTATTGATGTGAAATCTCCAAATTTTTTAAGGAAGGCAAACAACTGAAGGGCTGGGCTTGGTCCATGGGCCACCAGTTTTCAGCCTCCACCTGGACCTGCAGGATTGGACCAACTAGTATTCCATACAGCACAAGCACATATTGAGTGCCTGCTGTATGTTCAGGATTCTGCTGGCCCAGTGCCCTGACATGGTTAAATAGAAAATTCTGGAACATGGGGAAGAGGAAGGTGGAATGGCTGGGGGGAGGGGATACTCACAGGCCCCTGACCGTAAGGTCAGGACCAACATCAGGGGGCTGATCACCAGATGCAGGCAGTTGAGGGGCCGTTTCCAGTTCCCATCCTCCTTGTCTGGGTCCACGACGGGGACAGTGAGAAGCAGCAGGAACTCCACAGGCAACTGTTAAGCGTGCAAAGGTGGGAAGGGGTTGCCAGGAGGCCTGTGCCGGGGTGGGAGCACCCTGAGCTCAGTGACTCAAGAACGTGGCTGTAGTGGCCGCAGCCCCAGCGGTGTGCAGGCCTGGGCTAAGCGCCTGGATCAGTCCCCTAGTGCTGCTGTACCACATTGCCACAAGCCCAGGGCCTTCAAACAGCACGAATATATTCCCTTGTGGTTCTGGAGGACAGAGCCCTAAGATCAAGCCGTCGGGAGGGCTGGGCACCTTCTGGAAGGAAGCCCAAGGGGGCCGTTATTCAGACTACCACAGCACCTCATTCCCTAATCCTGACAAAAACCCTGTGAATAGAACTATTGTTTTACTACCTTCCCAATGAGGCTCAGAGAGGTTAAGGAATTTCTCCAAAGCCACAGAGTGGTATATGAAGCTGGGGTACAGGGCCACCTCTGACTCCACACCTTGTTTTTAGCCAATAACTAAATGGTAATGACTCTTCTGGAGCACTCACTATATGCTAAGCGCCATACCTAGCCCTTCACATATTAGTTTATTAAATTGTCACAACCACTGTGGTAGGCTGAATACTGTTCCTAATTCCTCAATCTCTTCCTGTAACAGAATCAAACAAACACCCATACACTTGGTCAAGTCTAGAATATATTTCCCTGTCCCACTGATGTTGAACTTGGCCATGTGACTAGCTTTACCAATGAGCTGTTGGTGAACATGATATGAATCAAGGCTTGTGAAGTTTGCCTTGGCCTCTTCTGCCAAGAAGAAAATACACCCCTGGGTACCCACTGCCCCCAGAATGAACATAAGGCAGACCAGAACTTCCAACCATGGCATGAAGTAGAGTCACCCAAGACAAGCCCCAGATCCTTGAATGAGAAAAACTACTATTACTGTGAGATCATAAGTCAATGAGCTTTTGCAATTGTTTGTTACATAGCATGCTGCAGCAACAGCTTACTCATACAACCACTCCAGAAGGAAGGTTCTGTCACTATCCCCATTTTATAGTGGAGGAAACCAAGGCTCAGAGCAGTGAAGTGACTTACTGAAGGTCATGATGCAACCAGAGCCACTCTGGGTGCAAATGTAGCTCATTATTTGCCCCACAGGACTAAGGAAGCCTACAATGTATACAAAGTGGAGGTCTCCAGGTTGTCTGCAGGAGGAGATAAGGGCAGTGAGGTGAGACTCTGACTGTTTTGGTCTGGGTGGTGGAAGACACCTAGCTGTGCCTCATGTAAACAAGACTGGGTACCCCTGCTCAGGTTTAGACCTCAGGAGGCATTTGGCCCAGGAAAGAAGCAAGGGGCCAGAAAAACCCAACCTTGGTTTCATTTGAACTCACCTTGACCTACAGCCTCACCCCAGTTCTAGGTCCCTGTCCTTACCCAATCAGGACAGGTCCCCTCCTCTCTCTCTCTCTCTGTGGTCAGATGCTCTCCTTCCTCCATGGGGCAAGGCAGAGCCCCAGGCCAGGCCATCAGCCAAGCTCTATGACTCAGCTTCCCCATCAAGTCCCAGGTCATCTATTCTAAGAGGATCCCAGCAGACCCCAGCCCTCCTCACTGAGTAGACAAGGCTGAGTGGCCACTGTCCCGGTCCTGCTGCTGTCACAGTGCCGTGAGCCTGGCTCCAGGGTCCCGCCTCCTACCTTGAACACCTTGAGGGCCTTCCAGTATGCTGACTTGTTCCTCCACTTCCTATAATCCAGGGGGTTGAGGGCCTGGGCCAGGATGTGAGCTGTGGTCTCCTGGTAGAAGATCAGTGGCCGGTACTCTTCACCTGGGTGTACAAGAGAGGGAGGGGCAGGTGTCATGGCTGGCTCAGCTTCCAGGAAGCCCTCTGCCCTCCCACCAGTATCCCCAACCCTTGGGAAGAAGAAAGAGCCCAGGGCCTGGCAGGGGGCAGGTGAGGTTGGCCCACACCTCAGCCCTAGTGCTTTGAGAAGCGGGGTGGTTTGTAGCCTCATTCCTGGGGCCTAGATGGCCCCATCTCCCCACCTATTCACCTGCACCCTAGCTGGGCACAGGGCCCTGGACTCACTGTAGTCGTAGCTGTTAGTGTTAGAAGACACCGGATCCTCCTCAGAATCTGAGAGCACTTCTGTAGGAGAGAGGGGCGTCTCACATGAGACAGCGAGGGGCCCACACCCTGCCCACCATGCCGGGGCAGGGCACCTCTGGAACAGGAGTCTTCAGGTAGCAAGTGTCCAGGTCTTTCGTATTTTGTATTTCTCAGCAATCACCATGCTCAGGAGTTCTTCCCAAGTGGGAAAGTCTCACAAAATGTTTTCAAATGTAATGATGCAACTATAATGCTAAATTTAATAAGGGCATTTGAAGATGTAATTAAACACTTACTGACTTCAATTTTGTATTTTTCAGAATTTGGAACCCATCATATTTTTCTTTTCCAATCTGAAACTTTTCTGGGGAGTCTTCTGGAAGGCTTACAGGCCTGAGCCCAGTAAAGAGGGGCTTAAAGGAAACTGACCTTTCTCAAGTGAGGAGTCAGTGCCAGCCCTCTCTGCATCTGTGTGACCCTGAACGCCCTCTCCAGGCTTCTTTCCTTTTTGTTCCAGCCTGATGCACTATGAGGTGTCTCGAAGATGGCACAGGGGTAATGTTTGCTGAACTTTGAAGGTTCAGTTGACAAAGAGGGGAGGAAAGGAAAAATCATGGCAGACTTCCTGTAGGGGGAGTTGCTGGCACCTGTACCAGGGAAATGAGACACAGCCCTGCCCTCTGGAAGCCCAGAGTACAAAAGACATACATGTAAGCAAACTAACAACAGAATGGAGAGATAAAGGCTCTGCTGGGGTGAGTCAGGAAGCTGTGCAAGCCCGAAGGACACCTGGGCTCTTTGTTGAGATCCCTCCATGCTGAGTCCTCAGTTTTTCAGAAGGGCATATCAGGGAGCAGGAACAGCACATGCAAAGGCCCAGAGAAAGATGTGCGGTGGCTCCACATAGCTGGGGCATGGAGTTTGGGGTATGAAGTGACCCTGGAGAAGAAAGTCGAGGCGCAGCACAAATGGAAAATAATCAAGTGTACAGTTCTCAGCTTCAAATGCTGAAAGGGGCCAAGACTGGGACCAAGTGAAATGGGCTAGGTGGAAGAAGTCTTATTTTCCACATAATCAGGTCTGCAACCGACCTACCTCTGTGTGGTGGGGTGTGGGGGGTGTGGGAGGGTGATGACAGAGAGTGGTGAGGACTGGGGAAATTAGAGCACCATGCCTTGTCCTAAGGGGGAAGCCCCATTCAGCTCCAGCCATTGTGCCAGGAAGGGAGGGAGAGCAGAGCCAGATCTTCACATGTTGTAAGAGAAGCCAAAATTTAGGATTTTTATATCAAATCTTTTCATTTTAAATATTGGCCTAAGTTTTAAGAGTATACTGGTCACACACGTCAAAAAACAACACTTCCATACATTAGGTTGAGCCTTAGGTTCCCAGTTGTGACTTCTGGCACAGAGGGTAGGGGGATGGCCTTCAGGGTATGGGGGACCAGGGTTCCAGTCCTGGCTCTGCCCCTCTCTGGCCCAGGAAGGATTTGACCTCCCTTAGTCTGTAGGAGATAATAATAGTGCTTACCTTACAGTCTTAGGAAGAGAAAGGAGTAAAATGATACATGGCCTAACAGCTAGTAAGTACTCAGTAAAGGTATATTTGTGTATGCATGTTGTGTATTTGTGTATGTTCTGTGTCTGTATTTGTGTATGTATGTGTTGTGTCTGTGTATTCATGTATATATGTGCATACATTCATATATATGTAGGTGTGTTTTTTATGTATTTATGTATGTTGTATGTTATGCATGTACCTGTGTACACATGGTATATGTGTATATATATTTATGTAGGTATGTGTGTCGTGTATGTTGTATAAGTATCGGTGTATGTGTTTTGTATGTATTTTGTGTTAGTGTGTACATGGACTTGCATGTGTGTGGTATATGTATTTGAGATATGTGTTTTTGTGTTTGAGTATGTGAGTGGTATATATATAGGTGTTTGTGTATGTGTGTGTATCTACATGGGTGTTGTGTATGTGTTTGGTATGTGTGTGTATGTACTGGTGTCTATGGAAACGTTTGGATTTGACCCTGAGGGTGTGGGGGCATTGTTGGATGTAAGCAGTGATAGCTCTTAGACAGATGTTGCTCTGGCAACAGCACGGAGGAAGAGAAATGAATGAACTTGGACAAGCAAGTGATGAGGAGGCATCACCAACACAAGCAAAAGCATGAGGTGTGGCTCTGGGAGAATGAGTAGAAAGTACGAAGAGGAGATGAGCAACGGCGGCAAAGGCCTCCAGAGACCTAAGGCAGCAGGGAAGGGCACAGAGGGTTCCAACTCTCCAGGCCCTCTTGGGGGTGCAATTCAGACTCTTACCTGGAGTACCTGGCATGGAGTAGACCAGGGATCTCCTCCGCTGCCATCGGTAGATCCAGGTGCAGAGAACCACAGTGGCTACATAGAACACATACAAGCCTAGGTAACCTGAAGAAAAGGGTGCATGCTGTCACCAAGTTCTGTCCGTCTACCAGCTAGTAAGTACTCAGTAAGTTATATGTGTTTATATAGGGCCACAAGGCCCAGGGCTACCAGTTCTATTGCTGGCGCCTGTTGGTGGAGACTGTTAGCCAGCCCAGTACCAGTAGGTAGTTGGCCAGTTCCTGCAGCCCTACCCTTTTTTCCTTGCCACCCCCCACTCCAAATCTGGTTACCAGGGAGGTAATGCTTTGCACAGACAGTGGCCTCTAGGACTGGATTCAAGTGCTAAGGGTCAGTGTCCTGCTCTATGCCCTGGGAGGCTGAGCCCTGCAGAATGCATCCCCCGAGCTCTGGCTGCACTGGGTTTGACCAATGGGAGCTCTGACAGCCAATCAGAAAGCAGCAGGAAAGAGAGTCTGGGGTACTTATTCCTGCCCTGTCTCTGGGAGGGCCTGAGACCTCCATGACTTTTGCCAAGGCTGGGTGGCACCAGGTCTGGGCCTCCAGCCTTCACCAGGTTCCAGCCATTCCCTGCCCCTATAGGGGCTCCCACTGTTTCCTGGGTGTCTGCCCCTTAGTGTCCCTCGTTGGTTTCCTTAATGCTCTGTAAATTGTCCCCCAGTCCATGTCACTTGCACCACCTGAATGGAATGTATATGCTGCTGGACTCTGGTGGCCACAGTCAGCATCTCAGCTGTACTCGTTAAAATGTGAAGTTGTGACGGTCCTGCCCGTCGTCCTTGGCTCCTCCCTGCCGCCTTTGGTTATCTGAACCACATGTTCCCATTTGTGCTCAAGCCAACTCATGGATTTCTGTCACTCAGAACCAAAGGTGACTGTGCCCTGCTGGCCACCCCTTCCTGTCCCCGTGCCTCCCACACATCAGCCCTGGGATGACCCTGCCCCAGCACTGTGCCTGCTCACCCAGGGCCCATGCCAGCGTGACCCTGCCGAGGTAGAGCACGGTGAAGGTCAGATACACGGCCACCATGTAGAAAACAATGTCTCTGAGGAAGGGCCTGGAGGCGGCCGTGAAGGGGCGCAGGATGGAGATGCCGCCGGCCACCACAGTGGTAACCAGCACGCCCGCGCCTGGAGGTGAGGACACAGTGCTCAGCCAGCCCTGCGCCCCGCCAGCTGCCCCGCCAGCCCCAACTGGGGCTGCACATACCAAACAGGGCCCCAAAGGCCAGGCCAGCTGTGCGTGGGTCCGAGAAAGCCACCAGAGCGCTGAAGATATCAGGTGCACCATTCCCAAAGGCCAGGAAGGTGACGCCATGGGGAAGCATGTCAAGGGGGCTCGGTGCAGGGGCCCCTGCCTGCCCAGGCCTTTTCTGGGCCAGGAGCTGCCACCCTGTCTCCGAGCCACCCTTCTAACTGCCCTCCCCCTCTCCAGGGTGTAGAACCTCGACCAAAGGATACTGCCACATTGTGGGAAAGCTTGAGCACGGTGGAAATGGCTGACAAGTTAGGGCAGAAACTATGGAGAAAAAGCAAAGTGAATGTTTCCAGGGTGAGTGGCCCTTACTCCACCCCTTCCCCAACCCCAGGGACAACCGAAGGTCAACCTCCTGCCACTCCCACTTTCCCGTCTATAACCTGGATATGAGCCTAAGGCCAAACTCACAACTTCTCCGCTGTGACTCCCAGAATCAGAAACAGGTAAAGCAGCCAGAGAGCCTGGGTGGGGGCCGGAGGGGAAAGGGAGCATTAAGTGCAGCCTGGGCCACCAGCCCCTCTCCCCAGCTCCCCAGGGCAGGGCCTACATAGAAGGTGATAGCCAGAGGGAGGAGGTTGGGGTGGAAGTGGCAGAAGATGCCTTCGAGGTAATCCAGGTAGCCCCCTTCACTGCGGCAGTCAGGGTTGGTCCTGATGAAGTCACAGCGGTCAGAGACATTCAGGCCACACACATCACGACACTGCAGGAAGGAGGGAGGGGCACGTCAGGGGTCAACATCCCAAGGGTGGCTGGACCAGGCCCACTTAAGTAGCTGAAGATAACCTCCTTCAGCCTGGCCTCTAAGCCCCCATACCCTCCAGATGCCACCTGCACACTTTAATTTTGTCAAATAAACTTGTGTTTGAAATTAACACAAGTAATTCATGAATACATGTTTGTTTAAACAAAACAAAACAATATATAAAGATTTCTAAACTGCCCCTTGTCATCCCTGCCCTCCATAATCCTATCTCTCTTCCCAAGTCCCACTATGATCAGTTTGAAGCATATCCTTACAGACATTTCTCAATTCAATTAATGTGTATACACACCCTATCACAGTTTGTTTTGTTTTACAAAACAAATCCTAAATCTCTTCTTTCTGCAATTTGCTTTTACCACTTCACATGTATGCCATATATTAATATATGGATCACATAATGATGAAGAGGATGTTAAAGGTCAAAACATTCTGAATGATTTCTATATGCCAGGCACAGCGCTAGGAGCTTAAAATACATCTCAATTAATCTGGACAATTTTGTGAGGTAGGTAGTATTATCACGCCCATTATACAGATAAGGAGACCAGGGCAATGTTCCAAGGTCCACCCAGCGGTAGAGTCAGGGTTAAAACCCAGGCAGTTTGAGGCTCCAGAACCCTCTCCTTAGCCACCACACCCCACCCCACTACAGAGTAGCAGCATAGTATTTCATAATTTCATACCATGGATGATCTGTAGAGGAGGTAATAGTTCCCTACTGGTAGGCTTTTGGTGGTGTCCAATTTTTCATTATTACCGACAGTGAACTTCCTTGCACGTGACTCTCTGAGACTCTCTGAGCACATGTGAGAGTATTTTGTTAGAGAGAATTCTAGAACTGAAAGTGCTGAGTCAGAGCATTTCCTTCCCTGAGACCCTCCAGAAGTAACTCAGAGACAGTGATTTATAAGCAAGCATATATTTGGGAGGTGAACTGAGTAAGAGCATCAGAATGGGAAAGCGGGACAGGGAAGGGAAAGCGGGACAGGGAAGGGAAAGCAACCAATGAAGGCTGGGCTGAGGCAGCTCCCACCTTGGGCTAGTAATCCCAGGGGCAAGGGAGCTGGCGTATTTATACACCAATTTCTATCAGTCATCAGGCAGGGGGTACTAGAGAGAGAGGGGCTAGTTCCCCAGCACTTCCTGCCTACCATGCTTATAGGCAATTCTGGAAAAAGATGCTAGCAACTAGAATCAACAGAAGCCCACCAAAATGGTAGGGTCCAAAGAATTATGTGCAGGGTCCTGGCAGTGCCTATTGCAGAGGGATAAATATCTTAAACATCGGATGGATTTTGCTAAAATACCCTCCCAAAGCTCTACTTATACCCACTCCCACCAGCAATGGGAAACAAGTTATTCTACACCTGTATGGATGCTGGCTGCTCCACGTCTTGTTCAGGCCGAGGTGGTAGGAATCTCCATGTTGTTAAACTGCAAGTCCCTGATCACTTGTGAGGTGTTCTTTTCATATGTTAATGGTTGTATTCCTTCTTTAAACTATCAGGTTTTTCAACTGGAATATTTGCTCCTTCATATTGACTTGTAGATGCTCTTTATGTAATGGACATTAGCTCTTTGTCATGTCATTCATTTGCTTTGGCAATGCCCTCTGCCGCCTAAAAGGCCACCCTTCTCAAACCTTTTGTTTGAAAGCTTTGTTAATATCACCTCACAGCCATTAGCATGGCTCCTATGTAAAACAAACAAATAAAACCATAAAATGACAAGTGTTGATGATGGGGAGAAATTGGAACCCTTGTGCACTGCTGGTGGGAATATAAAGTGGTGTAGCTGCAGGGGAAATCAGCATGGCAGTTACCCCCAAAATTAAAAAGAGAATTTCCAGCACTAGGGATGTAACATGATGACTAGAGCTAATGACTATATGAGATGATGGGTGTTAACTAAACGTAACGTACCCATTTCACAATGTATTATGATGTATACCTAAATCATTATGCTGTATACCTTAACCTTATACATTGCTGTATGTCAGTTCTATTTGAATGAAACTGGGGGTAAAAATTGAATTACCATATGATCCAGCAATCCACTTCAGGGTATATACAAAAAGCAATTGAAAGCCAGGTCCCAAAGAAATATTTGCACAGCTAGTTCATAGCAGCACTATTCGCAATGGCCAGAAGGTTTAGAAGCATCCCAAGTGTCCATCAGTGAGTGAAGAGATAAATAAAATGTGGCATGCACATACAATAGAATATTATTCAGCCTTAAAAAGGAAGAAAATTCTGACACAGGCTACAACACGGATGAACCTTGAGAACTTACACTAAGTGAAAGAAGCCAATCACAAAAAGTCAAATACTGTGTAATTCTATTTATACAAGGTAACTGGAGTACTCAAATTCAGAGACAGAAAGCAGAATGTGGTTGCCAGGGGCCAGGGGAGGCGGAAATGGGGAGTCATTTAATGGGTAGAGAGTTTTGGTTTTGCAAGATGAAAACGATCCAGAGCTAGAAGTCGGTGATGGTTGCAAAATAATGTGAATGAACTTAACATTACTGAACCGTGCAACTTAAAAATGGTTATGATGGTGAAGTTTAGGTGATGTAAACTTAACCATAATTTTTCTAAAAAGCTTTGTCAAAGCATGGCTCCACTCCCACCATAAGCCCTCTCTGAACTCCTACCAACACCAACCAGAGGTACAATTTCTTGTCTGAGCCCTCTGGCCATCTCCTATCCCTTGCTCAATGGCTCTCTGCTGATGCAACCCTGAGCTCCCTGTACCTGGTTCATGTGCTGTTCCTCTGCCTGGCACAACACTCCTTCCTTTCCTGCAGTTAACAATCCACATTCATTCTCCACTTCTTAGTTCCCAAGATGCTTTGTCC
The DNA here is from genome assembly GCA_032199065.1 of Smutsia gigantea. Classification (NCBI taxonomy): domain Eukaryota; kingdom Metazoa; phylum Chordata; class Mammalia; order Pholidota; family Manidae; genus Smutsia; species Smutsia gigantea. Next base: position 37,586 of record JAVSCE010006581.1, read on the forward strand.
AGGAAGCCTTCCCTGATCACCACAGCCTAGGGGGCAGTTCCCCTAGTTATGAGCTGTCATCACTCCAGGTCTTCTTCAAAGTACTGACCATGTTTGAAATCCCCACTTACTTGTAAGATCACAGGCTTATTTAATGTCTGCTCCTCCCACCAGGCTGGCATAGTGCCCAGCACACAATAGATCCCCATAACTGTTTTGCCACTCACTGTACTGGGCACCATCTCACTCACTCAGTCTTCAGGACAGACCTAGGAGATTGGTACGATTGCTTCTACCTCACAGGTGAAAAAAACCAAAGCACAGTGGCAAGGTGACTTGCTCAAGGGCACAGAGCCCACCACTACTGGGTGGTTTCAAACTTGGCTCTGCTTGGAAGTTACCAGCTGAAGTTCCTGGGGAAACAGCTCAACTAGGCAGGGGCAGCCTCCTTCCTCTCCCCATCCTCAGGCTTAGCCAGGGAGGATGCAGGGAGATGTTCCCATCCCAGCTTGTCTCCATCTCCCTGACAGCAGAGTGAGTCAGCAAGGCGGGGCCCCCAAATCTGGCCTCCAGAATCACATTCCTCTGTAGCCAGCCTGCCCCCACTCCAAGCTGGTCATCCCCTCTCCCGAGGCCCAAGAGAACCTGGCCCAGCTCCCTGTCGTGCTGCAGCACAGTTAAGGTGGCATTGCGCTGAGTCTTCAGTAAGTGACTTTCCAGTCTGCCCCTTGCCTTCTCATCCTCTTCCCTGGGTCACTACGGACACCCAGGAACACATTTGGCTCTTTCTTGGCTCTGACCAAGTTCCCCTCCCTGACCTCAGCATCCTCATTTATAGCACAGAGATAAGCACACCCATCTCAGGAGGAATGGGGAAGATTTGGTGAGCTTGGCACAGTGCTGGCCTAAGTGCTCAATAACTTGGAGCCATTATCAGGCATGAGCCAAAGATAACCCCCGTTTTCCTGCCTGCAAGAAGTATCCCCAAGGGGCAACAGTCAATTTTATAACCACACTAACCACAAGCCACTTTCCCATCTGCAAAATGGGTATAATTACCTGTTCACCTGCCTCAGAGGGTGGGCATGAAGGCACTTTGCAGCCCCCTAAAGTTGATGTGGGCACTAAACCCTCTTAGCCATTTGGTTCAAGAAGAGTGTAGTTACTCCATTCTCCCAGGAATGACAAGAACTCCAGGCCCCTGCAGCTGGAGGGGACTCCAGGGGTCCTCTTGCACCTGCCTTCCATCTTTCGCTGAGGACCGCTGTGACCACTCCTCCCCTTACAGACACTGGAATGCAATGATGCAAGTTCCTGTGGCATGTCTCAATGGCCTGTACCCTCCCTGCTTTGGGAGGACTTTCTGCCTCTCACCCAACTGTCCCTATTGCTCCTCCTTCCATGCATCCTAGTCAATAGCATCACCATCCCCCCAGTTGCTAAAAGCCAGAAATCAGGAGCCATCCTTGACTCTTCTTTTTCCCACCACCACACCCCTCCATCTAATCCATCAGTATATCCCACTTGTGCCTCCAACATTTATCTCAGACCCCACACTTCTTTCCTATCTCCCACAACCACCATCACTCACCTGCATAGCTGCAGGAGCCTGCTGGCTACCACCCTTACCCCTCTTAATCCATTCTTCCCAGAGAAGACAGAGAGATCGATCCTTTGAGGAAATGCATCAGATTTTGACATCCCTCTGCTTAAAACCCTCCACTGGCTCCCTGCTGTTGTAAAACAGATCTCACCTCCTACTTCAGCCTATAAGGCCTTACGTAAGTGGTGGTAGAGGCCACCACTACCTCGCCACCCTCAACTCTCTCCCCACCACTCACCTTGTTCCAGCCATTCTGGCCTCCTCACTGTTCCAGGAACATATTCTTTCTGTCGGGAATGCTCTTCCTCTAGGTGTCTGAGTAAGTGGTTTCCTTTCTCCATTCAGGGTGACCTTGGATCAAAGGTCACCACCTCAAAGAAGCCATCTGTGACTACCCAGCTGAAATGCTTGGAAATACACTCTCCCCCTCACAGGCCCCCACTCTCCAATATCACTTCATTCTATTATTTACGGGGCACACTTAACATCTTACCACCTAAAATTTACATGTCTGCTTTATCTGTCCTCCAGGGAGACTGTTAGCTCCATGAGGCAGGGAGTTTTGTCTGTATTATTCCCTGGTATATGCTAGGGTTCAGTTCAGTGCCTGACACATAGTAGATGCTCAATAAATATTTGTTGTTGTTGGATGAATACACCCCTACCTGATGCAGGCTTCCTGCCTGGATACTCACATCTACCATGGGGGTCTGGTTCACACCTGCGGCTGAAAACTGGGGGCTAATGAGGACTGCTGGAGATGGCCCCCTGGCCCCGGACACTGTCTTCACCATCAGCAGCATGCAGAGGGAACTGAGCACCCAGTGCAGATTCAGGGACCTGCTGGCCATCAGCCCCCACGGGGCCTGGCCCTGGCTCTGCTTCCCCTTCAGCAGTGTTTCACTTCCAAACAGCTGGTAGCTCCTGTGGCCTGCAGGGTGGGGTGAGAGAAGGGACAGTGTCACCATAGACCCCAGGACCCAGCAGGAGGGGACTGAAAGTCTTTCAGCTGGGGAACTGCCAGCTCTCCTCCCCCATCAAAGGAAAGTCAATGTAGAAAGCCATGTTCTGGATGGAGGCTCTTTGGAGGGACCCAGTGCCCCCCTCATTTGGCATGCAGATTAGATATGCCCTTCTTCCTAAACCCCAAGAGTGTCTCCATGGAAACCTAGACTCCCAACCTACCCCTCCCGGCCTCCTATCCCCTTACTGTGCCAGCCTCAGGCCAGAGTATCAGGGCTAGAAGGGAATATCCTAAGACTCCAGGAGATTCTGCCTCCAGGAGCCCACTGCAGGAGACAAATATAGGAAGAAGTGGGCAGTGGTGGGGCCTTAAAACAAGGGAACTATACTTCTGGGGGAGAACTTGGTGTCTAGGCCACCACTCTGGGATTATTAAGCAGTGCTGTTCGAAGTCTTACAGTGAGCCAAGCACTTAACAAAGATGACCTCATTTAATCCCCACACCTGGCTAGTCCCATTTTACAGATGAGCCAACTGGGGCACACGGCCAGGCCTGTTACCTCACTCCCAGCCACTGCCTCCCTCATCTAGTCCTCAAGACAAGTTTGGAGATGTTATTGTCCCCACCCCTTTTAGAGGAGGGAGCTGGGCTCAAAGGACGTGCCCTAATCACAAGGCAAAGAGGTCCCAAAGCCAGCAGCTCCTCTGATGGGGAAATTGAGGCCCAAAGGGAAGTGCATTGCTCAAAATCACACACAGCCCGTTAGCTAAAGAGCTAGGTCTAGCATCTGCCTTTTTCCTCTACACCAGGGCAAAATCAGCTTCATTTTTCTTCAAAGAAATTAAACTGGGGGGAAAAAAGTCCTGGGCACACTCATTTCCTTCTTTGTGTTCTTCCACGTGCTATAGATGAGTATGTTTTATTTATGCCATCAAGAAAGAGTCCAGAAAGCAACGTGGTGGTTTCTTTCTTTCTTTTCTTTGTGATTCTTTGCAGGGAAGTGTCTCAAGGTCCTGACAGGAGAGGGACAGGAGGCCCAGAGCAGGAGGAGGCGGGGAGGAGGAACCCGGGAGTGAGGGGGCTCCCAGCACTCTCCTCGCCTGTTGACTCTTGCCTCTTCTGTTCTCCCGAACTCCGCACCTACCTGGAACCGGACACTCCAGGTTTCCAGTTCACTCTCATCCACTTACGAGCGAGCTGTGCAGACTTGGGGAGGTCACTTCACCTCTCTGGGCCGCTGATTCCTCATCTGTAAAATGGAGACAAATGCCGGCCCGTCGGAGCATACAATAAGGGCTCGCGCCTCTGGTGTCCCCCACTTAAGCATCAGGACGCGTCTCCTCTCTAGCAGCCGTCAATTTCTCCTACTCATTCACAAGGGAGCATTTATTGAGCGCCTCCTACGCGCCTGTCCCGGGCCAGGCGCTCAGACTCCCAGAAAAACTGAAGTCCTGATAAGAAGTGGAGGGGACAGGAAACTGGAATTGCAAGTATTTTTGCGGCTGCCCTTGCTAGATGCGAGTCCCCGGGCAAGTCAATATGCTCAGTTTCCCAATCGGACCGCGGTTGACAAGTTGAACTTCGAGTGCCCGGTGGTCTGGGAGCGTCCTGGTGGGCGGCTCCTCTTACCTCTGGCTGGGCTTCGTACCAGCAAACAGCAAACCTCGACCCCGCCAGGCTTCGCAGTCTTCCCAGCCGCACGAGCCCACCCGCGATACAAGACCTTCCGCTCGCAAGCTACTGGGCCCCGCCCGCTGCAGCGTCCGGGTTCTTCCCCAGTTCAGCCCCGGCTCGCCCCGTTCGGCCCCGCCCCCGGGACACACCCCAGAGGCTCGCCCCGCCCCCGACCTTAAAGGCGCAGGCTCCTTGGAGGTAAGGGGCTGGAGAGGGCCACTTACTTGGTGAAGCCAGTGGTTTCTATACCCTAGGGAGGAGTGTGCGAGGCGGGTTCAAAATGCCCCTGTGATCCGCGGTAAGAGGACTATGTGTCAAGGTCTGGCAGGGGACTGCCTCACCTATGAGTATTCTGGCTGAACTGCCTGAAATACCCGACCTTCTGTGGGTTCCCTGTTTCCCAATACTAGCATCACTTTTAAAAGAAGATGGCAGTAGAGACAGGAGAGCTGGTGATCTACTCGCCCTTACAGAGATAGTCCGCTTCCCCAGTTTCCCAGCCCCCTGGGGAAATTCTGGTTCTCAATGTCTTTCCTTCTGCGGGGCTGGGGTGGGGACGAGGGTGGGACAAGCACCCCCACCCCCAACCCCAGCCCCTGACAGTGGACACACGACCCTCTGTCAGAGTCCGCTCTGCTTCCCCATCACCTGCGCCCTGTGGAGCCCCCCATTCCAGACCCCTCACCATCCAGCCCTAGCGCAGCTTTCCGACTTCTTCTCTAACCCCCACTTCCACCTTCTCCCTCTCTGGCCCCGCAAGGCCTCCCCATTCTCAGAGCATCCTGCTACCCTCACATGGGCAAACCTCTGCTCCTTATGGGGCCCCCACCCTTCCCTTTTCCAGCTGACAAACTCTTATTTATGGGCCAGGCCATCTCAAATGCCACTGCATCTGGGTGGTCTTCCACCCTTCTCCCTGCAAACCCCACCAAACAACCTCCATCCCCTCTCACCAAACCAGGTTCCTTACATTCAGAGAGAGCACCCCTTAGTTCCCCACTCTGCGATGCATGACACTGTAGTCCAGAACATAATATGTTTGGAATCTCAGAGTATCAGGTTTCTGTGTGACCTTTGGTAGACACACTCTCTGAGCCTCAGTTTCCTTCTCTGTAAAATGGGGATGATAATAGTGCTTACCACATGAAGTCCTTGCAAGATGAAACACAGCTCTGTGTGTAAAGCCTCAGACCCCATGCCTGGAGCTGAATAAATACTCCCTGGCTAGAAGGCATTATTGCCCATATTATTCCATTAATCCTATAATGTAACACCATACATGCCTATTCCCTGCAGGCTGGGAGCCTCCCACAGCAGGGTGCAGGCCTAGCTCATCCCCACATCTCGGTGGCCAGCACAGGGGCGCCCACAGCTAATGTCTGTGTTGGGGAATGACTGAGCCCACTTTGAGGTCAGCTGCTCATCACCGCTTGGGGAATTAGCTCCAGAACTGCTGAGTTTGAAATCAAAGTTCTTCCCTGAGGGGCCCTGACTCTGGTCCTCAGGGGCCCAGCCAGAGTGAGAACTCGATGTCACCATCCTAGGTCAATGGGGCAGGCAGACCACTACTTCCTTGTCTCCCAGGGACTGGGGTGGATGGAGGCAGTGGGGGGAGCATGTGTGTTGAGAAATACCTGGAAGATCCAAGGGAGGAGAATGCCTAATACAGCAACATTTTATTATCTGTCAGGGTTTCTGGGAGTCAAGAATTCGGGAAGGGCCCAGCTGGATGGTTCTGGTGCAAGTCTCTCATGTGGTTGCAGTCACGTGGCTGGGCTGGACGGTCCTCTCTGTGGAGTCTCAGGGCAACTCCATGTGATCTCTGGGCATGAGCTGGTCTCTGGGCTTCCTCAGAGCATGGCAGTCTCAGGCAGACGGACCACTCAGATGGCAGAACCAGGATCTGAGGCAGCTCAGGGAACCTGTGCAAGGGTTCCAGGGAACAAGGTGGAAGCTTTATTGCCTTTTATGACTCAGTTGTGGAAGGAACACTGTGTCATCTAGTCATAGGTCCACCCAGAATCACAGAAAGGAAACATAAACTCCCACTTCTCCCTGGGAGGTAAATCAAAGTCACATTGTAGAAAGAGTTTGTAATATGTAAGCTCTCAGTCTGACTACATTTGGAATATACGATTCTGCCACCTCAATGCCTTAATCCACAGAGGTGATTAATGTTGGATATTTAGGTAGCCTGATGAGCAGTAGAGGGAAGCTCTATTTTGGAGATAGGAGGAGAAACGACCCTCAAATCCCAAATCCCATTGGCTGGACAGCTGCCTACAGCATCACATGCAGGCTGGTCCTGTCCTCAGCGTCTCATGAACAAACCCAAACCAATAAAAATAAATGACGCCTATTTATTGAAGACTTAACATTTACATCGTGTGTTCACAGGCTAGTCCCATTTAACAGCCCTATGGGTGATGCCTACAGTGATCCCCATTTCACAGAGGAGGAAAACGGAGGTTCAGGGAGACAATCTGAACTGTTCCCAAGGCACCCAATGGGAAGTGGCAGAGATGGGATCTGCACGTAGGTCTGTGTGACCCCCAGTGATTCCCTGTCACCACCGTGGGCCAAGTGTCCTGCATCACTCAGAGGAAAGCCAGATCTGCCCAACACTCAGCACCCCTGTTCAGGTGGCCCAGGTCATGGGCAGCAGGTCTAGAAACAATGTAAGTTTGTGGAGCGAGTGTGAGCAGAAGGGTTGAAGGGGAACTTAAAAGAGGAAACAAAGAATCAGAGCTTTCAGTTAGCTGAATTGGCCCAGAGACTTAGAAGGTTCCTTAGAGGTGCCTGAACCTCCCCTTTCCAACGTAAGGTCCTGCTTGACTGTAGTGCCCTGAGCAGCCTCACCTCACCAACCTCACCCCCCAGGCTCGGGTGCTCATCACCCACCACAGCTGCCCAGTTACCAGGGGACAATACCCATGTGAGGAAGTGTTTTCATTGGCATTGCCATGGGAATAATCCTTCCAGAAAGTGACTTGGCAATTAAAAGCCTTGAAAACCTATGGGCCTCTTGTGACACCCATATTGCTCCTGGAGGTCTTCTGAAGTAAAGAAGAGAGTATCTGGACAATGCTGTAAGCACAAGAATGTTTATTACAGCAAAACTCATGACTGTGCAACAGTTGAAAATACCTAGAAGTCCAGTAACAGTGCTTGAGTAAATAGTTCCTGGGATCTCCTATGAAATGTTGCAGCACAGCCATTTAACATTCTGTTTCATTCTTCTCCACCTTTTCCTTCTCCTCTTTCCCCTCCTTCTTCACAGAGATGAAGTCTGCCTCTCTAGAACATACCCATACCCACCTGAGTTCTGACAGTGCCTCCTGGAAGCAACTTTGGCCACATGTGGGGCGCAGAAGTTAGAAGAAAGCTGAACTCCTTCAGAGAAGGGGGAATGAGGCCAGAGACAGTCCACCCCTGCTCCTTGATTTTCTTCCTGGCTCTACCCTAGCCCTGTGCTGTAGACCCCACCCCCTGCTCTTTGAGAGCATCTCGTTCATCGCCACCCAAATAATCCAGACGTTCTCTGCTCTGTCGTCTCCTGATGGGGGCTTATAGTTCATTTGCTTGCTTTCTTAGTTTTTTAAAATGTTTTATTGTGGACTATATTATATATGCAAAAAGGGGCAGATATAGTTATTTACAGTTAAAAATAATAAAGTGAACATGCAAAAACCCTCCATGCAGGTTAAAAATCAGAACTCTATCAGTACTGTATGAGATCTTGAAGTCACCATCAACCTGAGGATTGTGTAAGTCATTCTTTCACTGTATGTATAAAACTTCCTTTTGTTTTATATACATATATGTAATTTATAATATGGTGTTTCATATATAACACGTGACAATAAAATAAATGCATTATGTGTTATACTGTAGAGTATATATAAATATAATGAATATTATATATACAATAGATTTTGTATATTTATATAGCTTTGCCACTTTATAAGTATTCTGAAGCAATGATTTGTTTTGTTTTGCCTGTCTTTGACCTTTACATAAATGGAACAGGATTTTGTATATTTTTCAGCTATTCACTTCTTTCTTTCACCGTCCTGTTTTTGGGCTTCATCCCTGTCTTCCTGAACGACCGCAGTTTACCCATTTTCACTGCTGTATGTCTCATTGCATGACTCTAACAGGGTTTATCTATCCATTTTTCTGTTGATGGCTGTATGTGAGTTGTTACCAGGTTTTTGCTACCAAGGACATCTTTTTACATGTCTCCTAATGCATTTGTAAAAGAATTTTTCTAGAATATTGTGTCAGCCAGGGTTCAACCAGAGAAATAGCCAGTAAGAGGTATAGGTTAAGAGACTGATCGAAAGGAATGGATTTATGTGCCTATGGGGGCTGGGTGGGCTGTCTGGAATGTCTTGGGCATGGAACATGCACAGTGGAATTTCCTCTTCAGGGAAACCTCACCTCTGTTCTGAAGGTTTTTGAAAAGATTGGATCAGGTTCACCCAGATGATCTAGGGTAGCCTCCTCATTTAGAGTCAACTGATTAGGACTTGAATCACATCTACAAAAGCCACACCTTAGTGCTTGATCAAATAACTGGGGACTGTAGCCTAGCCAAGTTGGCATCTAACGTTGACCTTCACAGTTACAGACCTGGGAGTGGGATTGCTTGTGCTGGGGAAAGGGCCAGGAGCAAGGTGAGAAAGGAGGCACCAGTGTGCACATTATAATTATATTTCATTATACATAATATCATTACATTTGTCACAATAAATTTGCCTTTATTTTGTCATTGGAATGACAGAATGAAAAGTTGTAAAGTCTGAAAACAAATAAATCATGAAATTAGTTCTGCCCTGTATCCCTTTCTAAGGACCACCATACCTTTATCCTGCCCCTGCCCTGACTCAGATAACCAAAGTTAAGAGCAGGTGTGTGCAAATATATGCATATTGGATTTCCACCCTTGATTTAATTTTTATAAAAAATGGACTCATGATATCGATCTTTTGTGGCTTTTAAAAATTAACATTTCATAGGTGTTCTTTATGCCTATATGCTGAAGTCTATCATCATTCTTTATAACAGTTGCTTAATATTCTGTTGCATGAAGGAAGGCACCACAACTTTGCAAACACACTCACATTGGTGGACACTTGTTTTGGGGTTTGGCTACAACCATGCTCCAAAAGCATCCTTGTAGACATTTCCTTTGGTGTAGGTGCTTTTATTTCTGTAGGACAGAATCCTGAAAGTGGAAAGCAGACCAATACTCATGCATATTTTGAATATTAACACTTTCTAGCACATCCCTTCTTACAAAGGGCCTGGAAATCCACCTCCTACCAGCAATCTCAGATCAGGGAGAATCCCTTTCCCTGAGTCTCACCAGTACTGTATTTTAATGATTTTGTTAACTGTTACCAATGCAGTGGGTAAAAAAAACCAAACTTTCACATCATTGCTTTAATTTGTGTTTTTTTCCCTGTTGGCAAGGCTGGCAAGTTTTTACAAGCTTAGTAGATATTTTCATTTATGCTTTTTTTTCTTTTAATTTTTTTGCTATTTGCATTTCTTTTCATGAACTGCCTGCTTGCATTCTTTGAGTACTTCTCTCTGGGGCCGTCCTGTTTGTGGGCTTCATCCCTGTCTTCCCGGGATTGCTGCCATTACAGATTTGTTTTGGTACTGGCACTATGTTTGGGTCTCCCTAGATGTAGTGGATAAGACTTAGGTCTTTGGATCGCCTAGATCCAGGTTCCTTACTCACTTGAGTATGTCCCTGGGGAAGTCACCTCTCCTCTTGGACTCTGGTTTTCCACTTTTAACATGGGGTTAAGGATTTCCTGGATCTCTTAGGATTGTTGCAAAGGTTAAAGGAAATGCAAATCAAAAGCTCCCAGCAGGTGG
>JAVSCE010006582.1:0-266757 GCA_032199065.1 Smutsia gigantea
TGCCTGGAGGCGCCCAGGCAGGGCTCGGTGCAGATTTCCTCTGCACCTCATGATGGGGTGCTTCCAAGGGCTCCCTGCGGACACGGTCCCCTGGCTCGGGCTTGGCGCCTGGTGAGAGCCTCTGGGTCACCCACGGAACCTGGTGGGCGAGTCAGGAGCACAGCACCGCCTTGCGTGGTTCTGGTGAGCTGCGTCAGAAGAGCCCCGAGCCCAAAGTTAAATCTGTTGGGTTTCTGTCCATCATATAGAATGGTCTCTATACTGTGTATTGAAGAATCCATTCACTGCCCATGGTTTGAAATGCTGCCCGTGTCAGGTGCGTGTGTACAGGCTCGGGCTCTCTGCTGCTCCTGAATGGGCCCCTCCCGGTTCCCATGGCTGCATCTTTATCAACCTCCAAATGCAAGTCCCTCCTGGGACTGCAGGGGCTTGGCTCGGCTTTGCTTGTACTTTTCCAAGAAGAAAAGGTATTTTTCTTAAGTTCCAATGCAAAAGAATGAGTCCACTCAAGTTTTAATCATTGCCTCCTGGCTGGAATGTGCAGAGCCCTGGAGCCGGGGCTTCAGCAGCCAGGATGGTGACCCAGCCTTGAGTCAGCAGACAGAAGGGTCTCAGTGGGGTGTCTGCTCTCCTCGTGGGCCTGCACCTGTGAGTGTTTCCACAAGAACATGGAAGGGGCAACTTCTGGTTTTCCTCTGAAAAGGGAAGCTGGATCAATCATGAGTGTTCTCAGTTACTTTATTGTTTCTGCTTTCCCCAGAAATAGTTCTCTGCTGGTGAGACGTGTCAGCACCGCAGACAGAACACTCACCCCGGAAAGCCCCACTGCTTCGTTTAAACTAAAGGCCCTTCACAAGTTGATGAATTAAAAATGTACGACACTGGTTGTCGGCCTCTTGAGTTGGAGCTGGTTCCACAGCTCTTGAAGGCATGGCGTTGCTATTTTAAATTCTCTTAAACCTAGAGAGTTAGGCTCTAGACAGAAATTGTATAGAGCTGAGTTTCCTGGGGCAGATATACAGTCCTGAAGTTAGTAATCTGTATCCATTATCTATAAGGGCCAAGTGTTGCAGGCCTGGCGTCAGTTAAAAGTCACCGTCTTTAGATTCTGGAAGTCAGCAGGTCTTCACAGGACAGTCACTGCTTCATTTGGCCTTGGCAGGACATTTGAAGCCGTATGAAACTGAACTCTAGCTTTCAGCTTATTCCCAGCTGCATCAAGCATCCAGACTCATTTATATGATCATATAGTAAAGGAGAACTTTTGGCCCCTATATAGCAGCAGGTCCAGACTTCAGGGGTTATGTTTTTTCTGTTTTTAAGTCTTTTTGTTCTGCTTCATGCTGGGGCTGCTTCCACTTGCCCTCACCAGGGGTCTCTGGCAACACCAAGGCCTTGTCCCCTGTCGGAGGCCAGGTCTGCAAGGGCATCCCCTGGACTAGCTGCCGGCCTCCCCTCCCAGACCCAGTCACTAGGGGCAGGGCATGCTGGCTGGCGGCAGCCCTGGCCTGGCACGGCCTTCCCAAAGGCATGCAGCCAGATCACCAGACCGCCCTGAGCATGGCGGCTAGCAGGTGCCCCTGCTCCTTGTGGATAAAATGATGGCACTGAGCACAATGCTCCCAAGGGTCTTCAGCGCTTGACTCTGGTTTCTCAGCCTCGGGCAAGGGACTCCATCTCAGAGCCAATAGATTCTGACAAAGACCCAGGACAGGGGCATAGGAAGCCCTTTCTCCTCTGCATTTAGGTAATTCTAGAAAATCCCAGAGAATTCTGGAACCCAAGGCCCTCCCATTCTAACAGCTGGTTTATTCATCCTTGGACTTAGGAGATGGGCTTCCCTGCTTTGGCAGAAAGGTCCCCATGTCCTGTGTGTGGAGGCGACACTGATGGATGGGGAAAGGGGGCAGAGCTGGAGTGTTGGGGCTCCCAGAGGGGTTGGGGGCCTCTTCTTTCATTCGTTTTTGCTTAGAAAGTGTTTTTAGGGCACTTGCAGTGTTCGTGCTGCCACTGTGATGGTCAGGTTCAGGGCACCTTTTTCACCCCGAGAAGCCTGTCAGCCCTCTGCCGCCCTCCTGCCCCTGGTCAGCCCTGAACGGTCCACTGTGCGTGGTCTGCCTGTTTGGGCCTTTTCCTGAGTGACGTGGGCCTGGACTGGCCTCTCACTGGGCCCCAAGTCTGGCTGTCCCGTTGAGCACCCCCACTTCTGGCACTGTGAAAGCATTTGCTTCTCATTTCCCAGACAGTATTTAAAAATCTCCGTAAATATTCTTTTCATCCTCGTTGACGGTCTCCATGCTGGAAGTTGCATACTGGACTCTCGCAGTTCAAGTCAGATATTAATGAGCTGAGCAGAGCCCATGGCCTGGCCACGGCTCTGTGAAGCAGTGAGGTGTGGGAGGAAGCACACCCTATGATGCTGGCGCCCCAGATTGGTAGAAATGGAGACTCAGTCTTCGGGAGCTTGCCCTGGCCGGGTGTAGCACCAGTGAACAGTTCAGGCTGCTTGCTGTTCAGATGGCCCCGGGCAGGCTCGCATGAGGCGGGGGTGCAGCAGCTCCCCGCCCAGCGCCCCCTTCCCCTCAGCCTGCCGCTGCTGGGAGGGAGTGTGGCCATGCGGGCAGCTGGGGAGGCCCCCCAGCGGGGCGGCTGTGCCACCTGGGGCTGGGCGCCTTCCTTGACCCGTGTCTGCCTGTCTCACCGTCTGGGCAGCGGCTGCCCCTCCTGCCTCTGCTGGGCTGCCTCTAACCTCACCTTGTCACCCTGGCCCGCTTCACCCTTGGTGTCCCTCGGGTTCCCAAGGGTGCCCCACCTGTGGGCTCCAGGGAGTCCATCTGAAGTGAACCGTGGGCTCACTGCCAGTCTGCTTGACAGCGGCTCCCACAGAATAAACCCCCGTAAGGCCTGTAGGGCCGCCTGCCTTCCTTGGCCTTACTCCCTGCCCATCCCCTGCCCCGCCCTCCCAATTCTGACGACGACGGTGTCACGATGTGGTGATGATGTCATGGTGGTGATGATATGACAATGATGACATCATGGTGGCAATGCTGATGATGAGGTCACGGTGATGGCGATGATGGTGTCCTGACAAGGATCATGGTGTCGTGGTGGTGATGACATCCTGACGGCAATGTGATGTGATGATGTCATGGTGACGATGCGGTGTCACCGGGTGCCGTCCTAAGCCCTTGAAGCCCATTCCATGGCTGTGCGGCGAGGGCCAGGGATCGCCTGTGGTCTTCCTTGGGCATGTGCGGCTCTGCGCTGCCTCTTTGGCCGGGACCAGCCCCACCCGGAAATGGCCTGCTCCTTGAAGCCCCCGAGGGGCAGTTCCTCCACCACCCTTTTCCAGAACTCTGCCTCCCCACGGGCCCGCAACTGTCCTCGTGCTGGGCATTCCCAATGCCCCATTCACAGTGCACCAGGCTTTCCCCGAGGTGCAGAGCAGACCCTGGGCTGCTCACAAACACCTGCATGCCTGCCACTCAGGCCCGTGCGAGAACAGAGGGCCCTTCACATCCGCCGTGTGCGGCCTGTCAGAAGGACCATTGCAGATGAGATTTCATCCCCTGACAGACTGAAAACTGCTGACTGCCTCTCTTTGCTAACAGAGCACAGGGGTCCCCACACCCACTGGCACCTCAGTGGCGAGTGGCAAACAGCCCTGCTTTCTGGGCATCTTACGACAGGGCCACACAGAGAATGCCAGCCAGCAGGGCTCTGCCGAGAGACACCTTCTGGAGGCAGAGCCGCGGGGTGGCACACCATGCTTGTCTGCAAGGCCCCTGCTGGGCAGGACCTTCCCAGCCTCGGCTGGCTCTGCTTTGCCCCCTTCCTGGCTGTGCCACTCCTGTCTTGGGCCCTCTGAGCTGCCTGCTGTCAGACCTCCTCTGGTTTGCTGAACTTAAGATGCTGGGGTGAGCTCCCTGAAGAAAATGACATTTAACAAATTATGGTGAAAGGGTGGTTTTTTAAAACAAAGCCAAAACCGAAGCCGGACTCAAAACAGAAGCAAAGCCAGGCCACTGTCCATGCACGCGGGTCCGTGCTCAGCCTGAGCGAGGAGAGCGCTGATGTGTCCCCGCAATGTCTTTGCAGGCCCGGAAAAGGATCTGCGGAACACAGACAAGTTGGAATCCCTAAAAACTTCAGTTTCGGATTCATCTGTTACGTTTACTTTGTGTTTTGAGACTGTATTATGTACTGCTTCTTGACTTGTAAACACCAGAAGAGAAAATCATGAAACTAAACATATTTGTTATTTTAATGAAAATTGTGGTTATCAACATTTGCCTTAAAATAAATAAAAGTATTTCTTAATTTATGTGGTAGAGGTGTCTTTGAAAAGAAGATCAGAGACAGAGTTTTGATAGATTGTCTTGTTGAACTATATACTTACTAGAGAACTTCCAGGGCAAAGGAGTGAACATCTTAGTAAAGTGAAATCCTTGCAAAATGAAGTTTTCTAACTTATTTGTTCCATTCCCTTAGCTTTGGGGACATGCGGCTTCCTTAAATTAAGTCTCACCAAGCAATGAAAGCCTGATTTAGCTAAAAGGTAGGGTCACTACACGGGCATTTGCCTTCTGGTTATGAAAGCTACAGTCATATCTGTACCCGCCGTTAGGAGAGCGTTTGAGCCACGTAGGGAAGTATCTCGTGACTTTTATTATTCGTGCTGATTATTTTGGTGAAACTTACAGGCGAATTCAGGACTTTGCTTTTGCATTACATTCCCTGCTAGAAGAGATCGTGTGTACAAAAGTCAACTAAACCTTACTTTACAGGGCTCTGGGAAAGCATCCTCACATATCACAGATGATATCAAGTCCTGTCTGGGAACAAGCAGCAAAGTCCTCAGAAAGGCTTGCTGGCAGCTGGGTGGAGATGCTGTCCTACTCCTTACTGATCCTCATAAGATTTTCCACATTATAAGGGTCTAGTAGGGCTGCCTTTGACGCCACCGAGATGTCTCCATTACGGAGGTCACAGGGCACATGTTGCATCATATATTTTGCCCTCTGTGCTCTCCACGTGGTGACATGGAGCCCTTTGTAACCACTACCCCCAGCCAGGCTGCCCTTTTAAGGAAAGCACTGACCCCTGTGTGTGGCGGCAGAATGGCAGGGTGGGGCTCTGGCATTGAATTACACTGGGCTCTGAGGTCAGCTGCTGAGCGACCTCCCAGACCCTGGCTCCCGCGGCTCTGTGTGCCCTCCGTTTCCTGTGGCACGTCCTCGTAATGTTCCTGCTGAAGCTTTCACCCAAAAGGACAGGAGGAGCATGGGGGGGCAAGCCCTGCTTTGGGCAATGCAGGGGGTCAGCCATAAATTATTTATTTCAACCCATTTGGGAAGTTTTTCCTCTCTCAAAGGACCAATCTTCAGCCTTCTGTGGCCTCTTTTTCACTATCAAAATTTAATGCAAATGTACTAGCCTAACTTGCAAATTGGTCTCTAAAGCTGCTGTTCTGGCCTTTGCAAACTACCCTGCTTCAGCCAAATGGGCCATCAATGCATTCGTGCATGCATGCGTTAACAACATACCAGCCCAGAGCAGGGACAGGGCATGCTGGGGTGCCCGGGGGCACCAAGGAAGGGCGTTGGCACCCCAGGGCTCCACAAGGCCTGGACGGGGGGAGCATGCACCACCCCTTTTGCTGATGGAGAACAACTGGATCATCTTCTCAGGGGACTGACCTGGTCAGATCTGTAGGTTCTTGTAGTTTTTCAAGTTATCTTCTATTTTTACCAAAATAATATAAAAAGTGAAATAGGACCACACATTTGAAAGGCAGCAGCCAGCCTGTCTCCTCACAACCTCCCGTGAACGACTTTCAGCTCCTGAGTGATCTCACCAGCATTCCGGCTCCCACCGCCCTGCCTTTGCCTGTGGGTTCTCCAACAGCACCTGCCACCCTGTAGGTCAGATGAGGGCTTTGTTCTCCAATCCCTCGCCATCCCCAGAAACCCTGGCAGCCACGTTGCACTTTTGTGGTTGTTAGATCGATATTCAGTGTCTCTAGTGTCATATCATACCAGTTTGCTCTCACATCTGGCCTATAGGATGGCCACCAGGCCTGGACCGTGCACAACGACATGTCATTGATTCGTGTGCATCAGTTTCCCCACTTGGTGCCCAACCTGCATGTGAACCACAGCCTCCCTTGTGTGGCTTTTTAATTTTCCGGAGTTAGTCACTTCTGTTGTCTTGATTTTTCCAGGTACCTATTCCTAAGGCTCCCCAGACTCCCCTGTGGACCTATGAAGCCCCTCTAAGGACTGTCCACGCCACAGGCACCAGGCAGTCCTGCTGCAGCCCCGCCCTGGCCTGCCTGTGGCCTCCCGAGCCTCCCTGAGGATCGGGCTCCCTGCTTTCCCTCCTCATGGGGACAGAGCAGTCACACGCCCTCAGGGAGCTGTCCTGGCAGATGCCTCTCTGCCTCGCCTCTGGGCGCCTCGATTCTTTCCCAAAGCTTTCAGGATCTCTGTGTGCCCGGTGATCTGAAACTCCACAGCAATGCGCATCTGTGTGGTTTGTCTTCAGCCTCATAATAATAATGATGATCAGTTATTATTTGGCCCTTGATGGGACTTTGGTCTGGGGACATGTGCTCAGAATGGCAGAGGACCAGACGTCAGCCCTTAAGTGAGTCTCTCTGCCGTCTCCCGGTGTCCTCTGCTCTCTGTGCTGGTTGGATTCTCACGTTTTCTTCTTTATTTTCCATTTCCCTCCTCTTTTTATTATTCTGATTTCTCAGAGACTCCCTCATTAGTACAAATATACACGTATCTGTGTACACCTGCATTTCCATCCAGGAGGAAGGCTCTCTGTTGGAGGTCTCATGCTTCCTCTGTCCCGTCTCCGTGTCTAGGGCTCTTGCTTGCTGTCTGGCCACCACATTCTCCAGGACCTGTTTTGTTTGTGGATGTGATGCTCTTCTCTTCCCTTAATTCTTCCTTGTGACCCACAGGTGGCATGCAGGTATGTTTGTGCTCTGGTTGGTCCCTCAGGACCACATGTCTGTGTTCTATGAAGGTTTCTCCTGTTTTCTGACTCGTCCCAAGTCCTTCTAACCATCTTGGTCTCTCATGTCGGCGGCTTTCCTGAGACCAGCGCCCTGGGCAGTTCTTGTACCTCAGGGCCACGTGTGATCCCACCTGGGTGAGAGGGCAGCAGCTCACCTGCTCCTGGGGGTCCAGATGCTGGCATCTGGGGCACTTTCCTCTGAGGCCATGGCATCATCACATTGAAAGCTCCATTCTCCCACAAAGCTGAGCATGCTGCCACCATGCCCTCCAGAGTTCAGGCTCCTGGGCGTCGGCCCAAAGGGGTTGGGAACTATGTCCCTACAAAAAACAGCACACAGATGTTTGCAAGTTTATTCACAGTCCCCAAGCCTTGGAAGCCACCAGGTGCCCTTTGGGAGGTGGGTGGGTAAATAGGCACTGGTCGATCCCGACAGGGGAACATTATTCAGCACTAAAAAGAAATGAGCTGTCAGGCCCTGGGAAGACCTGCAGGGACCTCAGATGCACACTGTGTGGAAGAAGCCAGCCTGAGATCCTACATGTGCGTGATTCCAACTGTGTGACATTCCGGAAAAGGCACAGGTATGGCGACAGTGAGACCAGCAGTCCCAGGGGTCCAGGGAGAGGAGGAACAGGCAGAGCACAGGGGACTTTCAGGGCACGGAAACCACTGTGCGTGACACTGGTGGGGCTATGTGTCATCATACACGTGTTCACACCAGACTGACCCTAGTGTGGGGCTACAGTCAGATCTGTAGACTCTGTGTGTCCGTGAGGCCCCTGCCGAGCAGGCCCTTTCCAGCCTTGGCTAGGGTGACGAAGACGTGTCCCTGTAGGCCCATCAATAGTGACAAACATCCCATCTGGTGGCTGTGCTGCTAGTCGGGGAGGCTGTGCGGGTGGGGCAGGAAGTACAGGGGACATCTTTGTACCTTCCCCTCAATTCTGCTGTGAACCTAAAACCTCTTTAAAAAATGCAGCCTATTAAAAAAAGTAAAAATTCTATTCTCCTGCCTGGGCAAAGGCTGGTAAGAAAGGAAGTTTGTGTGTGTGTGTGTGTGTGTGTGTGTGCGAGTGTGTGACGCCTGCTCCAGAGCCTTCAACCCTCTGCATCTGTCTGTCTGCAGCCCACCTCAGGGACCTGCTCTCCCCTTCCCCACTCTCCCGAGGAGCCCTGTACACCAGGCCCCCTTGGTGGGGACCCTGGGCAAGGTGTCCCTTTGGGGGGATGCATGCACCCAGGGCTTCGGGCTGGTGTCTATGTGGCCCCCCTGCTTTGTCACCTGGGTCCTGGATCTCGCCTATCTATGTCATTGCTCCAGGTCCCATGGCAGGGCCTGCTTTTGAGGGAACCCAAATGGACCCCGGGGTGGAGCAGCCCACCACCCTGCTGGAGTTTTCAGAGTGAGCGTCTGACTCCTGCAGAGAGAAAACCTGCAGGCTTCCTGGGGCTGCCTCCCTGGCAGCCCTAAGCAGGCAGGGCAGAAAGCCTCGGCTGTGTTGAGGGTCCCCATGGAGTGTGCTGGTGGCACCTCCTGCCCAGGCCTGAGGCCCCACCTGCCTCCCCCCACCTGTGGCTTGGTTGATGCCAGACTCGCCCTGCAGGTGGGTCCCTGGAGAACGCGTGTCCTTGCCCAGCAGCGGCACATGCGGCCTTATCGGCTCCTGGGCTGCATCTGAGATGACAGTTTCACATCATTCCTTTAGGAAATGTGTTTTGACCCAAACAGCAATACCTTTCCATTGCAGAAAATTTTGGAAATGCAGAGAAAGCATTCTAAGTCTAGATTCTTAAAATAAATCAATTCTGAGTGAATATTATGTCAGCTCTGAGCCTTACCATGAGAAGTGAAACACCCTGAAATCATTGCAACCCCAGAAAAAGTCACCAAGGTAACCCTGGGGCGGCTCCCACGAATGGGCCGTGAAAGTTTGTCCCCCAAAGTGGCACGTGCCCAGCTGACACCGCGTGAGGCGGTGCCGTCTCTGTGCCAGCGTGGATGTGAGCGTGTGTCCTTGTGGTCCATCAGTGCACGCTCTTCACACCGTGCACTTTGCTAGTGATTTTGCTGTTCACACAAGCCTCAGTGTGGTGACAGAGCTGCGTCTAGTGTCTCAGTGCAAGACGCTATGACGTGACTCCTGGAGAACACGTGTGTCAGTGAGCCTCCCCGGCGCTGCTCCACATGAGGGGGTCTGCGGACAGATTGTGCCCAGAGGCTCACGGGGGCCTGCGTGTCCCCAGGGCCATGGTTCGGTGTAGGCCAGTCCAGCTCTCAGGGACGATG
Source organism: Smutsia gigantea (assembly GCA_032199065.1). Lineage (NCBI taxonomy): Eukaryota > Metazoa > Chordata > Mammalia > Pholidota > Manidae > Smutsia > Smutsia gigantea. The sequence goes on from JAVSCE010006582.1 coordinate 9,320, forward strand.
TAGAGCCACGTGCTGTGCGCTGTGACACCAGGTGGCCCATCTCAGAGGACGAACTGCATGTATGTGCAGGTACTTTCTATCATAGGGAATATGAGCATTTACATGTGATTTTATACAATGCAATAAATGTGCAAACAAGATGTGTGTGTTCTACGCAAATACATGAAGCTGTGACATGCATGCGTGCATACAGGTGTGTGTGCATGCAAACATGTCTTAAGGCAGCGATTGCCTTCTGCTTTACACAGCAGACGTTGGCACTGTTATTTTCGCTTCTTGCTTGAGGGCGATGGCGTGACCTGGTGAGTGGTGAAGCTAAGGGCTTACAGGCCCCACGATCTGCCGCAGCCACGCTTGGAGAGCCTACATGGGCCAAGGGGGGCGAGCACCCCAGAACGCTGAAGGGGGCCTTATCAGAGTCCCGGGGTGCCATGACTTGACTCCCTCCTTGCTGGGGCCACCTATTCCAGCCAGCTCAACCAGCCAGGGGCTGGATAGAAGGACCTTGGCTAGGGCGTCCTGTGGTAGAGCCAGGCAGGGTGACCCCCCAGTGTGCACGAGCTTCTGCAGGCTGTTTGTGGCCTCCCCCTCACTTACTCTTTTGCAGCTAGGAAGCCACGTGTTTTCTCTGGCCTTTCCTGCTGGAGGTGGAGCTGGGCCTGTGGCCCGAGGCAGGGAGGCAGCTGGCTCTCTTGTGGGAGAGCTTATCTGGTCACAGCTACCCACTAGGACATGGGTTGCTGCACGCTGTGACGGTCTGCCTCATGTGCTGAGGGCCAGCTGTCCACCAGGACCACAAGCTGCTGCTCCGCAAAGCAATCTTGTCAGCTTACAGAAATGTGTTCAGAGAAGGGACGTGGCCCTTGGGTCTGTCTCCAAAGCTGTGCCATTTCACAGAGATGGTCAAGTGCTGGGTGGGAGGCTTGGAGGGAGACTGAAGAGCAACGTGGGCAGAAGAGAGCATCTGAGGGGCTCCGTGCCGCATGTGCTGAGTTCACACGGGATTCGTGGGCCATGACGACCTGTTGGGGCCGGCAGGCAGCCACCAACCACTTCTGTGTCAAACAGCATGAATAGAAGCTTCTGGGCTTCTGCTGGCATTTCTCCAGGCAGAGTTGCCAGCATGGCCCTGGGCACATGGTCCTGGATCCATGGGCATGGCAGAGGCCCTGTGAGCCATGTCCTTGTGGACATGGGGTTGGACTGTGGAACACACACAGACTAGCCTGGAGCCACGGGCCCCAAGGGAGTTACGGAGGGACAAGAGAGGGCAGGCAGGTCTGGGGCAGGGCGTCAAGCAGCAGATGCGGCCCAGGGCTCTGAAATTCAGAGGAAAGGCAGGGTGTCAAGTTCCCCTCGCTTCACGTGTTCATCCCAAGTGCCTGTTTTCACACATTATTCGTGCACAGTCTCAGGAGTGTGTCTGAATCAATCAGGCACACACACAAGGTCAAAGCTGAAGTCATGGGTTGTAAGGGGTGGCAGAGGTGAACAGCCATCCATGTGCCCTTGTGTGCCCCCAACTCAAACCTGGAAAGCATGCTCTTTGTGGAAGCTGTCCTGACCCAGGCCCCGGGGCCGAGTCCCTGCAGGGTCACGGCCAACAGGCACCCAGGCCTCGGGGACAGAGGCCCCACGTGCCACCCAGTATTGCTGGTTCTGGGGCTGGGCCCCCACCCACGGAGATGGCTCTGCACGGCAGATGCAGTGATGCTCCTGGCCCATCAAAGCAGACCAGGGCCCTGTGCCCCTCTGCTCCATGAGTGTCCAGTCCTTCTCCCTAAGCCTGACCTGGTGTTTCGGCACAATGGAAGGAAGGCTCCTGGGTCCCCTCCCCTGCCTGTAGCGAGTCTGGGCCCTGAGGGATGTACAGGTGGTAGAGGCTGAGTCACAGTCCAGAATCCAGATCATCTGGGGGAAAATCAGCAGAAACGAGACAACAGACGGCTGTGTGCAACAGGCAAGTGCCGTTCGCATCCAGCGTAGGGTGGGCCGGCACTCCAGGCCTGATCCCCTGGGCTGTCCTCTCAGCTTCTCTCCAAATGCCCAGCTTGCCTGCCCAGTTGATTGGGCCTGTTCGCCTGCAGGCTGGAGGCTATTCTCCCCTGAGGAGGGAGGGAAAGGGGACTGAGTCAGGTCCCAGCGCCACAGGGCAGGAGGAATACTGAGCCCCGGGGGCTGCAAACCTGGTGGGTTGAGGGGGAAACGCAGGGGGGATGGCTCTGGGGGCCCTGCTGGACAGGTTTAAGGGACCACCATGTCTCAGCTGCCCCTCACCAGGGCCACCCTGCACCCTGCGGGCCCGAGACCTCAGCAACAGCAGCCAGGGACTGAGCATCCCCAACTAAACTGGGGAGGGCTGAGCCAGAGAGCTGAGAGCCAGGCGCAGACCAGTCAGCTCAGCCTGGTGGAGAGCTAGACGCCAGGGGTGAGGGCGGCACAGGTCTGCTGTCCAAGCCTGGCCTCGAGCTCTTGGCCCCTGAGCCCTGGGCCACGTGGGGGATATCCCGCTATCCCTGGCCATGAGTGGGAGCCCCACTATCCCGGCCATGTGGGAGACACCCTGCTATCCCAGGCTAGGTGGGGGCCACCCTGCTATCCCAGGCCAGGTGGGGGCCACCCTGCTATCCCAGGCCACGTGGGGGACACCCTGCTATCCCAGGCCAGGTGGGGGCCACCCTGCTATCCCAGGCCAGGTGGGGGCCACCCTGCTATCCCAGGCCACGTGGGGGCCACCCAGGTATCCCAGGCCAGGTGGGGGCCACCCTGCTATCCCAGGCCACGTGGGGGCCACCCTGCTATCCCAGGCCAGGTGGGGGACACCCTGCTATCCCAGGCCACGTGGGGGACACCCTGCTATCCCAGGCCAGGTGGGGGCCGCCCTGCTATCCCAGGCCAGGTGGGGGCCACCCTGCTATCCCAGGCCACGTGGGGGACACCCTGCTATCCCAGGCCGTTCATCTGAAGCCTGAGTGCTCCGGGTGCTGGGGAGAGTGTCTCAGCTCTCGGGGCATCACATGGAGCCTCCAAGCGAGCAGGAGACCCTCGGCATGGGACCTGGGGACACAGGGAGGAAGGCACGGCACCTCCGTCTCTGGGGCTCCCGGACAAGACTCCTGTGCTGGTCTGGAATGTAGCCTGGGTCCCGTGGAGCGGCTGGACGCCAGCTGTGGTCTGGGCCCACAGCCGGCATGGCGTCCGGTGAGTCACACAGGCTGCACTCCCAGAGTCCAATTCCCGCTCTTTGGAGAAGATTTTCTCCTGGCTAGTGTTGGGAGCACAAACTTCACATTGCATGACACAGGTGGACAGGGCAGCCCCACGCTGCCCGGCCCACACACCACCATCTTCACGCCTCCAAGTCCCACCCCCACAGGGCAGAGCTCCGAGGGACCCCTGGGGTGGTGTCTGCATGGGTCTGGTGGGGCCTGGAGCAGCCACTCAGCTCAATAAATGTCGGTTCCCTTTGAAGCAAATAAAACAAGCTGCAAATGAGTTCTGAGCTCACTCTAAGTTAATTAATACAACCCCTGCTGTCTTATTATTCTTAGATACAAAGCTAATTTGGAAAGATACACATTTCTTTTAAAGTTGCGTGGCTAAAAGGATTTGGGAGCCGAGCTTATTAGGAGAGAGCAGCCATTAGCGTGCGAGCACGGCAGGCAGAGGGGGAATATTAGATTAGGTGTTGCTCCCACTGGACGCCAGGTGGACACGCACTGACCCTGTGTGAACTGCGTGTGGCTCCCTGGGGCCACCGGCACCCCTAAGTGGGGTCCTCCTTGTGGAAGCAGGCTAGGAACCCCCCCGAGAGGCAACCTCAGTCCTGAGACTTCTGGGGGCCCAGGGGTTCCCAGTCCCCTCTCGGTGTCATGGGGTTGGGGGTGTGCTGGAACACCCGCCGAAAACTTCCTCTGGAAAGCAGGGCAGCTTGTAGGCTTCCATGTGTTGACGGCGGGGCCGAACCTGCAGGCTGTCTCTGAGAGCAGAGAGCCCCCTCGTAAGCATGGCCTTGCTGGCATTTGGGGAACGCCTGCCTCCACTCTGGACCCGCTGGCTTTGGAGAGATGAGCTGGGGCTGTGGCGGAAGGGCAGGAGGCATGGGGAAGGCCCCGAAGGAGTGGGCGTCCCTACGGCAGCCCCCAGGCACAGGACAGTCCCTGTGGGACGGCGTGGGTCTGCACTTTGAAGCACCTCAGCCTGCGGTTCCCGGTAGAGCTGGGGGCCCGGGGGTCCGGGAGGGTGGAGGGGCAGTTGTCCCTCAGCAGCCAGAGGACTTTGTCTTGGCCCTTAGGTTAGGGGCCCTGCCCCTGCTCTGGGGAAGGTCTGGAAGAAGGCTCAGAGAGCTGGGGTCCTGTGAGGTCAGTCCTCGCATGTCTGCAGCCTCCAGAAGGCTCTCGAGGTGCCTCAGCCCGAGTGTCCGGTAATCCTGGTCACCGTGGGTTCACCGCCGTCAGACCCCTGGTGGCTGCTGGCCAGACGGCCTCGTCAGGGTTTGTGCCATCAGCATTGGGGCAGAGACCACTTACCCTGTCTCAACTCCTGTGCATGACTTGTGCGTGCAGGTCTGGCCGGTCTGCCACGGGGACCGGCAGGTATTCTCAAACCCAGAGGCTGCGTATGACCTGGAAGCCCCCAGACTGTGGACCCCCTTGTCATGTCAGTGGTAGTGTCAGCCCCTCAGGGTTCGGACACAGCTGCTAGGAGGCCTGCCCACAGGGGGTGGCCCGGTGGGCCCAGCTCCCCACCACTTTGTCCTCCTGTTGATAGAGCCGTTCTGCAGTCTGTGCCTTTACACCAAATGACACAGACCTCTGCACAGAATTGGACTTCATAGGATATTTGGGGAGGAGAGCACGGGTGAGGGGTGGTGGGGACACAAACACAGGTGCCCCAGACGGGGGGGCTCAGAGCAGCAGAGCAACAGCCTGGGGTGCCAATGGGAAGGAAGCCAGGCCAGGGCTCAGGCTCGCATGGCTCAAGCCTGCAGCAGAGCCGGGTGGCGTGAAATGCATACGGCAGGTCATCGAGGCAGCGGAGATGGCGCTGGCCGTGGCCCGGGAGATGCTGCCAGCATCTGCAGTCACGGGGTGACTCTGAGCTCAGGCACAAAAGCAAGTAGAGACAGTGAAGCAGAACGTTTCCTGATAGAAAAAATGATAAACTACCTGAATGCTTGTAACACAGTCTAAACAATGTCTTTCTAAAAAGCTTAGGAATTATTGTGCTGTGAGAAGTAAACATGTGCCCTATGCAGAAGAACCCCACACGACTCTCACCCTCAGGAACATAGCTTCCTCCCAGAGTGCACAGCGCAGGGACAGCTTCCCCGTGGGGACACTGCCCGGTGAGCAGGGAGAGCCAGCAGATGGCCCTTGGGGTGACGTGATGAGATGCCACTCTACCTCCTCCTTCCAAAACCAAGACCCCGTCTCATCCTGAGAAAACCGGCAGACAAATCCCAGCAGAGGGGCCTCCCACAGAACACCCGAGCTCCCCTCAAAGCCATCGGGGTCATCAGAAAGGAGGGGAGTCATGACACTGTCGCCGCCAGGAGGCCCTAGGAACCGGAGGCCTCGGCATCCTGGTGTTGTGGGGCGGCCTGACCATGGAGGCCTCTCCTGCACAACAGGCAAGACTTCAGCCCAGAGAGGAAGGGAGGGCTCCTGACCCTGGTCGGAAAGAATTTGCCAGCAGGTCGGCCTAGTACAGGTAAGAAGAGAACCCACTGAAGCCCCAGATCCACGTGGTGCCAGGAAGAGAGGCTCTTCCACGCAGGTGGTGGGCAGCAAGGGGAGACAGTTCCCCTCCATGCAGGGTGATCCCCGGCCAGCTCCGGAAGCAGGGTCTCCTGGCATCCAGTGTCCGCTTGATCTGCACAGCCTGGGAACTGCGTCCTTATGCCCCAGGGTAAGGATTGCAGGGCCGCAGTCCCATCGGTCGCCCAGGCCGTGGAACCCACAAGCCCCTCCCCCACCACTCAGAGGTCCCGCCGCCAATTCCCCACTTCTCTGAGACAAAACAGGGCGAGAGAAAAGGGGTGTGTTCAAGACTTGAAAGCTAGTGGAATAGCAAAGAGACAAAGGCACCAACCACTGGAGGGGGAGGACAGGAGGTTCTTTGTTGCAAAAAAGATCTGAGATGAAGCGCAGTGGGCTTACGCAGCAGAAAGTTTATTTAGGCAAACCGTGTGCTTGAAAGGGGAGTGTGGGCTACCTCGGAGGGGCACACCTTAGGGGTTAGGGTCTGGGCTCTTATGGGGCCTTTGGGTAGGGGTTGGCATAAGGCATGCTGCATGCATGATGAATGATCACTTTCAAGTTTGGTCTTATCAGTAGGGTTGTTCAAGTAACTGTGTTGATCTGGGTCGGCATTCTTTACCCACAGGCTCATTTATGCTCCGGAGGTCGGTCTCTTGCCCTGCTTACAATGTCATTTAATTGATGATGGGGCTGGAAGAAGAGATTCATTTAAAGAATAAGCTGGGCCCTTTACAATAGCCCGACCTGTCCCGGCCCCTGCTCTCTGCTCGGGGACGGAAGGAGCGTGCTGGGGTTCAGCAAGCCCGTGCCAGGGACAAGGCCAGCACATCACTGCTGCTCATCGTGAGGTGTTCGCTCCACTCCATGGGGGGCATGACCGTGGCCGGGCAGGTGAGACCTCTGTACTGTTAGTAATGTAGTTACACACCCAAGACTATTCTTAAATAAAAATTGATTAAGCAAATTTAGAAGCAAATTTGAATTACAGTGGTATAGCAGAGAATAAAATCTCTTCCTTGAGTCATCTGAAAAGGAAAATACTCCTCCCCTGTGTCCTGTGGCTGGGCCTTCCTGGGCAGCTCCCAGGCCGGCCCTAATGGCCTTAATGAGTTGGGGTCTGGGCCACAGGGCCCAGGACTCCCGCTTCAAGGAGACATTAGCTTTCCTAGCTCAGGCCCCGTGACTGGGGGAGCCATTCCCACATGGCTCAGGGAGGACGAAGTTCGTGATCTCGGGGGGTGGGGTGGGGGGCCTGCTAACCCCACTGGAAGCCACTGGGAGGAGGCTGACCATTAGCCCCCGCCCAGGGATGTATGTGGTCCCACCTCTGGTCTCTGCTGGCTTGAAAGCCGCAGAGGCTACAGGGGCCCTTTTAGTGCGCTCTCCAAGAGCTGGGGGCCTCTGGGGGGCTGCAGGGAGTCGTCTGGCCTCCTGACCCAGGGCCATGGGGGTCAACTCCACCCTACCCCAAGGAGCGCCTCCAGCCTGCTGGTGCCCGGGGTCCATGGGCAGGTGGGGCTTTGGGGAGACCACCTGTCTGGTGTGCCCAGGCTGGGTGTTTCCTGGGACATGGAACTCTCAGTGCTAAATTCCAGGAAATTGGGCAGATGGTCACCCTCTGTGGAGTTCCTGGGAGGGGCAGCCGGGGTGGATGGGGAACAGCCACACTGCTGGTCTGAAGGAACTCAGTTGCTGCCGTCTGGTGGGGCGTCTGCTTAAACAAGAGGCAGCAGGGTCGGGCGGGGTCCCGGCCTGCATGCCCAGCCCTGGAAGCCTGGGGAGGCCCACCTGCTGGCAGGGGCTGCTGGCCCTTGAGGGGCCCGGGTGCTCTGGGTGACGGATTGGATGCCCTTCCCAGGCACTGTGGACATCAGGCCTTTCCTGCCCCACCTGGGAGCAGGGGCCACACCAGAGGCTGGCCACGTGGGGGTCAGGGCAGGGGGCTTTAGAGATGAAAGGAACTTGGCTTTTCCGAGTGCCGAGAGTTAAGTCCACTTCCCCTGAAACCATGGGTTCCTGCAGACAGAGCCTCAGACTGTAGTTCACAGGCATCCCTCCATCGGCATTACAGGATTCATCAGACTTGCCACTAGACAGTCCGTTGGGTATGAAAGGATGGTGTTTGGAAGTAGCATTCCACACCTGTGTTTCCATCCTGGCCCAGCCGGAAATCCCATGTGCTTATGCGCTGACAGGCATTTCTCCAGGGGTGTGCGTGGTGCCTACACCCTGGGATCAGGGCACAGGCATGGGCCCTGCTCTGGCTCCACGGCCCAGGGCAGGAGGCTCCGGGAGGGTGACAAGGGGCAAAGGGAAGTGTCTGTGGCTCATAGCCAGGGAGTGGGCCTGCGGCTCTGAGCTTCCGAGCAGACAAGGCAAAAATGACCCTTAGCCACAAAGGGGCTCCACTTTTAGCCCAGAGCCTCCTTGGGCGGCACCTTCTCCCCTTCCCCACGAGGGCCTAGTAGCCCCAGGCCTGTGTCCCTGCCACCCACCTCAGTCCCCCAAGCTCTGACAGCAAGTTTCCTCAAGGAGAAGGAGGCCGCAGAGCAAGGGCTCCCACAGCCCGCAGCTCCCAGCTGCCCACCCCAGCCCTGCCGTGGCTGACAACCTCAAACAAATTTTGTTACATTTTGTATTGTAAAAATCAACTATAAATTCATGTATCTTGACTGTGTCAGGGCCAGGGTATTTTATTTATCTTATTTTTTGTTGAGGTCCGTACAGTTAAGCACACAGATCCCAGCGTATAGCAGGGTGCATTCTGACCTCTGTGTGCCGTCGCCCAGGTCAGGACACCAGACGTTCTCGCTGGCTCCCCCCGTCTCCCCGCCCTTTCCCTCGGCCAACTGCCGGTCCCGCTGTGCTTAGGCATCTGTTTCTGTTTTGTTACTTAGTTTGTTGTTTTTAAGATTCCACATATAAGTGAGATCCTATGGTGTTTGACACCCATGTTGCCACAAATGGCAAGATTTCATTCCTTTTAATGGCTGAGTAATATTCCATGGTGTGTATGTACCATCTCTTCTTCATCCAGTCATCTCTCCATGGACTCTTTGGTTGCTTCCATATTTTGGTTATTGTAAATAAGGCTGCGGTGAACGTAGGGGTGTGTATATCTTTTCAAATTGGCGTTTTGTTTTCTTTGTGTAAATCCTGGAAGTGGAGTTGCTGGGTTGTATGGTAACCATTTTTAGTGTTTTGAGGAACTTCCACATTGCTTTCTACAGTGCCTGGATCGGTTTACATTCCCACCAACAGTGCACGAGGATTCCCTTTTCTCCACATCCTCTCCAGCACCTGTTATCTCTTGTCATTCAGACAGTGGTCGTTCTGACTGGGGTGAGTGGGTCCCTCACTGTGGCTTTGGTGTGAGTCTCCCTGGCGGTTGGTATGTCCACATCTGTCCCCTTAGTGGCACACAGCCTGGGTGCATGAGTCCCAGCAAATACGGGTTGGTTGACTCAAGTGTTAAGCAGCAAGCACAGCTTGCAACCGGGAGGCCTCTGGGCCCTGAATTTGGTTTGTCCTGGAAGCTTGTAAGTTTTGACCCTTTCACCCATTTCTCCCACCGCCAGCCCTGCCCTCAGCCACCACCAGCCTGTTCTCTGAATCTAGCCGAGCTCAGTTTTCTGATTCCACATTGAAGTGAACACAAATGGTATTTAATTTCTGTTGGAGAAAATAAAGAACTGATTAGATTAGATTCCAGGAGCTCTATTAGATTTGAATTATTCAGCTTTACCTACATTTGGAAAATGCCAACTGACTAATATTTTTGTCTTAAACAAAGGCATGGGAAGTTTTTCCCTGACCTGCTCCTCCTGGGGGACCCTATTCCCATGCTCTGACCCTGGGCTGGCGGGCAGGCGGGGGCCAGCAGCAGGGGAACCTCAGTAGGGTCAGGATGAATGCAGGGCTACGCTCTGAGAGGAAGATGGGCCCTGGACGCTCTGAACCCCTGGACACACAGGCCCTCCAGGACACCAACCCCTGGACATGCTGACTGTCCTGGACACACAGACGCCCCCTGGACACAGACTATGCTGCACAGGCCGCATGGGCTGGCCCTGCTGGCTACGCTGCCTGGAGCTGTGCAGTATTGTGACACTCTGCTCCTGGGGCAGCTAAATCTTTAATCACACAAAGACATTCAGTTCACACCATAAATCTGTTATGAAATGCCATGCCATATCATCTCACCGCATGATTGAAATATAATTGCTTTAATGAAATTCTCATGGAATGGGCACACTTCAAATAAAACATTGCCCTCCAAAGGGTTGCTTTTCCTGGCCAATTACAGAAATGACTACAGAATCTCTAGCTTTAAATTCAATGGTCTTTTCTGGTGAATTGGTGGGGGGACATTCCAGGCGTGGGACGGGTCTCACTAGGGCTGAAGGAACCTTTCAGCTCCCCCTTAGAAGCTCTCCAAAGGTTAAAGAACACAATGCAAGCCTCGCCAGCCCTCTGGCTTCCCCAGGAGGTGGTAGGTGTAGGGGCAGTGAGGGAGGGAGGGAGGGTTACCCTGGACGAGTCCCAGGCTGCCTCCCAGGGCGCCCTGCCTGACCCACCCTCCCCGGCAGGCTTCCAGATGTGCGTCTGCAGCGCGGCTGCGGGTGGGCGGCCAGAACAGCTGCCTCTCACCAGCAGGACTTTTGGAAATTAATAAGAAATGGTCAGGCAGCTGGATGGTGTTAAAAATAGACCTTTCACACCAGGGTAAGTCTCTCTTTTCTTCGCTCAAGCAAGGTCCCTGGCCCCTCTGGATTCTGTCTCCCCATCTGTAAAGACAGGTCACAATAGACACTGTCCCAGCACCCCCGGATGCATGTGGGCTGGCCTCAGGCCTTGTCCCCGCTTCCTTGCTGGAACAGAATTGACTACATTTTGTCATGGGATTCCCAGTTTAAAATGTGATTTAAATGAGTGGCAAAGGAGGGGGTGGGTCGTCCTCTTCCATCCTCGCCTGGGGACCCTGCCCCTGCACCCCTCGCTCCGGCCGCTTGCGGGAGGTGGGTCCACGCCCGGAGACCCAGCCACCCCCAGGCCGGCCGCCACCTGTCCCTCCCCAGGCACCTCCACATGACAGGCCAGTGTGGGAAAGGGGGCAGCCCTCATGCTTTGTCTTCAGCTCCGCCCATGTCCCTCGGGTGAGAAGTGAGCCTGTGGTCTCCACTGGCCCTTCTGAATCTTGTCCAAGGCCAGAGAGCCAGGAAGCACAGAAACAGGGTCCTGGCCATGTTTCCTGAGGGCGAAGCAGTGGCCCTACCCTCGTCACTTGGCTGGGACCCCTCCAGGGCAGGCCCCCATCTGGGAGGCTTGACCGACCCCAGGGTCAGGGGGGGCACGGGGCCCACTGTGTGTCCACCCTGTCTGAGCCTGGCCAGGCCTCCTTGGGAACCACAGGCCGTGCAGCCTCCCGCTGTCGGGCAGCTGGTCCGGGCGCACAGACTCCTCCTCCCGGGTGCTCTGTGCTCCTGATGGGGATGGAATCGGTGTCGAAGTGCCCAGCGCTGCCCCGAGGTCTCCCTCCAGAGGTCAGCACCGGCCTTTGGGCGCCACAACTGCCGAGAGGGTGCCCGGGGCCTTGGCAGCAGGCCTGCGCTTCCCCTGAGGTCTGACCCCTCTGGGCTCCATATTCAGGGTCCCCTTGAATCGTAAAGAACGGCCTGAAATTTCTGAAAGTTCACACTTCACGTAAGAACACGTAGCCCAGTGTGTCTGCTCTTCTTCCAGAGAATTCCCAAGGCCTTGCTACCCCAGAGAGCTCCTCGGAGGACTGTGGCTGTGAGTCCACGAAATGTCATTCCTTGCTGGGGGGAGAGACTCTGGATGGCAGAGTCAGGAGTGGGCATTAGCCCCTCACCCCGAGGCCCTGGCCAAGTCCAGTCGCTGAGGACCATGTACCTGCCGCACGGGGGGACCCTGGACACCGGGTCCTGCCTGAGGCCTGGGTCCTGCTTGGGCCCTCCAGGGCCCCATATAAGTGGGGCTCCATGCTCCCACCACCCTGCTTTTCCTACCAGCCCGGGGGACCAGGAGCCGACGAAGTCATCAGCAAGGGCCCTACTTGCCACAATACTTCCAGGAATGGGACCCACTGACCTGGCTACTCACCTAGGCGGCTCCAGGGGTCTCAGGAGGATGCAGGGAGGAGGGCGGAGGGCCTGGGCTTCGGGGGCAGCACTCGAGTCCCCGGAAAGGCTCCGAGTTAGGACTCCAAGTGGAGGTGCTGTGGGTTAGGTCCTGCGTGACTCCACCTCCTTGGGGTGTCTGGCTGGTCCTGGCTCTGCAGGCGGTCATAGGCCCACCCCAAGTTCTTTGATGCGATCACAGAGGCCATGCGGTTCCCAAGGGGGCAGCTAGTCCTTACTCCTGGCCATGCGGGCGCTGCTCTGGGAAACATTCCACCTTAGAAGCTGAGTGTGCTTGCCTGCCTGAGCCCGTCTGCCCCGCGGGGCTCAGGGGCTGCTGTGTGCGCCCACAGTGTACGCGGAGGCTGGATGCCATTCTACCGGGACACAGCTTCATGGGGCGGGCAGGATGGGAGGCGGACTTCAGTGGAAACGGGCGGCCTGCTGGTCTGCCCTTTGCCATTTCCTGGACAGACCCAGCTTCACTTAGATGGTCACATGAGCTCGTGTCCTTGTAAGGATAAGACGGCCTGCACTCCTGAGGTGGGCGTCCACCTGCTGGACTCTGGTCCGGGAAACCCCAGGCCCAAGACCCTCCGCCCTCTCAAAGGTGTTGGAGCCGTGGCAGGGGGTGATTGGGAGGGCACACGTGGGGAGCCCTGGAGCACCTCAGGGCCACTATAGGAAGGCGGGTGCCCACGGCCCTCCACGGCTCCTCAGAGGCCGCAGAGGCCTTGCTGCCGTTCTGAGCTCAGCAAACTGCAGCCCCTCCCCGTGGGTGCTGGGGTGGCTGGGGGCCTCCGTGGAGGTGGTGCTTTGTTCCTGAGGGCACCTGAAGGTGTGGGGGCAGCTGCCAGGCCGAGCTGGCCAGACCCCTCTGGAGCCAGCAGAGCCCACAGAGCCGCCTTTGTGCAGACGCAGAGGGGGCCTGGCCAGGGACAGGCTGGCAACCTTCCCAGGGCAGTCCGACCTCGCAGCCTGAGGAGGCGCCGGGACTGGGGGGCGTCAGGCACTCGGCTTTTCTGGGCTGCACCCCCCCACCCCCCACACACACACCTATGTCTTCATGAAACGTTTTGAAATGAAAACCTGCCTGGCTTACCAGACGCCGGCTTAGGTGGGGCTGAGATGGAAACCAATTTGGAGCTGAGACTCCCTGAGTGGTGGGGGGCAGAAAACTGGGCAGAAGGGGGCTGCAGAAGCCCAGGGAGGGCGAAGGCTCGAGAAGGGCCCCTCTGAGCCTCACGCCCACACAGGGTGACTCACTGTCCAGCGGCACAGTCTCCAGGGGAGAGGGCCTGGCAGGGCAGCCTTCCCTCCATCTGCTGTTAGCCTGTAAAAACACACCCTTTTCCCCTTCGTCCTGACGGGCAGCACTGCAGGTCTCGAGGTCAGGACAGTGCAGGGCCTCAGAGCAGGCGCTTGGAGACGGGATTAAACCTGCTGGAGACGGAGCGGGGCTGACAGGCAAGGAGGGGTTGGCTCAGCAGGGGCCCGTCCCTGCCCCCTCAGAGGCAGGAGGGTCTGGAGCCCAGCCGGGCACTGGCCCTGACCTGCCGTGGGGGGGACAGGCAGCACGCCCCCAAGGGCCCTTCTCTGCCTGGGTTTGTTTACCTGTTTTGTTTCAAATAAGGCTGGAAATGGCTCAGAAACACGCCCCCACCTGCACCCCACGCTGAGCAAGGCTACAAACCCTGGAAACGGTGGGAGGCAAGCAGAGGGGCCTGGGAGTGGAGGCAGGAAGGCGAGGCTTGGCCAACCTGGGGGCAAAGTAACAGGAGGGCCTCTTACACCCAGGCCTCAAGGGAGGCACGGCAGAGCAGAGCGGGGTCCCTCCCCGGAGGGCAGAGCGGGGTCCCTCCCCAGAGGGCAGAGCCGGCCAGCAGTCCCAGCCGCCTCCGCCCCCGACCAGCCGCAGACACGGCTCATTCCTCCCTGATCGATGACCCATCTACCGAGGTGCCGGGAGCCAGGCCTGAAGAGGGGCCCAGCCATGGGTATCAAAGGCAAGGTGCGAGCCCACCATTGCCCCTGGGGTCTGCCTAGGAAGCCCTTTCCCCACACAGGCCAGAGAGCCCCTCCCCACCTGGGCTCGGCATGCAGGCTGCCACTGGGGCCGCCACTCATGTTCAGCCAGGACCCAGCACCAGCTAGACAGGGGGGCAGCGTGGAAGGCTCAAGGAGGACCCAGGGTTTCCTACCAGTAGACAAATGCAGGGTAACGTTTACAAATCACCCGCCACACCAAGAAGCGGGAATCTCACTCGAATGAGGCAGTCCTCGCCACCTGCCCGGGGAGGGACCGGAGGCTGAGATGGTGACAGATCAAGGCAGCCATTGCGAGGCAGCTCAACAAGCCGCCACAGATGCTCTTGAAACAAATGGGGAGAGAAGAAAATCCCGGCCAAGAAAAAGAAGTGATTAAAATGAATTGAGTGGAAATTAAGGAAGAAACTTATCCAAGAACAGAAGTGAACCCTCGGGCCCCACAGCGGAGTGCAGGCGGCACCGCAGACAGTGGACCTGAGAACAGGCAGAGTCCACCCCGTGCGCACAGGAGAGAAATAGAATAAAGAGTATGTGAACCAGCTGCAGAGACTCGCAGGATGAGAACAGATACCAACACTGCCATTGTCAGAACCCGGGGTGGGGGGCTAACGAATATTACAGCCAACAATGGCCGAGAACCCCCAGATTTGGTAAAAGATATAAACATGCAGATTCAAGAATCTGAACAAATAGGAACCCTCCCTAAAAATCCATGCCAAGATGCATCATGATTAAACTTCTGAAAACTAAAGATAAAGAAAAATTCCCCACGGCTCCCAGAAAGCACCGACTTCACAGACACCGGTCCCATCAGTGCACAGGCTGTGCCCTAAGGTGTCAGAGAACTGGAAGAGGTTATTTTTTGGGTCTGGGAACACTCAAAACTTTCCCAGGTAAGTCACTGGGAATTGCTTCTTTGCTTTCACCATTCCAGGGTGAAAAGGGAAGGTTTCACAGGAACGCCCCACCCTTGGATAGTGGGAATCCTGCGTGTGGTGAGGCCCAGGCGACGGCCGGGAAGCTAGTGAGTGGTGGCCTCTGGCGCCGCAGAGCCCAGGGGGGCCCCAGAGCACGCGCCCTCGGCACGATGACAGCAGACGGTGCCAGGAAGTAGGGCAAAGGGAAGGAGGCTGGGACGGAGGCGGGAAGACGAGGGTCACACCCTGCAAGGCAGACCACATCTCCCCATCTCAGGGCCGCGGCGTCCCAGCTCCGGGGCTGCTCCCCGCACCCCCATCATCCACGGGACCCTTCCAGATGACGCCTCGCGGTGACGTTACTGAGCGGTCTGGAAGGGTGGGGCTGGCACCCAGGGAGCCCGAGGGACAGGGCAGAGGGATGTCACAGGCACCCTGTGCCCAAGAACGAGAAGGGCTGAGAGCGTTGCCCGTAAGTTCACTCCGTGCCTGTGCTGGGAGGCTGCTCAGTGCTCCCCACATGTGCATGCCCACTAGCCCACGGAAGGTGGAGGAGGGACTGTGGGCACCTCAGAGGAACTGGAACCCCAGCAGACAGTGCAGACAAGACAGGCAGGTGGGGTTTCTGGAGGGTCCCAGGCAGTGCTGGGCAAGGCAGCAGGTAGCCACCGAGTGGGGCAGGGATGAGAGGCAGAGTTGTTGGGGACCCTCAGTCTGGCTTGACCCACCATCCAGGTGCCTGGGTCACCCCAGAGGAGCCAGGGGAGCATGGAATGCACACGTGGGGTCACTGCTTCTAGCCGGCAGCAGAGCTAGAGGCGTGAGTGAGGCCTGCAGGGAGACGGGGCGGTGGGGGCTTTGGCCAGGGCTGCGCGCCCAGGCGGAGGAGTGTGAGGATGGAGGTGGGGGCTGGGGGACCTCCGCGTTAGCCCTCAGCTGCCACCGCATCTCTGCTGAGGTTGCCTCGGGAGCCTCCCAGAGTAGGAGGGGCTTTGCCAGCTGCGTGAAGCCCCCATTACCTCACAGGAAGCCCACAAGACACGGACAACACAGGGACGTGGTTTTCATTTGTCTGGAAAACAGACCAAACCCAGGTTCCTGGGCAGAACCGCTTTGTTAGGTTGGTCTGGGCACCCTGTGCTGGGCGTCCAGCGCTTGTGACAACGTCCCCTAAGGCACACCCTCTGCTCGTTCGGGAAAATGCTCTTTGGGGCAGGAGGGGCAGCAGGCGGGGTGCCCCCAGACCTGTGGTATGGCCAGCTCTGGCCCAGAGCTTGCACACAGCCCCTGGGACTTGGGGTAGCTGGGAGGAGCACCATCGTGCCCACCCGCCCAGGTGCACATGCAGCTCATGGACCTTCTGCCGCTGTTCGTTCCTGCCAGGCAGTTCTCCCACCTCACAATTTTCCAACCCTAGCCTGCCGGCTTTCCCTCCAGGTTGGCCTGCCTAACCCTATGTGGAGAAAGTGAAGGTTCCTGTGGCCAGGATTCTCACCTGGCCCTGGTGGGCTTGCTCACTGCACACATGTGGGTGGACTCTATAAAGAGCTCTTTCCAGGGCTCTGGGCTGCTGCACGGCTGCAGGAGAGCAGAGACTGGCATGGTGGCAGCGCCCAGGACAGAGACTGAGAGGGCTGCGGGGGCGGAGGGGCCAGAGGCAGAGACCGGCTTGCAGCATGTAGCTCTGAGTGGACAGGATTCTGGTGATTGACCTGCCTCCGTGGGAATAAAGTTGGGTATAAACCCTTTCACTCCAAGAACATTCCACTGTCATTTTTTCAGTCTCACTGAATCCATAGTGAGCTTGTCTGGGGATGAAACCCGTTGGCAAGATACCCTGCTTGCCCTCTGAGCTGTCCTGAATGGTGACCTCCAGGCAGGCCACTCTGACCCCACAAGTTAAATGGGCTCCTGAGGAGGCCCCTGGCTCTGTTCATGGTGCTGTGCTTATGGATTTATGAGGGTGACTGCATGTTAAAATCTGGCTGCCTAAACATCTGCTGGGGGCAGTCTTAGTTATCACAGCCAGGAGCACAGAGCCTCCGTGTAGGGGGTAGGGGACACAGAGAGCCCCAGCCCAGAGAACCCTCCTGCCCCAGTGTCTGTGGTGCTGTGGTGCAGGCACTGGCCTGGAAAGGTGTAGGAATCCTGTGATGTGGACGACATCAAACCCGGAGCCTCTGCACAGCAAAGGGAACCATCAACAAAACAAAAAGGCAGACTGCTGAATGGGAGAAGAAATTTGCAAATCACATGTCTGACAGGGCTTAACACCCAAACTGTATAAAGAGCTCATACGACTCAACACCAAAAAAAAGTCCAATTAAAAACAGGCAATCAGACATTTTTCCAGTGCAGATGTACAGATGCAACAGGCACACGAGAAGGTGCCCCACATCGCTGATCACCAAGGAAACGCACATCAAACCATGGTGAAGTATCACCTCACCCCAGTCAGAATGGCCACCATCCAAAAGACAAGAAATACCAAGTGTTGGTGAGGATGTGGAGAAAAGCAAAGCCTCGTTCACTGTTGGTGGGAATGTAAACTGATACAGGCACTGTGGAAAACAGTACGGAGGTTCCTCAAAACACTGAAAATAGAAACATATGCCCCAGCAATTCCACTTCTGGGAACCTACCCAAAGAAAATGAAACCATTAATTTTAACAGATATATGCACCCCTGTTTATCACAGCGTTATTTACAATAGCCAAGATACGGAGCAACTAAGTGCCTATCGACGGATGAGTGAATAAAGAAGAGGTGGTACGTGCACATAGTGGAATATCACTCAGCCAAAAGGACAATGACATCTTGCCATTTTCGGCGACATGGCTGGACCTGGGGCATTATGCTAAGTCAGTCAGACAGAGAAAGACAGACGCCATATGACTTCACTTACATGTGGAACCTAAAAAACAAAACAAAAAAACAAACTAACAAAATAGAAACAGACTCATAAACCCAGAGAAGAGACTGGTGGTTATCAGAGGGAAGGGAGTGAGTGGGTGAAACAGGTAAAGGGGATAAAGAGGCACAAACTTCCAGTTATAAGACAGTAAGTCATGGGGATGAAAGCATAGCCTGGGGAATGTAGTCAATAATACTGTAACACCTGTGTGGGGACAGGAGCTAATGGCACTTACCATGGTGCGAGTTTTGTGATGCTTGTAACTGTTGAATCACTATGCTGTACACGTGAAGCTAATATAATATTGTATGCCAGTTATACTTCAATTAAAAAAATTTTTTTTAAGTGAAAAGAATTATCCCCGTGACACAATATAAACTACACCTGGACAGGTAGCCAGGTCACGTGGCTCTGTGCCAGAACCATGCGTACGTGGGCAAAGCAGCACCCCAGAGAAGGCCCTGTCGGGATGCTGAGGGCCCAGTGCCACTTCCCAGGACCTCTTGAAAGCGGTTTATCCAAAAGCCTAGCAGGGACTTAGATGAAGACTGGGAAGTAATGGAGATGAACAAGGAGGTGAGAACCCTCAAAGATACCCTCCTACCTGGAGCCCCTGGACAGTGGTTGGCCAGCAGAGATCACGTGGAGCTGGGCCGGTACTGATGCAAGCTTTGTGTGGTGTTGTGTGTGTGATTTGTGTGCTGTGCATAGATCATGTAAATGTGTGTGCACACACACACGCGTGCACATGCCAGGCATTCTGTGCCTCTTCCTGGGACAGCATGTGCTGGGCCAATGTGTGGATCCCTAGACACCAGTTTGCCATCATGACCTTCCCACTGAGGATGTTTTCTCAAATTGTCCTTCCATATGTTGATTTCTCTTCTCAGGGTCTGTCTTTTTGTTTACTGTTTCCTCCCTAGTCTGTTGTCCCTTTTTTATCTAACACCAAATGTGTTTTATACAGTTTCCTGTGTCCAGCATCCTAAATACCTATTAGCAGCTTCTGTGGGTTCCCACCCTGGGATGGATTTGTTTTTCTTTTCTGCATGTTCCTAAATTTCGATGCTTATTTTTTCTTTCCTCTATTATCTCATCAGTTCTTCTGTGA
The DNA here is from genome assembly GCA_032199065.1 of Smutsia gigantea. Lineage (NCBI taxonomy): Eukaryota > Metazoa > Chordata > Mammalia > Pholidota > Manidae > Smutsia > Smutsia gigantea. Next base: position 28,213 of record JAVSCE010006582.1, read on the forward strand.
GTTCTTGTTTCTCCACTAGAGCTGTTGTTTAGGAGAGGTGGTTGCTCCCCTCATTTCTTTGCATCCTGACCCTGTGTCAGCACAATTTTTTCTGGTGTGGTATAGTTATCTGATGGTGTGTGCCTTGTCTGCCATTTATTTTTCTTATTCCCCTTTCCCTGTTTCTTGTAGTATCTTTGCAAAGACCCTTTGTGATTATTAATCGTCACTGAACATGGTGAGCTCTCTACAGACCTTCCACTTGCAAGAGGTTCATTCAGGAGATGTCACAGCTGTGTTGTAGAACTGATGGGGGTTTTCCAGTTCTCATCAAAGCTCCTCCCGTCACTCTGTGCACATGGGGGGACCGCTATCATGGGTTACCTAGGTTCTCCCCAGCAACAGAGGTCAGCCCTGCAGGGGGGTCAGGGTGGAGCCCCCACCCCAACCTCTACCTCACCGACAGGCCACTGTGGGGTTTCCTTGTCCCCCCCCCCCACCTCCCCGGTCACCTGTGATGCCGAACGGGGTCAGGGATGGCTCTAAAGCAGGCCCTCCTTCCATCCCAGGATCACGGGCTCTGACCCCAGGTAAGTCACCCAACTGCAGAGGGCAATGTCTGGTGTCCTTTGCCTGGGGTCCTCACCCACCCACTCCACCCTGGAATGATCTCTGACTCCATGCATTTTTCTCACGGGAATGATTTCGGCTCCCAGAATCATCTACTGTGGGTAAACATGGTGCTTGTATTTTGGCTTCTCTCCTTGTTTTTTCCAAGTGATTTCAATGAGGACAAAGAACAGAGACATTTTACCCATTGTTTTAAAGCTGAAAGTCTACACATACATTTTTACTACATTTACCAAATTTTATCTAATTCTCTCTATGACATGGATTCAGTGGTTGCCAACTGAACTTGCATGGTGTTTACCAAGCACTGCAGGGCATGACAGCAGTTTCTGGGGGTCTCTGATAAAGGCCCTGTATGGGGCCCGCATGCCCCAGCCCCCACCCCGGAGGACCCCCACATAGGTATCTTGTCTCATATACAGTCTTCCGGGGTTGCCCATCAACCAAGCCCCATCCCTTTGTGGGGACCCACTTGGTGACAGACCTCCCTGCCTTAACTCTCTTCCGCACTCCCCTACCAGTGTTTTGTGGGGTCATCTCCCAGATGTGCTCTGATTCCAGCCGTGGTCTCAGGGTTCCTTCTGGGTCCCATCAGACAGGCATGCTGTGGTTGCAAGTACCTCTGGTCCAGGTGCTCAAGGCTGGTCTCAGGGAGAGCACCACGGTGAGGGTGGTTGGGTGAGCCTCACATCGCACTTGCTGCTGCTCGGAAACTGCACGAGCTGGTGGCTTGCATCCCAGGCCCCCAGGCCCAGAGACCTTGGAGCCAAAGGCTGAGCGAGAGCGTTCTGGCTCACTACCTATGGCTGGCAGCTCACCTGTGGACCCAGGTCCTCGGGTCCCAAAGTCACATGCCCTCTTGGTTTCCAAAGGAACGAGGACTTTTACATCCTCAAATCCCGGCCTGCTGATGTCTTCAGAGCTACTCTGAAGACAGTGGGGCCCGCGGCTGGGGGAGCCCACGACGGGCCGGCACCCAGGGCCTCGCAGAGAACAGGCCTCTGCCTTCAGGCCAAGCCCAGGTGTTCAGAAAGCCCCCGTTATGAGAAGTAAAATAACTGATGAGACTAGGTCCCTGAGCACTCTGCCTGGAGGGCCGGGAGATGACGTGCGACTGCCTGCTGGCCCGGGCCCCAGGGTGCAGCCTGTCCTCCTAAGCGACCGCTGCACTTGCTGTTGGAGGCCTTCCCGACGTGACTTTCAGCAGGGAAGTGATGCGACCTGCTCTGGTCCCCATGGGTGGGTTGGCGTGCTCTCACTGTGGTCAGGAGTGGGACGGGCAGGTGGATCTGGAGGCTGCCTGAGCGGGGAAGGAGAGGTGCGGGGGAGCAGGGAAAACCAGGTAATAGAAGCATCAGAAATGAAAGCTGGCTTCAGCACCGTTTTGCTCAGCAGATGGTTTTGCTCCTTTGTGGCCATGCCTGAACTCGAGGGGGCCTCCCTGGCACAGGCGATGGGCTGTATGACCTTGCGGTGGGCATCCGGCCTCCACCCTCTGGAGGCCGGAGCCACCAGTGGTGACAGCTGTGAATGTCCGTAGATGGCGCCTCGTGTCCAGGGGCTGAGACTCCCGTCATCTCCAGCTGGGATGGAGGGACCTGGGAAGAGAGAGGCCTGGGAATATGCCACTTTCCTGTTTCGTCCCCAAATTCTGCCCTTGCTCCATCGCTATGGTTCAATTCAATCGGGACACAGCTTTGGTTACTTGGTCACACGTGAGGTTGAGAGGTTGTGAGGTTCTCGCTCCTCAGAAGGCCTGCTTCAAACCCATGAGAAATGACCAGGATGGTCACAGACTAACCTCCCTCCAGGCCCAGAGTTAAACAAGCCCCTCTGCTTGGCATGTTTGCCTGTGAGCTTGGGACAAGCTTCTCGAAGGCCTGGCCTCCTCCCAGGCAGCGTGTCCTTCCCAGCCACCGAGCATGCAGGGAGCAGGCTAGGGAGGGGCCTCGAAGGGTGTCCCTCCAGAAAGGGATGGTGGGCGCCGCTGCAGTCAATGCAGGTGGGCATGTTGGTACCGTGTCCCCCTGATCACAGGAGAGAACAATGCTTTTTACAATATGGCTAAAATACCGGTGTTTGCAAAGGTTGCTACAGAAACACTCCAAGCATAGAATCCAAAATAGAATGTCTAGACAAACTCCTACTGTCTGACCTTTTATGTATTTCCTAATCCACCCGGTCTTGCCAAGCGAAATGGTGACTAAGCAGCGATTCGCTCGACACCCTGTCACAGGGGCCCGACGAGGCCCAGGTCACCGTTATAAATTTCAGTTTGGCTGCTGCCTTCCCTGATAGGCTCCTGTGTGGCTTCCGAGCTGTGACGTATGTCTGGATGTCATGAACTCATTTCAAGTCTGTTAACTCCAAAAGCCACAGGGCTGCCGAAAAGCAGGGCTCACTTTCAGCCAGCAGGACCCCAGAGCTTACGTGAATGTGAGGAGGGGGGCAGGGACAGCTCTGGCGAGGATGGGGTGTCTCCTGGAGGGGCGGGGGCTGGTGCTGGGTGGAGCTCCGAGGCCCCTGAGCAAGGACTGCCTTGTGCTCTTCTTCTGCGTCCGAGTTTCTGAAAAGTAGACCCGTGCAGGTGGCCCATGTAAGGAAAGACATCTCTTGTTCTGAAAAACTGGGCTCTGTAGAATTGGGGGCTGATTTTTTCCCTAAACTTCATGCTTTGAGAGTCAGGAACTTGAGGGCTGGGGCTTGAGGCAGGCTGGGGGTCACTCTGTAGGGGAGGGGACACGACCTCACCAGGGGCAGGCACAGAGGGTGGCAGGGATCTATGCCAGCCTGGAAGGGTGGGTAGAGGCGGGCTAGCTACAGCAGGGAAACCAGCCCGTCCACAAGGGCTGACGCTAGGTGGCTCCACTCACAGGGGTCCCTGCAGGAGTCGAACTCACACAGAGTAAATGGGGCCGGGGGACTTCAAGGTGAAGAGTTACAGGGATGGGGGCACAACAGTGTGAACGTGCTTAACACCCTGAGCTGTATGATTGAAAATGGTGAAACGTTGCAGAATGTCCAGGCCATCGGGTCTGCCTCTCAGGCCGGCGGTGGGCACAGTCTCGCCAGCCAGTGGTCCCCTGAGAAGTGGGGTCTTTGGCCAGGTGCCGCAGAGAAGGCAATTCCATTGGAGGCATACAGGGCGCGTCTGGACGTGTTTCCCAGACTCTCCGAGGCCGGGTTGCGGACTCCCATCCTGGCTCAGCTCACACCCTTCTGCACAGCACTGCTGAGCTGTGCCTGGGGACAGAGAGCCAAGCAGGGCACACGGAGCTATGCCAGTGAAGGGAACCCGCAGCCACACCCTGGGAGCCCAGATCCCAGCTCTCAGCAGTGGGCACGCTGGCTCCTCTCCAGCCCCTTCTCCTGTGGAGTCCTGGGGTCTCCACTCCCCACTGCTCCCAGCCCCTTCCCCCAGCCCTGCCAGCAGCACCTGCCCTGGGATCACTGTCTGCTCGCCACCTGCTGCTCCCCGGGTCAGCAGATGGAACAAACCCGCCTCACCCCCTGGAAGGGAAGGGAACTAGAAGGGAAATTTGAGGACGCAGACACAAGAGGAGGCCACGTGCCCACAGAGGCAGAGATGGAGGGGTGAGCCACCAGCACAGGGATGCCTGGAGCCTCCGCAGGCTGGAAGGACCCTCCCTGGAGCCTCGGAAAGGAGCAGCCCTGCCCCGCCTGGACCTCAGGCTTCCGCCTTCAGAGTGGTAACACAGTACATTTCTGCTGTTCTAAATCACCCAGTTTCTGAAGGCTCGTTGTGACCACCCCAGGACACACGTACAACTGGCTGAAATGAGGCTCTGCGAGGCCGCCTCAGTGCCCTGGTCTCCGGCCTCCAGAAAGACAAATGGACTTGCTCCCAGATAGGAAAACAAGTGGACTCACCCAGCGCCCGTCGCTAAGAGGAGGTTTTCACTGTGCTCCTTTCATTCAGACTTTGCTGCTCCAGGCTCCTTAAGAGGTGATAAAAGGTCTGCCATAAATAGCTGCAGATTTGCCAGGACCACAGGATCATTAGCTGCTCAGGACCCACGTGAGGCAGGAGGCTAGCGCTTGGCTCTAGGGCGCAGGACGGTTTCCTCAGGTACTGCTTAGTGCTCCCAGTTAAGTTTCTTTTAATAAAGAACATTTGCTAAGGAAAAAGATGGGGGCTGAAAACAATTTCAGCATCCAGACTGAACCACAGTGAAAACAGGTCAGTGCAGTCTCGGTCTCAGGGCTCTTCCCAAAGGAAGGCGGAGGAAGGGGTCCCAGGAACGGCTCGGCGTGCAGGGGCTGAGGGCGGGGGCAGAGCCTGTGGGGGGCAATGGAAGGTGTGTGTGCACGTGGAGGTGTGTGTGTGCACACCTGTGAGTGCGACTTGGGGTGTGTGCATGTGGGGGCGATTGCGTGCCCGCATGCGTGTGAGCGCACATGTTGGGGGGGGGTGTGCGTGTGGCAGAGCCTGTGTCTGCACCTGCTGCCCGCATCGTCCCTTCTGGAGAGAAATCCCATGCGCTCACTCAGACGGTTGCAGGGGCTGCTCTCAGGTTCTGGGACAGCCCGTGCCTTGTGGATGTTGTTTCTTATGGCAGTGCTTGGATTTTGAAAGACAATTCCCCAGAGTGAACCAGAAGTTCTCCAGTGATAAGCTGTTTGGTTCTAAAATACTGTTTGCTACTCAGAGCTCAGGCACCATAGGTGGGCTCTGTCCTGCCCACTGTAACCTGGGCATCTCCCAAGGCAGGAGGCGGGAAGAGAAAGGGCGGCAGGCCCTCAGCCCTTAAGGGTACCTCTGAGAGGTCAGACCAGCACTTCAGCTGCCTTAGTAAAGCCTGGGAGGGAGCTCACACTGACATGTGAACGACTGATGGCCCTTTAATAGCCTGCAGACATTTGCATTTTTATAATAGGGTCACATTTAATCCAAACAGATCTCTAATTAGCTGTATTGGGCGGGGGTGGGGTGGGGGGCGGTTAGGTGGACACTTCAAGGAGCAGATGCAGAGAGGGGTAGTTACCCTTCCCGGCCCTGGGATACCTCATCAGCTCCACACTAGTGAACCAACAGTGGCCACACACCTGCAGTGAGGACGGGGGACTCGCTGAGGCTCCCGAACACTCAGGGGCAGTGATCTGGAAGCAGGTGTGATGGCTCAGGGAGGGTGCCCAGGAAGATGGTGCCTCAGAGTCGGCTTCCTCTGCTCCCATAGCCACCAAGCAGGGCCAGCGGGCCACTGGCCTGGACGGCAACTGGGGGCCGGCTCGCTCTGCCCTGCCCTTTGGGACGCCTAGGCTCACACTGTGCTGACATGACGCCTGCACATGTCACATGGGTGTCACATGCATGGCAGAAGCGAGATACACATATTGACGCAATAAATTCCACCCACAAGACGAGGGGCTGCTGGCTGATCACGGCGCCATCAGCCACTGCCTCCCACCTCTCCACAGGGAGCCACTGAGGAACGGGCTTTGTGGACTTGCCCAGGGCACCCTGTGGGGGGCGTGCTGGGGGTCTGCTGGTTGTTGACCAGGAAGACTGAGGGAGACCCCATCCCGTGGGCTTTGACAGCAGGTGGAGCTGCTGCCCTCCCCAAGGTGGGCTTGGCACTGTGATCCTGGGCCAGTAGGAGCGCTGTGCTGGGGAGGCCTGGGACGCCACTTGCACTGGCTGCTCTCTGGCTCCTGCTGACAAGGTGCACCCTGGACCCCCGGCCTGGGAGTGAGGACCCCTGGGACTGGGCTGTTTGTTACACGACATTATCACAGCCTCTGCTGTGTCTGCACACGGCCTCTCCGCGCACATGCCCTCCTCCATGCACACTGCCCCCTCCACGCATGTACCCCTCGGCGCACGGCCCCTCCGTGCACATGGCTCCCTCCACACACACACACACACACACCTGTGCGCATGGCCCCTGGGCACATGGGCACCCTCTGCGCACACAACCTGCTCTGTGCTCTCCATCCTGAGTGTCTGTAGGCTTCTCCTCCATTCCTGGCTTCTGCTCCACAGGCTTTCTGGGCTCCTTGCTCACTTACATCATTCTCTTATGACAGCTCAGGTACCAGACATGCGCATGCATGTGCATGGGTGTGTACCAGGTACCTGTGTTGGTGACTGAGAAGGGTATTGGGCATTCAGTCCTGAACTGGGGCAGAAACATACTTTCTAAGCTATGTCCTACCTCGGAGTCTTTCTCTACTGAATTGTTTTCTTAAATAGGAAAAAAATAAACTATTACCTGATAGTCCTGTCGACTCTGGAGCATTTCCCTCTGACCATGTGTTCCCATACATGTGCATTATACAGGATTCTAGCAAAATCAGCAGGAGGTGGAAAATTTTATAGTGATTCTCTAAACATATGCTGTCTGGGAGGCATCTAATGGAAATCACATGTGTAATTGATGTTTTCTAGAGGCCACATTAGAAAACTAAAAATATATAGGTATCGTTTTAATATATTTATTTAACCCCCTTATATCAAAATTATCATTTCAATCTGTAACCAGTGTAAAAATTCAGCAGATATCTCACAATTTTTTTTTACAAACTCATCAAAATCCTGCTTGCATGTCATACGCAGGTGTCACAGGCCTGTGGCTGACGCCTGGGGCTCTGCTGAGTGGTGCGGCAGGCACTGGGTGACCACTGCCTGCGGGGCAGTGACGGGAGGAGCAACTGCTTCACTACTAGCAGTTTCCCACAGCGTCGGCCAGGGGTCCTGCTCCCTGGGAAACCTCGCAGGTGGTCCTCTGCCCGGGGCCTGCGCTCGGGTTTAATGTTGCTCCTTCATTGTGTGGAGGCATGGGGCACAGTCATCCTGGGAGGGAACTGCCCCAGCCGCTCAGCTGGCCTTCGCCGTCCCTTGAGAGCCAGTGTTGTCTCTGGCCAGAGAGAAGCAGTCTCAGTCACGCCCGAGACCCTGGGGCCCCACGAGGGGGAGCAGCTCTCAGGCTGGGCCACTCCAGGGAGGGTCGGCCACGTGTCCGGAAGCCTGGGCACTGCTGACCCTCACTGAGGCCACCCTTGGGAGGGTTCACGGCAGGGCAGAACATGCCTCTGCGAGGAAGCTAGGGGCACCTTGGCTCGTGACCCCTGCCCTTGTTGACCTCGGGAGGGCAGCTCTGCTGTGGAGGCCATGGTCCTATTCCTCCAGCGCTCTTGGATCAGCAAGACCTGCTCCTGGGCTCCCGAATGGCCAGCATGCCGCAGGCCCTGGGTCCCAACAGAGGGCTCCGAGTCCTGGGAGTTGAGAGCTTCGTTTCCTGAGCTCCTGCCTGCCAGGCCCCTGGTCGCACTATCCACCACGTTCCACACGGTGCCCACTCCATCTGTGGGTAAGTTAGCAGTGTCTGCAGCCAGGCCCTGGGCTCTGAGCGCTCCCACCCAACCCACAGCAGTCATGCCTGTGCTCTGTCTACACACCACAAGGACACACATGGGTGTGTAATCAGGTGTGCAGATACAAGGGTGCATGCAAGCATGCTGGATATAAACACATACACAAAAATGTGCACCTGTGTGTAACCATGGATATGTACATACACTGCATACGTGTATGTACATATCTCCAGTGTTCTTGTGGGACAGACACAGATAGAAGGGGAGCATGGGGCTGGATGTGGGCACCAATTCACTCGGCACTGGGCCTCCCCTGGCGGTCCTGCAGGGGTGCTGGAACAGAGCACACTTGAGGTGTGGGTCAGGGAGGAGCAGGCAGAGGCTTGTCCCAGCAGCTCGGGGACGGGACTGTCAGCTCCAGGCTCTACCTGGAAAGCCCCTGCAGTCTGCCCTGGAGACCCCAGCTGTTGCTTTGTCTGGACAGACCAGGCCTCCCCCAGCCCGTGCCCCCTTCCCTACCTGGCTGCCGCTGGGCCATTCTGGGTAGGCAGCCTGCCCAGCACGGGGGGCTGTCACAGCTCCTTCCATGGCCGTTTGCATCCAAGGCAGCTGGTCAGGTGAGGGCCTGAGGATGCATGCCCCTCATGCACCAGGATCAAATTCTGGAGTGGAGGCTGCCCAAAGCACCCTCCAGCTGGAGGTCTTCCCCGCCGCCCCCCGCTCACCAGAATGCCTGGGGCTTGCAGAAGTGGCCTTCCTCCCTGTCGGCGGCCAAGGCCCGGGGAGGCGGCTGTCTTGCTGGGCTGTGCGCACAGCTGTGGCGTGAGGCACTTGGCCCCTTCCCGTTTCCATTTGTGGGACTGGATGGGTTGCAGCTGCTTCAAAGGGGCACCCCTGACTTTATTCACCACACCGTGGTGGGTGGGGGCAGCTGGCCAGCACAGCTGGAGCAAATTACCCCACCTACCCGTCTCGGCATCGTGAACCATGCTTGCCCGCTTCTACACAGACTCGCAGCTCAGCAGAAATGGTCTCCTTCTGCCAGGGTGGAAACCACAGCTGCATGGAGCAGGGCTCCGTGGGGGCTGGGCCGCGCAGATCTACCCCACAAACACGGGCTTTGTGTCCTGCACGGCGCCTCACTCAGAGGGGCCCTGGAGCGGTGCTCAGACCAGTGCATGTCCGTGGCGCCTCTGGTCCATGGGGGGCATCTCCAACTTTTCACATTCTTATGCCTTTCACTCCAGTCCACTGGAGACATGGACTGTCCCCCGTTGTTCCATGCGGAGGACGCGCTCCTGGCCAACTGGCCTGTCCCGGAAGGTGTTAGGAATGGGCAAAGGCTTCCCCTCAGAGCACGGAGGCTCGGGGCTCCAGGGTGGAGGCACAGAGATGAGGCAGGATTGGAAAAGCTGAAGCAAACCATTTACTTTAAATGTGATGAAGGGCCTTGAGGCTGCAATTTGCTAGGACTCTTTATTTTCCCGGATGGAAAGGGACAGTCCTTTTTTTATTTTGCCAACACCAGGGTGCTTGGAACACATAAAAAGTATTTTCCAAACTGAAAATCTGAGCTAGAGGCACTATAAAAGCAGGCTCCAGATTTATTACTGTGTTTTCTCCTTTTCAGTTAACTTGGGACCATTCACTGCCCAGAAGGGAGTGCCCTGCATCCTGGACCCTTCCTCGCCTCCCTGCACAGCAGCCTGGCCAAGGCCCTCCGGGCTCCAGGAGGGGCTCAGGCCTGGGGTCCCGCCCTCCCATGTGAGCAGCTGCTCTGGCAACTCTGAGCCAAGTCCAGCCAGGCAGTGGAAGGGAAGCTGCAGGGCGGGCGGAGGGTGCTGGATGGCGCTCTCTGCGGCACCCCCCAGCGGTCTGTCTGTCAGTGCCCTCGGGACTCTTCCGGGATTTTCTTCCTGACCTCTGGGCCCCATCACCCGCCTCCCCAAGACGTTCCTCAGCGGGCCCCTGCCCCCTCCCCATCAGCGCCATGCCCCCCCGTGTGGCACAGGCCTACAGTCCCCGGGCGTGCTGGCAGCCACAGCCCCGAGCCTCACCACCGGCACCTGGAACAGGCCCAGCTCCCAGAGGCCCCTCTGAGTCACGGTTTCCCGCGTCTCGCACCCAGGCTCCTGGGCCCCACAGCCAAGCCAGGGCTGGGAATCTTCAGGGATCCCGACTTCAACAGCCCACGTGGCACTTGGCGGCTGCAAGAGAATGTGGGCACAGCTCGTGCCTGCCTCCGGCGGTTTGCTTTCCGGGCTGAAGGCAGAAACGGGGGTGAATAATTCCCCAGAGTGGCCATTTGCTCCATTTAAAAATAGGTCTTTAACTTAACAGACACCAAGGACCTCGCTTTTCAGTATTTTTGCACAGTGTCTGAAGGGGGCCCTCCCCCATGAAAATCAAGAGCAGAGCTTTGCTGCCAAGGCGTGTTCCTCCAAGTCAAACACAGTATCACATTTGCTTTAATATTATGTTAAGTGAAAGCAATTAGGTCTACAATTTAGTTTAATCATTCACCAGATCCCATTTCAAAATTGTAACCATTTAGGGGTTAAAAACCTGCCTCCTCCCTTTGGCTGAGCGCGACGGGCCAACACCCGTGGCTGAGCGGGTCTGCGGAGGCCCGGCCAGCGCGCCTCCTTCTGGGAAGCACGGAGCCAGGGCAGCCTGGGGGTGGGCGGGAGGCACTGGCCTCCCCACCAGAGGGCCCCGCCTGGCTGTGTGGGGCTCTGGCCCCAGGCGGCTGCAGTGGGCTGGGGGGCGGGGAGGTGGGAGGCCTCCCTCCCTTCCCTGCATCCCAGGTTTCCATTCATTGCGCTGCCTCAGGCACACACAGAGGCTTCCCGGCCGGGGGCCACAGTGACACCAGGACTGGCAGCGTGGCTGGCCATCGGCTACCCTCCTCTTCCGCTGGAGAAGGGAGATTTTTGACGTTTTAAAGCCTGCTTTGCGATTGCACAAGTAACAAACAGATACCTCTGGAGTCTGGAGCAGATCTCAGACACCGGGTCACGTCATGCACGGATCCGCCAGTCTGGGCGTCATCACCTCACCCCACAGCCAGATCCGCCCTTAGCACCACCTCGCCCCAGCCCCTCCAGCTCTCTCCAAACGTGTCTGTAACAACTGAAGTGTAACTGGGCGTGTGGGTCAGCGCTGAGGTTCCTACGCACGGGTACGTGTGGCACCCACCTCTGGCCAACAGGGCCCACCACCGTGATACGTGCAGCTGCCCGAAGGACACATGAAGGGGAAACGTGGGCCCATCGGCAGGAGCTGAAGCAGCCATACTGCACTGCAGGATGAGCACCTTGTGCAGAGGACGGCGGAGCCACAGAGGGAAGGGCCTGGCCCCTGGGCACAGCAGTCACACCGCCTCTGCCCACGTGGCCTTGTGAGAGGGAAGCAGCTTGATCACTGGAGCACTATTGTTTTGGCCTTTGTTTTATCAACCAAACCTGCATCCTAACACATCGTGAGTCCACATCGTTTCTTTTTTTTTAATATAATTAATTTTGGTATCATTAATCCACAATTACATGTGCAATATTATGGTTATTAAACTACCCCCTTCATCAGGTCACCCCCACTTACCCCATTACAGTCACTGCCCATCGGTGTAGTGAGATGCTATAGAATCACTACTTGTCTTCTCTGAGTTGTACAGCCCTCCCTGTACCCCCCCAACATTACGTCTGCTAATCGTAATGCCCCTTTTTCCCCTTGTCCCTCCCTTCCCACCCATCCTCCCCAGTTCCTTTCCCTTTCGTAACTATTAGTCCATTCTTGGGTTCTGTGAGTTTGCTGTTCTGTTCCTTCAGTTTTTTCTTTGTTCTTATACTCCACATATGAGTGAGATCATTTGATACTTGTATTTTTCCGTTTGGCTTATTTCACTGAGCATAATACCCTCTAGCTCCATCCATGTCGTTGCAAATGGTAGGATTTGTTTTCTTTTTATGGCTGTATAATATTCCATTGTGTATATGTACCACTTCTTCTTTATCCATTCATCTACTGATGGACACTTAGGTTGCTTCCATCTCTTGGCTATTGTAAATAGTGCTGCGATAAACATAGGGGTGCATATGTCTTTTTCAAACTGAGCTGCTGCATTCGTAGGGTAAATTCCTAGGAGTGGCATTCCTGGGTCAAATGGTATTTCTATTTTGAGTTTTTTGAGGAACCTCCATACTGCTTTCTACAGTGGTTGAACTAATTTGCATTCCCACCAGCAGTGTAGGAGGGTTCCCTTTTCTCTGCATCCTTGCCAACATTTGTTGTTGTTTGTGTTTTGGATGGTGGCCATCCTTACTGGTGTGAGCTGATATCTCATTGTGGTTATAATTTGCATTTCTCTGATGATTAGTGATGTGGAGCATCTTTTCATGTGCCTGTTGGCCATCTGAATTTCTTCTTTGGAGAAGTGTCTACTCATGTCCTCTGCCCATTTCTTAATTAGATTATTTGCTTTTTGTTTGTTGAGGTGCATGAGTTCTTTATACATTTTGGATTTCAACCCCTTATCGGATATGTCATTTATAAATATATTCTCCCATACTGTAGGATGTCTTTTTGTTCTACTGATGGTGTCCTTTGCTGTACAGAAGCTTTTCAGCTTGATATAGTCCCACTTGTTCATTTTTGCTCTTGTTTCCCTTGCCCGGGGAGATATGTTAATGAAGAAGTCGCTCATGTTTATGTCCAAGAGATTTTTTTAATAGTTTATTTTGGTATCATTAATCTACAATTACATGTGCAATATTATGGTGATTAAACTACCCCCTTCATCAGGTCCCCCCCACCAACCCCATTACAGTCACTGTCCATCAGCATAGTGAGATGCTATAGAGTCACTACTTGTCTTCTCTGAGTTGTACAGCCCTCTCCGTGCTCCCCCAACATTACATCTGCTAATCGTAATGCCCCTTTTTCCCCTTGTCCCTCCCTTCCCACCCATCCTCCCCAGTCCCTTTCCCTTTGGTAACTATTAGTCCGTTCTTCGGTTCTGTGAGTCTGCTGCTGTTTTGTTCCTTCAGTTTTTTTCTTAGTTCTTATGCTCCACATATGAGTGAAATCATTTGATACTTGTCTTTTTCGGCTTGGCTTATTTCACTGAGCGTAATACCCTCTAGCTCCATCCATGTTGTTGCAAATGGTAGGATTTGTTTTCTTCTTATGGCTGTATACTATTCCATTGTGTATATGTACCACATCTTCTTTATCCAGTGATCTATTGATGGACACTTAGGTTGCTTCCATTTCTTGGCTATTGTAAATAGTGCTGCGATAAACATAGGGGTGCAACTGTCTTTTTCAAAAGGGGCTGCTGCATTCTTAGGGTAAGTTCCTAGGAGTGGAATTCCTGGGTCAAATGGTATTTCTGTCCAAGAGATTTTTGCCTATGTTTTTTTCTAAGAGTTTTATGGTTTCATGACTTCCATTCAGGTCTTTGATCCATTTTGAGTTTTACTTTTGTGTATGGGGTTAGACAGTAGTCCAGTTTCATTCTCTTACATGTAGCTGTCTAGTTTTGCCAGCACCAGCTGCTGAAGAGGCTGTCACCTCCCCATTGTATATCCAAGGCTCCCTTATCATATATTAATTGACTGTGTATGTTTGGGTTAGTGTTTGGATTTTCTATTCTGTTCCACTGGTCTGTGGGTCCGTTTCTATGCCAATACCAAATTGTCTTAATTACTGTGGCTTTGTAGTAGAGCTTGAAGTCAGGGAGCGTAATTCCCCCTGTTTTATTCCTCCTTCTCAGGATTGCTTTGGCTATTTGGGTTCCATGTGAATTTTAGAATTATTTGTTTCAGGCTGTTGGTATTTTGATAGGGATTACACTGAATCTGTAGATTGCTTTAGGTAGTATAGCCATTTTGACAATATTTATTCTTCCTAGTCAAGAGCATGGGATGAATTTCCATTTGTTAGTGTCCTTTTTAATTTCTCTTAGGAGTGTCGTGTAGTTTTCAGGGTATAGGTCTTTCACTTCCTTTGTTAGGTTTATTCCTAGGTATTTTATTGTTTTTGATGCAATTGTGAATGGAATTGTTTTTCTGATTTCTCTTTCTGTTAGTTCATCATTAGTGTATAGGAAAGCAACAGATTTCTGTGTGTTAATTTTGTATCCTGCAACTTTGCTGAATTCAGATATTAGTTCAAGTTGTTTTGGAGTGGAGTCTTTAGGGTTTTTTATGTACAATATCATGTCATCTGCAAATAGTGACAATTTGACTTCTTCTTTACCAATCTGGATGCCTTGTGTGTCTTTGTTTTGTCTGATTGCCGTGGCTAGGACCCCCAGTACTATGTTGAATAACAGTGGAGAGAGTGGGCATCCCTGTCTTGTTCCTGATCTTAGATGAAAAGCTTTCAGCTTCTCACTGTTACGTATGATTTTAGCTGTGGGTTTGTCATATATGGCCTTTATGATGTTGAGGTACTTGCCGTCTATACCCATTTTGTTGAGAGTTTTAATCATGAATGGGTGCTGAATTTTGTCAAATGCTTTTTCAGTATCTATGGAGATGATAATGTGGTTTTTGTTCTTCTTTTTGTTGATGTGGTGGATGATGTTTTGAATGTTGTACCATCCTTGCATCCCTGGGATGAATCCCACTTGATCATGGTGTATGATCCTCTTGATGTATTTTTGAATTCGGTTTGCTAATATTTTGTTGAGTATTTTTGCATCTAAGTTCATCAGGGATATTGGTCTGTAATTTCCTTTTTTGGTGGGGTCTTTGCCCAGTTTTGGTATTAGAGTGATGCTGGCTTCATAGAATGAGTTTGGAAGTATTCCCTCCTCTTCTATTTTTTGGAAAACTTTAAGGAGAATGGGTGTTATTTCTTCTCTATATGTCTGGTAGAATTCAGAGGTGAATCCATCTGGCCCGGGGTTTTGTTCTTGGGTAGTTTTTTAATTACCGATTCAATTTCGTTGCTGGTGATTGGTCTGTTTAGTTTTTCTGTTTCTTGCTTAGTCAGTCTTGGAAGGTTGTATTTTTCTAAGAAGTTGTCCATTTCTTCTATGTTTTCCAGCTTGTTCACATATAGATTTTCATAATATTCTCTTATACTTCTTTGTATTTCTGTGGGGTCCGTCGTTATTTTTTCTTTTTCATTTCTGATTCTGTTTATGTGTGTAGATTCTCTTTTTCTCTTAATAAGTCTGGCTAGGGGTTTATCTATTTCGTTTATTTTTTCTAAGAACCAGCTCTTGGTTTCATTGATTTTTTCTATTGTTTTATTCTTCTCAATTTTATTTATTTCTTCTCTAATCTTTATTATGTCCCTCCTTCTGGTGACTTTGGGTCTCATTTGTTCTTCTTTTTCCAATTTCAGTAATTGTGTCTTTAGACTATTCATTTGGGAATGTTCTTCCTTCTTTAAATAGGCCTGGATTGCAATATACTTTCCTCTTAGAACAGCCTTTGCTGCATCCCACAGAAGTTGTGGCTTTGTGTTGTTGTTGTCATTAGTCTCCATATATTTTTTGATTTCTGTTTTGATTTGGTCGTTAACCCATTGATTAATTAGGAGAATGTTAAATCTCCATGTATTTGGAGAATTTTTGTTTTCTTTCTAAAATTTATTTCTAGTTTTATATGTTTGTGATCAGAGAAGTTGGTTGGTAGGATTTCAATATTTTTGAATTTACTGAGGTTCTTTTTGTGGCCTAGTATGTGGTCTATTCTGGAAAATGTTCCATGTGCACTTGAGAAGAATGTGTATCCTGTTGCTATTGGGTGTAGAGTTCTGTCGATGTCTGTTAGGTCCATCTGTTCTAGCATGTTGTTCAGTTCCTCTGTGTGCTTACTTATTTTCTGTCTGGTTGATCTGTCCTTTGGAGTGAGTGGTGTGTTGAAGTCTCCTAAAATGACTGCATTGCTGTCTATTTCCTCCTTTAATTCTGTTAGTATTTGTTTCACATATGCTGGCGCTCCTGTGTTGGGTGCATGTATATTTAAAATGGTTATATCCTCTTGTTGGATGGCCTCCTTTATCATTGTGTAATGTCCTTCTTTATCTCTTGCTACTTTCTTCATTTTGAGGTCTATTTTATCTGATACAAGTACTGCAACACCTGCTTTTTTCTCCTTGTTGTTTGCATGAAATATCTTTTTCCATCCTTTCACCTTTAGTCTGTGTATATCTTTGGGTTTGAGGTGAGTCTCTTGTAAGCAGCATATAGATGGGTCTTGCTTTTTTATCCATTCAGTAACTCTGTGTCTTTTGATTGGTGCATTCAGTCCATTTACAGTTAGGGTGATTATTGATAGATATGTACTTATTGCCATTGCTGGCTTTAGATTCATGGTTACCAAAGGTTCAAGGGTAGCTTCTCTACTATCTAGCAGTCTAACTTAACTTTCTTGTTAAGTTATTGTAAACACAGTCCGATGATTCTTTATTTCTCTCCCTTCTTATTCCTCCTCCTCCATTCTTTCTATAATAGGTGTTTTATTCTTTGCCTTTAGTTAGTATTTGGATGATCTGCTTTCTTTGCTATGATTTTATTTTCTCTGGTGACATCTTTTTAGCCTTAGGAGTGCTTCCATCTAGAGCAGTCCCTTTAAGATATCCTGAAGAGATGGTTTATAGGAGGCAAATTCCCTCAGTTTTCGCTTGTGTGGAAATTGTTTTATCCCTCCCTCAAATTTAAATGATAATCGTGCTCGATACAGTATTCTTGGTTTGAGGCCCTTCTGTTTCATTATGTTAAATATATCATGCCATTCTCTTCTGGCCTGTAAGGTTTCTGTTGAGATGTCTGATGATAGTCTGATGAATATTCCTTTGTAGGTGATATTTCTTCTCTCTCTAGCTGCCTTTAATACTCTGTCTTTATTTTTTCTCTTTGCCATTTTAATTATTATGTGTCTTGGTGTTGTCTTCCTTGGTTTCCTTGTGTTGGGAGATCTGTGGGCTTACATGGTCTGAGAGACTATTTCCTTCCCCAGCTTGGGGAAGTTTTCAGCAATTATTTCTTCAAAGACACTTTCTGTTCCTTTTTCTCTCTCTTCTTCCTCTGGTATTCCTATAATGCGAATATTGTTCTGTTTGGATTGGTCACACAGTTGTCTTAAAAGTCTTTCATTCCTAGAGATCCTTTTATCTCTCTCTGCCTCAGCTTCTCTGTATTCCTGTTCTCTGATTTCTATTCCATTAACAGTCTCTTGCATCTCGTCCAGTCTGCTGCTGGGCCCATCGATCACTTGTCTCATCTCTGCATTGTCTTTCCTCACTTCCTCCCTTACCTCTAGCATTTTTCTCTGTAGATCCATCAGTATGGTTATGACTTTTATTCTAAATTCTTTTTCAGGAAGATTGTGCATGTCCATCCCTTTAGACTCCCTCTCTGGGGTAGTCTGGTCTGGGGTTTTCTGGGTAAGTTTTGTTTGAACCATATTTCTCTGTCTTTTCATGGCGATAGAAGTGGTCAGGAAAAAAAAAAAGAAGAAAGGGAAAATAGAGAAAAAAAAATGCCTGCCAGGTGTAGTTTCTGGAGGATCCTGTAGGTGGCACTGCTGCGCAACTATTCCACAGCCATGCCACTCCGCCAGGCCCTTTGTGACTCTGGCTGGGCAGGGAACGAATGGGCGGCTGCTGATTTCTGTGGGAAGTCTCCATGAGACTGCTTTTCCCAGCTGCAGTCCAAGGGGACCAAAATTCCCCAGGGCTCCCAGCCTGCTTGGCTGAGTGTGCTGGGACGATCCTGCTTGCCCATCGGGCCCCTGTCTCTTTTAAGACCCCTAAAAAAGCGCGCGCTTTTCTTTTGTCCTGGAGAACCGGCTGGGTGGACCTGCCATCTTGGAATCTGCACCTCTGTCTCTCCAATATCTGATGCACCGTGCGATGTGTGTCAGTGCTCCCGGCGCAGATCACCGGGCTGGTTATTTCATGGCGGGGGGGCGTGGTACTTCCACTCCATCCCGGCTCTGAATCCTCTCCTCCCGCCGGTGCGCTGGGTGGGGGAGTGCTCGGGTCCCGCCGGGTCACGGCTCCGTATCTTACCTGCGTCTTGGGGTGCTGTGTCCTCTCAGGTGTAGCTGCAGGCTATTCGCTGTCCTGCATCTTCTGGTCTCTCTTTTAGGAATAGTTGTATTTGCTGTATTTTCATAAATATATTTGGTTTGGGGAGGAGATTTCTGCCGCCCTGCTCACACTGCCATCTTCCCGGAAGTCCACATCATTTCTTACACAAGCTACATTCTCCTGGGATTCTAACTGCCTTCAGTTTTCAGTTGTCGGTGTTCAAACGCCAGCCCCTCAGTGAGACACGGCAGACGTCCTGGCTTCCAGCCTTGCTTGGGGACAGCCCTCAGAGCCCTCTGACCTTGCACACCCACCTGGCTGGCAGGAAGGTGTCAGCAGGACGTCCGTCATGGCACTCCTTGGGGCTCCCAGCCTGTGTCCTGGCGGCCAGTCTTCCTCTTCCATGGCTCACACCCTCTTGCAGGGGGAGCCCAGCCTCTAGGCGGCCTGCACCGTACCTGGAAAGACCTTTTTCTTTCAAGCTTGATTGGTAGAGCGGTTGATTGGGACATCAGGTAGAGAACGTCCTTCCTCATGCAGTGAGGTACTGCCCCCTGCCCCTGGTTTCCAGGCTGCTGTGCAGGACTTGGGTCGACCTGACGTCCATTCTGCCCGTGTCTCTTGAAGGTCTGGGGTCTGCTCTTTGTCCACGTCCTGGACTCCAAGTCGTGGAGGGGCATCTCCAGGCGGGTGTTCTCCACATGCACTGCCGGGAAGTTTGTCCTTCAGTCTGGGAGATCCAACGCCTCAATTTCTGGGACTCTTGTTTCTTTGACAACATCCTGCCTTCCATCTCCTGCTATTTCTGGAAATTCTTTCAGTCCGACAGTGGGCCTCTTGGGCTGATCCGTTAATTTATACAATGTCTTCCTTCTTCTCTGCATTTTTGTTGTACTTCCTAGAGTATTTCAAGTTTACCTTGAACTCTCCTTTGAATTTTTATTAATGCCATCATTTAAAAAAACTCCCAAGAGCTCTCTTTTGAACACTGAATATTCCTGTTAACCTAGCCACTCTTTTTTCTGTGATCGCCATGTCTTTTTCTATCTTTCTGAATCTGCATTAGGGTTTTTCCCTACTTCCTAGAATTCCCTGTGTTTCTTCTCTTTCCCTTTTTTGTGTATTTCATCTCTTCCACGTCACAGCAGTTGGGTGCTGGGAAATGTCTGGCTCTCGGGTTAAGCATTGACGGTGTCATCCAGGTTCCGAGGTGCAAACTGTCACCATGGACAATTTCAAGTCACAGCAACAGGCTCCCCACATTCCCAAGAAATGAACAAATAGCTCTTGGACCAACAGAGCCAGCCCAGGCCCACGGTTAGTCACTGGCCTTCCACACGTCTGGTGGCTCTTGGTCCACTCACGTCTATAAGTCAGGCACAGAATGCTGTGGAAGCTGCGGGCACAGGGCAGTTCTTGTTTTTGAACCTGTTACTGGGATATGACCCCCACACCCTGTAACCCACCACGTCAGTGCACAACTCGTGGCTTTCTGTGTGTCCATGAGCCATTACCACAGCTGCTTTTAGAGCATGTCTGTGACCCTGGACACCACAGCCCCCTCTGCCCACAGTCCCCCAGCCCTAGACAACCATGAGTCCACTTCATGCCCCCAGGGATTTACCTGTCTGGACACTTCATACCAACGTGACTGTACAACACGTGCTCTTGTGGCCACTTCCCTCATGAAGCGTGATGGTCTCAGGCCCACCCACGCTCTGGCGTGCCCGCTGGCTGCACGCACTTGGGTGCTTTTCAGCTGAGTGGCACTCGGAGGCTGGACTCTGTTTCATTCCCGTGGGCCCTTGGGCTGTTCCCACGTTTTGGCGACTGTGAACGGTGCTGCCATGAACACGGGCGTGTTGTGAGACACTAGCTGTTCATTTCTTTGACAACATCCTGCCTTCCATTTCCTGCTATTTCTGTCTATAGGTAGGGACACGACCCCGGCCCTCCACAGCCCAGAGGTGGGGCAGGGCGCTGGGTCCTGGGAGGCTCCCCAGGCTGTCTTGTCGCACCTGAACACACATCACCAAGGCGCCTTGGGACATGGGCGGCTCAAAGCCGCCGCCCCACTCTCTTCATCTATGGCTTCGAATGCGATGGCCTGGAAGACGTTCTTCCTTTGTGTGTGTGTGTGTGTGTGTGTGTGTGTGTGTGTGTGTGCATGATTACGTGGAACACGATATTATTTATCCTCAACAGGCCTTGGAAATAATTATCTAGTTCCCCAAAGACCAGAACAAGGGGCTGCTGGGGTGGCTCCCTTCCCATGACCTGCAGTACAGATACATCCAAGCATCTCCT
The DNA here is from genome assembly GCA_032199065.1 of Smutsia gigantea. Taxonomy (NCBI): domain Eukaryota; kingdom Metazoa; phylum Chordata; class Mammalia; order Pholidota; family Manidae; genus Smutsia; species Smutsia gigantea. The sequence goes on from JAVSCE010006582.1 coordinate 48,514, forward strand.
CCAATTTCCTGCCTTTGGGTCAAAACTTACCTGAAGATCCACTGTAAGGTTTGTGGCAAATCGCAGGAAAAGGCTGGTGTGACTGAAGCGGGCAGGCACCCGTGGAGCACGGTGCGCGTGGGCAGAGGCGGTATAACCTGGTGGGGGCCTGTTCTCTGCTGCTTGCTTTGTATCATTCTGTTTGGGTTGATTGAATTCAATGTTGCTTTGGATATGGCAACATAGTGGCTAAGATTATTGCTGATTATTGAAGAAGCATGTGCTTGTTTTTTTCAGGGATAGAAGCAATTTGATTTTCCAGATTTAGGACACGTCTCAGCTCCAAGCAGAAAAAAGTTACTTGTATGACCAGCAACTCTAAACTCCAATTCCCATCCCATGACCCTCAGCTGTACAGAGGGTCTCTAAAATTGTTAACCTGACCTGTTAGCAGGTGGAAACACCGTGTGGCTGGGGCCGAGTTTGCGAGCAATGTTTATACGCCGTGGGTGACAGCAACCAGCCTGTCCAGGAGAGCAAGCTCCAGGCAGGCCTGCTTCCCAAGACCTGGTTTTGGACGCTGAGTGAGACGTGATGCCATGTGGGGGGACGTACGGAGGAACGGGGCGGGGATGGTGCCAGCTGCCAAACAAGTCTGGCCCCCTGGAGAGAATGAATAACTGCCCGCTGAAGCCCTCAGGGCTCCCTGAGCATGCACACGAGCCAGCCAGGACTCTGACGGACTCTTTGCCCCAGCATCTGAGGTGGCCGCTGCTGTCATTGCTGCCACCGACAAGAGACCAAGGCGCCGAGCGGAGCAGCAGCCTGACCCACGGCCCAGGGAGCACCATGCACATGGCCTTTGCTCAGTCCCAGGTTGCCTTACTCCAGGGTCTGTGGTTCTTTAAATTTGGTGCAACTAACGTACGGCCCAGGGCACAGCTGGCGTGCAGCTTGCGGCACGTTCACACAGGATCTGCCCACAAGACCTGCACCCAGGTGGAGACCAGAGCCTCTGCAGGCCTAGGCGCCAGCCTCGCGCCCTCCCAGGGGCAGCCTCTGCCGAGGCCCGACCTGCTCCGGCGCCCGGGTCAGGAGTCGCCCGCCGAGTGCTCAGTCCCCTTAGTCGCCATCATCCTGCCACGTGGACAGGGCTAACGCAGGGCCGTGCGATCAGACTGACTCATTATCTGTTCTGCTGTGGGTGGGCGTCTGGGTCGAGTCCAGTGTTTGGCTCTTAGAAATACAGCTTCGTTAACAGTTTTCTGTGTCTCTGGTGTTCACGCTCGTTCAGTTCGCTCAGCCAAGGGTGGGGCCCACGGACCGTAGCGTGCGCATGTCAGCTTCAGTGGCCAGGCAACCCACGGTCCGTCGGGAGGGCATAGGACTCTATTTGCTCCACGTGTGCACAACACGCAGTGTGGCCGGTCCTTTTATTTCAGGTTCTCCGCTCTGGGTGGCCATCCGCTGTGGGCTTCCTCCTCCTGAGTACTGAGTCAGTGTCTGCCCAGATGCTGTGTAGACATTGGGTGTCCCTGGAGGTGCTGACTCAAGACTTCAGCCCATTTTAAAAATGGGTTCGCTAGTATTTCCCGTTGATCTGTAAGAGTTCTTATCTCCTGCTATTCTGGCTACGGGACTGCAGCCTGCTCTCTGCATCTGTGCAGCCTCTTCGCTTTCTGAGTGATGTCTTGATGAACTAAAGCGCCTTATCTTCAAATCGGTGTTTTCTTTACTGTTAGAGTTCTCTGTGTTCTGCTAAGAGCTCATGAAGAGGTCCTGGAAGCCTGACTCCGTATGTCCCCCTGTCCTGCCTGCATCTCTCACTGCAGTCTCTGAGGCCGGCGGCTGGGGACCCCGCCCTTTGCTCTGGTTTGAGGGCTGACTTGGCTCTTGGCAGGAACCTGTCGCCAGGTCCATCGGAGGGAACAGCGTGCTCATTGGGCACGTGAGGCCACAGACAGCCACAGACGTGCAGAGCCTTCCCAGGTCTCCACGGCCTCACACCCATGCCGTGGTATCAGCACAGAGCAGCTCGCTGGGCAGGTGAAGGATAGCCCACCTCGGAGTGCTTTTCTCAGGAGGGGATGAGTCCTGGGTGAACATGGGGACCCGCCTGCCTGTGTGTGGGAGGAGACGTGTTTTGCCAGGCTTCAGCTGAAATGTGAAAGCTGTCTGTGCCAGGAAGATGCTCCCAGGCCTGCAGCTGAGGGCCTTGGGAGGAGGAGCTGCGTAGCCAGAGGCCTGTGCTGTTGGCAGCGGGGGCCAGGCCTTGAACCCCACTCCTGTTGGCGTTGGCCTCTGATGTCACCATGTCAGATGACAGACAAGCCTTGCGACAGGCCACTGCAGGGAGAGCAGGGGCTGCGTGGCCCTCACAGAGGGACCTCTTCCTGGAGCCCCGTGAGCACCGGAGGCCATGCAGCAGCTGCGCTTTGCTTGGCTTTCATCCGAATGTGACTTCCTTTCTGGTTCTAAAAGTCAAAAGACCCGTTGGAGGCAACTTGGGAAACGCGGTAAACAAATATGAAGAATGTTTTCAGGATTATCCACAATCCTGGACCCATATTTCTGTCAGTTGTATTATCATCTCACATCTTGATTTCTGGCAACAAAGGACGGCAGCCAGCAAAACGGAAATGCAGACTCCCGGGGACTCCCAGGGCCTGCGTGTCCCCGGGGGTAAAAGGGCGCAGGTGTTAGCGGGGCCGGGGGTGGTGCTAACTCTGGGCTGGGCTGGGGTGATCAGCAGCGACGCATCTCAAGTCACACGAGGAAGAAGCCGGCCAGGGCAGAGCGAGGAACCCTTGTGTAGATTGGCAGGGGACGGGTTTCCAGGCTGCAGACAGGCTGCTCGAAAACTGCAGGTCACAACCCATTAGCTGGTTGTGAAATTAATTTAATGAGTCCTAACTAGCATCTGAAAGACTGGCATAGAAACATCCATTTCTGTGATCATAAGAGGAACACGATTTCTATCGGGGAACTGCTCACTGCTGTGCCCTGTTTCATGAGCTGTCAGCTCACTTCTATGGTGACGTCAGGCATGTTCCTTGCAGTGGGTCCCAGCTAAGCCCGGCTGGCAGCCACTGGCTTGGAGAAGGAGCCTTCAGAGGCTGCGCTGCCAATGAGGAGATAGGGAGGCAAGAGTAGACGGAAAGGGCGGCTCCCCGGTATAGCCTCCGGGGCGCTCAGCATAGGCGGGAAGGCTGATGCTGTCTCTGCAGGCGTTCACATCTGCCTCCAGGCCCAGCCCCTGCGCCCACTGCACGTACCCAACCCATGCCACCCCAGTCACCTCCCAGAGGGGCTCGAGTGAGCCCCAAACAGCCTCTCAGAGCGACGGGAGGAGCAGGGAAGCGTGCACCTAACTTGCGGGTTTGGGGAGAGCACGGCTTGCCCTCCTTGCACGTGTGGTGCAGACACACACAGGGGCATGTCGCACAGCTTTGGAGAGCTTGTCACCAGGTCTGCACGTGGACTCTGGAGCTCAAGGGTCTGCCTGTGGCATTGGGGCTTCAGCAGGGAGGGCTGCAGGGCAGTCCGGCCCACGTGCAGCTGCCCTCCCCTGGGTGAATGGTGCATGTCATGGCCAAGGGGTGTAAGCTCGGAGATACCAGATCTTGTGGCAACAGTGAGGAAAACATGGTGATCTCAGCAAAGCCATGGGGCAGAGAACTCAGCTGCAGCTCCAAGAGTGGGGCGCAGGGAAGGCGTGGGGACTAGACGGGACCTGGGTCGCCCGCAGAACCACTCTGTGCAGCGGCTCTGGAGTCCTCTGGGGCAGGTTAGGGCCTCTACGTGGGAACTGCGCCCAGCCTTGGGGTTCTAAGCTCCGGGGCAGCCCTCCCACCCAGCACACTCTCTCCCACAACAGTCCCTGCAGCCCACGTGCGGGTTTCTGGGAACCTGTGGCCCATGAGCGCCCTGTCCTGGTTCAGCCACGGGAGAGCCGGGGTCCATGTTTTCCCACCTGGGGGTGACTACGTCCAGCTGGGGCAGAGCTCAGAGCTGAGGTTTGTCCAGCGTCTCACAGGAATGCTCTCCTGGCTACAGCACCTGGCTTTGGGAGCACCTGCACACAGGGGCGGGAGCCACCAGGTCTCTGCACAGGGAGTCTGACTGCAGCAAAGACTGGCTCCAAATGCTCAAGGCCTAATGAGAGCCGTCCTACTGGGGGCCAGGGCACACGGGCCCCCACTCTCGCGGGGCTACAGAGACATGGCTCGAGGGGTTTCTCGGAGCACCTGGGCCCAACAGGACAGCCCCTCCAGGCAGTGTGGACGCCAGGAGATTGCATGGCCTCAAGATGGACCTACCCAAGCTTCTGGGCAGACGGCGCTGTGGACTTCATCCTGACGGTGAAGGTGGACAGGGCAGGACCAGCCAACAGTGGTGGCCACAGGCTGCCACTCATTCAGAAGCGAAGGCAAGGCCACCCGTGCCTTTTCGTAACTTTTTCATAAAACTGAATTTGCAACTTGAGGAGGTGGAAGGTGCCTGGCCGCACACTCCCTGCTGGGCGTTCTGCCCTCCCCCTGCCCCCCAGCCAGCATCCCGAGCAGCCCCGGCCAGGTTAGGCGCCTTCTGCAGGGACCTTACCCGCCATGCGCCCACCGCCTAGGGGGATGCTCCACTGACAGCAGCACCCTGTGACACCCATAGGCTCTGGTGACACTGGGTGGGGGACGGGCCCTGACACAGCCGCGCACACCAGCCCTGCGGCGGGGCCTCTGGCCTTGGGTCATGCAGCACTCACAGTGGGGGGCCGGTAGGGGTGGGGGCTGCCCAGCCCATCAGCGCTGCCCACGCACCAGACAGGTGTCTGGGGCCTGTGTGATGCCCCCGCCCAGGGTGGAGGAGGAAAAGGGCATCGAAGGCCTGTTTGATGGAACCACATCTCAGAAACTTATATGAAAATAGGTCCTTAATTTCACAGATAATTAGGATCTGCCAGTAAAACACCATTAACCACTGCTGGGTGTCCAGCGCCCAGAAGCTTGGCTGTTCCATGTAATTCTCTCCTGTCCTGCATTTAGGATGGCCAGACTGCCTCCCAGCGAAGTGCAAACACACACAGCCCCTACACCGGGGATGCAGAGGCACCAGAAGGGTGCTCTGTGGTGCTGGCTGGGCCTGCCCACCTAGACACTCCGTGCCCCACATCTGCTTCTCAAGCCCGTTTCTCATCTCTGATGGCTTCAGGTGAGCAGTGGGACTGACCTGGACACGTCCTTCCCAGCTGTCTGCTGGTCCTGGTCAGGAGATATTAGACCAGTGTTGGGGCAGGATGAGCCTCAGGCTAGAGGCGGTGAGTCCAGGGTGACCCAGGGCCCAATGTGGTCAGTGGTGACAGGCACATAGGGGCAGACAGGCCTGAGGTCAGGCTGCAGGCATTTGGGGCACTGAGCTGGACATGTCTTGCCATACTGCCCTGAGCAGCTGAGAGGTGCGGATGGAACCAGCCCACATGCCTCTGTGCTGCAGTGCCGCCCAGGGTCCCCCCTGTGGAAACTCCACTGTGTGGGGCCTGGGGCAAGTGGCAGCTGGCTCTCCACAGCCCAGCACGCTGGCCACTCCCACCGCCAGGGCAGGGAGTGCTGGGCAGGGTCGCTTCCTGCAGGAACAGCTCCCAGAGCCTCACCATCTTGTGGGCCCAGGCCCAGAGGTCCCTTCCCAAAGAGTCTCCTTGCAGGACCACAGGTTGGCACGGCCAGGCAGCGCACGTCCGCACACGCAATCACACGGGGCCGGCGGGCAGACACTCAGACCTGTGCTGGCCCATGCTAGACCGCTGTCTTTGGCTTACAGCGCTCTGAGTCGACAGCTGGCACCTCCAGCAAGAGAGGGAAAGACACGTTCTACGGTTTCTTTGCTTGATCTTAGGCTTTCCAGTAGTGAGACACCGTGTGTTGGGGGCGCCTTCCTGCCCAGGCCCTGACGGCAGGGCAGGCTGGCCGTAGGGTGTGGAGGGCCGTGGGCTAGGACATGGCCGGTGTTTGGCTGAGGACCCTGAAAGTCACCTCCCTCTTGTCTCCACCCCCCACCGCAGCCTCCTGCAAGTGCCTCTCTTGGCTGGTGCCGGGCTTGCTGGGCAGGCCTCCTTAGAGGCCTCACATGGAGGTGGCCTGGCCACCTGGGTGCTCACAGCCTGGGGTGGTCCCTGCTGCCTGGACTGGGCTCTGACAAATAGAAGACAGCAAAACAGTGGGTGTCAGGCAGGGGTGAGCTTACAGAGCATGCATCCCTTGGGCTGCCCACTCTCACTCTCCTACCACCTTGCAGCCGCCTTTCGGAGAGACACAGAAGGCAAGAAGCCGAGGTCTCTGGCCGATGGCCGCAGGGACCGAGCCCGGAAGCAGATTTTTCCAAGCTGAGCGTTGAGATGGTGGCAGTCACCCCACCGATGCCCTAGTGCAGCCTCCAGCGAGACTGGAGAGGCCCACGGCCTCCGACGAGCAGTGTGGTGGATGTTTGCTCTCTAAGCTGTTCAGTTTTGGGGCAATTTGTTACACAGCAGTCGACAACCAGCCAACACATTAAGGGTCTTGCAGTGGCTTCCCTTCCTTCCATGTTTCCTCCCCAGAACACCGCACCTGCTAGGGTTCACATTCCTAATAACCCACCTTCAAAGGCGCTCCATGCTCTGGGGGCCTCCAGGCTGAGCCGTCCATCAGGGAAATGAGCATTTTTTGTGGTTTTGCTTCTGCCTATTTTTAAATGAGACTTAAAACAAAAAGGGTTTTCCAGTCAATCATAAATTAACCAGAAAATTCAAGTAAACTGAGCACCTCAGCCCTAAACACTCAATTGAATCAAGGTTATACCCTTTTTCTTATCACATTTTTGGACTCTCCAAATACTTGGCCAACTTCTTAGGGAAGTCTAAGATGTTTACGGAATTTTTTCCATGTGAAAGTCTCCCATTTCTGGAAGCCCCTTAGTTATGAACCGCACGTCAGGGTCAGTTGGCTCTGGGCTTGGAAGAGGCTGGGCCGTGGCACCGTCTGAGCCCTGACCATACAACTGAGGAGGCCGAGCCAAGGTCAGGCTAGGTCAGCCGTGGTGGAGGGAGTGGCTGTCAGGCCCACAGACAGGCGGCAGGGGGAGCCGTGGCCTCAAGTGCTGCCTGGCCAAGGACAAGCGGGTCTGGTTCTAGACGTCTTCCTGGGCCCGGTGGTCCCTGGCCTGGGTCCCTTTAACGGAGCTGGAAGGAACAGACAGAGGCTTGCTAACCCTGCCCCGCACAGCCTGCAGGCCTTCTGCCGTCCAGGCTGCCCCACTTCCAGAACCAGCTGGCACCCTTCTGTGGTCAGCCGCTGGTTGTCGCCACCGGTGAGCCCCCAGGTCCCTGGAGCTCCCCTCTTTGGGGGTGGAGGCTTCTCTCAGTCCCCAGGTCAACCTGTGTCTGCGGCCCCCCGCCTTGCTCTTTCTGGGCCTGGACCATGACACTGTGGCCCTAGGGGGTGTAGGCCCGGGCTGCCCCAGCTGCTCTGGGGGAAGAGCAAGGTCCACTCAGCACAGGCTTTGTCCACCAGGCACAGAGCCATGGCTGGGAGGGGGTGCACCCTGCCCGCCATGGAGCCCCCAGCCTGGGAGGATGCCAACTGGCCCTGCTGGCCTGCATGTCCCAGGTTCTGGGGTTGTGCCGGCACAGACCCGGTCTCTGTGACTTCCAGAGCCCCTCCCTGAGCCAGGGGGTGGGACTCACCAAGGAGACAGTGACCCCCTGATCACGAGGCAGTGACTGATGGGGCAAATACTGCAGCCTTCCCCGCCCAGGGCCCTCTGCCTTAGCCTCCCCCAAGCCAGGCCAGGTGGAGACAATACAGGATTTTTTTCAGCAGAAAAGGTGGTGGGGGTGGGGGAGAAGAAGAAGGAGGGGAAGGGACGGGGGACCGGAGGGGTGGGACACCCAGGGCTGACTGGCAGGGCTCTGGTGGAAGCTTGCCCCAGATGTAACCCCATTTCATGGAAACCCCTAAGGAACTATTGGGACTGAATCAAGAAACTTAGCCACATATGTATGAACTCTAAGTGCTCTGAAATGTGTTTCCATCTACTACTTAGAATTTAGGAAGATAAACAAGGTGTGGTTTAAATAGCAATTTCAATACTCTTGGGGAACTCAAAAATTTCAAAGGGTTGAGCTAGGTACTGTCAGGTAGTGACGTTCTGGGGAGGGGTGGCCTTGGTGAAGCTCTCCAGGCATTAGGCCCTTTTACAGGGGAAGCCGGTGAACCCTCTAAGGTCAGCCCAGTCGCCTTCCAGAAGTGTCCTAGAGGCTCTAACACCCACATGACTGCCAAGACCAGACGGTAAATACGGCCATGTACTGCTCTGGGATTCAGGGTGGCGCCTTACGGGGTTTTTCAAACTGTACAGACATGCGAAACTGATTAACAGCCGCAGGGGAAGCAGTGGCCGCGCGGCCTGTTTTCAATCATTCTTCAGCAATGGAGAGTGGCCGCTGCGCCCAGCACACGGGCGCACATCCGTCCTTGCCTTCGGCTTGGAGGAGCTCACGCCCTGCCTCTGGATGGGAGCTGCCTACCCGGAGAGCCGTCCCAAGAGCCAGCAAAGCAGAGTGACGCTGGCCTTTCTAAGGGCGCTCCTGAGGCAGAGCAACCCCGAAGGCAAAACCGGCTCTCTCGTGGGTGATGGGGCTCCAAGCAAGCTAGGAGGGCGTGGATGCCCGTCCACGGCCGCCAGGGCTCTACGCTGTCCCCACCGTCTTCCAGCACTAACGGCAATGAGGGTTCATTCTGTGTCCCGGTCTGCTTGGCCCGCGGTGGCTCAGCGCTGTCTGAGCCGTGATCGATGGTGACGTCTGCCCCGGGTGCAGGAACGGGACCTGCAGTTCACTGTTCAGATCCAACTTTCAGAACTCAGCCACTTGAACTTGGTGTAGTCAGAGAGGCTTTGACAGTTGGCATGGGCACAGAGCGTGGGGCCGTGGGTGCCTGGAGGAGAAACTGGGAGAAGAGGTGGCGTAGGGATGAGCCTTCCCTCATTCCCCACTCAGGCCTTGGCCTGCCGCAGACTTCAGGGCGCCAAGCCTTGTAGCGATGAGTGATAGGAAGGACACAGAAGACTGTGGTCCCGTGGAGCGCGCCAGCCCTCCTGCCCGCCCTGTGCCTGGGCCGGGTCCCTGGGCTCCGCGTGCGTGCAGGCCCACGGCTGTCAGCGGGCAGTGAGCGGCCACATTCTGACCGGCCCTCCCAGGAGGACTCTGCGTTCCTGGGTTCTCTGCGACTCCTCGGGGAGCCGGGTCAGGTGGGGCTGCCTCTGGAGAACCCTGTTTCCCAGGGTGGCACGGGTGCGGGGCGGCCTCCCTGGCTCGGAAGGAGGCACCCTCCTGTGAGTCACCCGTGCCAACGCCCATATGGTCTCTGGCACTGAGGTGTCTCCCTGGGCGTGACCGTGGAAACCTGGCCCCACCAGACGTGCGGACCTAGTGCTTGAAGTTCACAAGACAAAACCCTAAAGAGCCTTTGGCAAAACTTGCCATGAATTCCCACAACTCCCTCACTCTGCAGGTGCTGCTATTAATCCTATAAAAGCAGCTCGTCCACTTTTTTAAAAGCGAGGGGCCTGGGACTCCTGGACAGGCTGCCCTTCTTGAGCCCAGCAGCCCCTTCTCAGTGCTCACCTCTCCCTCCTGGTGGCAAGGGGACAGAGTGGGGGCTGCCATGCTGAGTGCACACACGTGCAGAGAGGTCTTCCAGACAGGGGCACCAAGTCCAGCCTGGGGAAGTGCGTGCCAGAGAGGACATTCCGCCTGGCCGGGCCATGGCTCTGCCCTTGAGAACCTTCAGCTCTGCTGTGTGGGTTCCTTGGAGCCCTCACACCCCAGAGGCAGGGCTGGCAAGGCCTGGTGCCCGAGGCAGAAGATGCTGGGAGGATGGTCGGCAGGTGTGTGGCATTGATGAGCATTTCATGGAAGTCAGTCCGGTCACCTGTGGTCCTGCCCAGGAGGATGCAAGCATCTGGGGCGTAAGCCTCATCTTTAGGCCTCCCCTTCATCCCAGGAAGGCCTGCCCTGTGCGGTCCTAGAAGGCGGGCCAGGCTGGCTCCTTGGGCCTCTTCCACGCTGCTGTGTCTCCGTATGACGGAGCTGTGTGTGCAGGGCTTGGGGGGCCATGAGTGCCTCTTCAGAGAGAAGCACACAGCAGGGATTTAAGACGGACCAGCAGAGCAGGGTGCAGCCGTCCACTGTGCCTGGGCCCGGGCTGGGCAGAGCCACAGCAAGTCAAGCAATCATCGTAGCAAATTCAGAGAACAGCTCCTTACCTTCCCGGGCGAAGCGAGCACAGGGCACCCCAGCCGCCCAGCACGGAACCTGCCCCTCTACCCCTGCTCCTTGAGCGGTGAGGAGGGGCTCAGGCCCCCAGGCTCAGGGCATGACCTGTGGGCCCGTACCTGAGGCAGTCAACAGCAGGCCAGCTTCTGTTTCTGTGATTTTCTGGAGAAGTCCTGCCTAACTGTTCATTTTCTCAGGTTAAATGAGGGTTTTAGCGAAAGACTGTGCTGTAGAATAAACTTCTGTGTACATGGGACTAGTCTCACCTGCATCATTGTGAATAGGCTCTGTGTGGGTGACAAGGAGCAGGAGGAAGGAAGGCCGCTGGGGAGCCGAACCAAAGTCTCGACAACACGGGCGGGTGGGAGACAGGAAGGAGCCCAGGGGCCGGTCAGGCCCAGGTGGAGGGCGGGGAGGGCGCAGGCCGCTGGCGCGGGGCAAAGCCAGCAAGCTGCCCTCCGTCCCCTCCCTCCCCAGAACTCACGTGCTGAGGCCCTGCCTTTATTTGGAGACGGAGCTGCCTTGGTGATGGCATTAGGGTGAGGCCAGGCTTCATCCACTGTGAGTGGTGTCCTTATAAGAAGGGAGATTTGGAGACAGACGTGCAAGGAGAAGGCCACGTGAAAACAGACACAGACAGGGAACCCCAGGGATTTCGGTCAGCCCCAGAGGCTGGAGGAGAGGCCTGGAGCTGATGCCCCGGCGCAGCCGTGTGGGGAACCAGCTGACCCTGGCCTTGACTTGTGGCTTGTAGAGTGAGAGATGGTGGAGGCTGTCACGGCAGCCTGGCGCCTCTCCCACCGCCTCTGCGTCTTTCTGCCTCTTTCCTTTTCACTAAAGCCCTTCCCACAGCCCACCTGGTGTGGGGGAGACAGGAAAGTGAGGCCCCGGGTGGTGCGATCTTGCTGATCGGAGGCCATCTGCCAAGGTTCCTGGGCAGGTCCCAGCAGGAGGCACTGGAAGGACCGGCAGGAAATCCAGGCGACAAGCCACAGGCAGGACAGAACGTAGAGTAAATGAGCAAACAGCCCCAGGCCTGGCGGGCGGCTGGCTGGCACCTGGGGCTCCTGGGGGGGTCGGGGGACCCGCCAGGGCCCCTGCGGGGAGGGGGGTGACCCAGGGCCCAGGCCAAGGCACTGGGGGTGGGAATCAGGGGCCTCACCCGCTTCAGGGTGCCCACAGGCTGGGCTGAGGGGCTGAGCTGCTGTCTCAGGGCCTGTGAAGCCAGCTCCCCTCTCCGCACTGGGGTGTCATCCGGCATGGGCAGCTGGCGGGCTGTGAAGCATCTGCCCCCAGATCCCAGCAGCAGAGTGGGCTTTCAGGCTCCCGACTGCTTCTCTGGTTCTCTCAGCCACCATCTTCTCAGGCATCTGCCATCCCACCATGACCCAGCCATGTGCCACTGGGAACATTTCTGCCTGTGGCTTTCTCCTGCCGCCCTCCCTGGGACGCTCTTCCTGGAGCTGGGCTGCAAGGAGGTCCTGATGCTGGGGTCCGGCAGGCCTCCCCACAGTCTCACAGCCCCTGCCCTTGCTCCTCCACACACGAGGATTCTGACCCTGTTCTGGCCCTGCGTTCCCCCCAACAGGCCCACGGCTTGAGGCTGGGCCAGGAGCGCCCCTCGAGCGGTCGCATGCTGGCCCGTGGTTACGCAGCGTGTCCAGCCCCCAGGGTGGGCCGCACTTCAAGGGGGCCTGCGCCTCCCCCTCCCGCACGCGGAGAGACTGGGTGCCTGGCCGGCTCTGTTCCCAGAAAAGGGCTCAGCTATGCGGGCCGAGGATTTCCCGTCGGCATTTAATGAGGCTGCTGGTGGGTGCGTTCCCAGGGTGGCGTTCCGTGGGAGTGCTGACCCGTCCACATGCAGGCAGCCTGCTCAGGTGGCCAGTAAGACAAAGCCAAGAACTAGGCCCTCGGTGCCACCTCCTTGCTAACAAGGCTGCCGGGTGAGGTGGGTGGGTGGGTTCCTGCCACAGTGCAGCCCCACAGGGGCAGGCCAAACGCCTGGAGGCACCCCACCCACGGTGCTCACGGTGCCTGGAAAGCGCATGCAATTACTGCGGAGCAAGGGAACGCGGGGTCCTGGGCGTGGCCCTCTGGGTGGCTCCTCTGGACGATTTGGACTCTGAAGTGACCTCCGTGCTGCTGCAGTAAGAAGAGAAGGGCAGAGGCCGTGCTGAGACCTGCTGCAGCGGGACACCCTCCAGGCTGGCTCCGGCAGAAGGTGTCCCCCACTAAATGAAACTGCAACTGGTCCAGGGCCTGGGCACTTGTGGGGGCACCGCGCTGTCTGTGGCCTCGGGTGCATGGCCCACTTGTGCCCCGAGGAGTCCTTCTGCCGGCCACAGGGCCCCGGCGTCAGCCAGGCTGCCCAGTGCTGCTTTGGACAGGCCTGCTTCCTGCCACACAAGGAGGCCCAGCAGCGCCTTTTCTCGGGCTGTTGGGAGAACGCCGACAGGAGCCTCGGCCATTTCCCGTCACAGGGTCCTGCTCCGCTGGCCTTTGGTCCCCCCCATCATCGGTATTGCCCATGTGTGCCGGGAGGTGCGTGTGTCTACTCTACCCACTTCTCTCTGCGGGGCCTAAGCGGACGATCTTTAAAGTACAGACCTGGGGGGTGGGGTGGGGAGGGCGCGTGGGCATTCCAGCTCAGTCCGCACAGAGATCAGTGGGTGACTGAACCAAAGGTGTGCCCCAGGCTGGTTGCCCTGATGTCTCCAGATGTTTGCCAGCAGGGCTCCATCTTTTGCCTGGCTCCTAAGCAGCTGTGCGTGGAGCTCCCGGACAGTTTGGGGTGCCTCTTGCTCCAAGGGGCAGCCGGTCTGTGCCAGGGTGACTGGCCTGGTGTGGAGCTTCGAGGACAGGGTGGGGCAGCCCCAGGCAGACAGCCCAGCCCTAGCTCTGGTCCCCGCCCTGCCACCAGAGTGTGCAGCTCCCTGAGGTCAAGGCGAGGCCAACAGCCATTTCTTTCCAAATAGTTCATGGAGGGAGAGTCTCTTTTCTTTTGATTAAATCTGCTGTCACCACTTCTAGGCTCATGGAACTGCTGGCAACTTCTACTAAAGTGTGTCCCGTGGAAACATGGGTGCAAGGATGGTGACTTTCTAAATTTATATTTGAAGCTAAACTGAGATTTGGCTTCAGGAGGTTGATGAAAAAATATCTCATGTGAGCCCTGGCTGTATGGACAGCAAATTTACTTTGCAAACCACAACTTTGGTGCTGAAAAAATATCACTCCCCAACCAAGACAAAATATGGGAACAGCACAGTTTTGCTTCACGGGCAGGTGCACACGACAGTCTAGGGCATGCCGAGCGAGGGGCACCCTGGGGGCCGTCCTGTGAACACCCACGGCCAGCAGTAACTGAGCGACCACTGTCGGCATGTCTGCACAGAGCCCCGGCCCCACTTCTGCCTGCCGGGGGTCCTTCCTCATGCAGCCACCACCACTTGGTCCCATCCCAGCCCCAGACGGTTTCTGCTCTCCACCATCGGCTGCAGGTAAGCCTGGCTCCCACTAGACCACTGCCTCCCCACCCCACTGGCCGGGCTGGCCAGGTAACTGATGAAGGTCACCTCGAACGTATGGCCTTGAGGACGTGAGCCCTTCTGCAGAATGGACCTGCAGGCACGGAGGGGAGGTGTCTCCAGGGGGCTCGCAGAAATGAAGGGCTACAGGGTCGCTGTGTCCTCTAAACGTCGGCAGAAATAAGCAGGTCGTTAACAACCCGTGAGAACTGCATCACTCTCCCTACCTCTCTGAGGTATTTGAGGGGCTAGGCTGGCGCGGAAGAGAAAGGACCTGCCTGGCTGCAGCTGTGGCTGGAAGCTACCTGTGAACCATGGCCTGGAGGGTTTTGCCACCCGTGCTGGGCCCAGCCTCCTGTTCTCCTGTATTAGTGCCTTCCCGCCCTGGCCTAGCCCCCCACTCGGGTCCCACCTAGGTCTCAAGCCCGTTCTGTGCCGGGACCCTAGAGGTGACTGTCCCATCTGCCAGCTGATGCCAGGGATCCCCTGAGCCCCTGCATGCCGCCAGGCTCCCAGCCGTGGGCTATGTGTCCTTCATCAACAAGCAAGGAGGGTCCCACAGGGCCCAACAAAGCGGACTTTCCTCCCGGAGCCCAGGCTTCTCCGCACACACGGATGCTTCTAGAGGCACGTCTTGGCCCCTGACCTCCTCCACCAAGACTGGCTGGGCTCAAGCCTGGCCCCAGGAATGAAGGAGCATGGCCTCTGAGACGCGAGGGGAGGAGATGGCGTGCAGGCTGCCCCACCCAGCCCCCAGCCTCCACCTGTAAGACAGGTGTTAATGCAGCGAGGGTTTATCAAGGCCTTTTGGAGGCTGGCGTACCTGGGCGGGGGACAGGAGTGGAGGGGGCTGTCAGGGCCCTGGTCAGCACCCACCTGCTCCTGACCCCGGGCAATGATGAGCTCTGAGCAGGTTTGGCTTGGGGGCGTCGCGTGCACGAGGAATGTTCCCAAAGCCACTATTCAGGGAGCCCCACGGCAGCCTCACAAAGGGCCCCCTCCAGGACACAGTTCTGAACTCGGCGCAGCATCGGAGCTGGGCTTGCGGCCCATGCACAAACTCAGCTTCCAGGTCATTGTGGACGTCAAATATGATGACAGGAAACCTAGAAAGTAGCTAGAGGGCCATAGCAACTGTCCTACAGCACGGGAACACAGGGCTTTGCATGGTTCCCTCCCCGCCCTGTGGTCCATCGGCTTGGCCCCATGCCCCGAGTGGCCTGGCGTGATGCCCCTCCCCTGAGGGCCTGCCATCTGGACCTCTAGCCCCCTCAGAAGTTCCAGGCGGGGCCACAGTATTGCCTCCATCTTCTGCTTTGCTCAGGCTCCAAGAATAATTAGGAAATCCATGCTGAGGGGAATACCAGGCCATCTGTCACCAGTCTCCAGGATGGGAGCAGATGACCTGGCAGGCGCCCGATGAAAGGAACACAGCCAGTGGACGCAGGGCCAGCCACCCCTGGCTGGGATTCTTATCTGCCAGGAAAGTACAACCAACAAGACTCAAAGACAGTGGGATTTGGGCACAATGTGAGGGGTCCCCTGACCCCCAGCTGAGGAGGGTCATGGAGCCTTAGGCGGGGGTGAAGTGCAGGGGCTTGCGGCACTGGAGATGGGGAGAGCTGGAGGGCTCGCCCCAGGCTGTCCTGGGTCCCTCCCGCCACAGCTCCGCTCTCACTGCCAGATGCTCAGCCCTCCCTCAGTTTACTGACTGGGCCTCAGGCAGAGCTTGCATTAATTAAATTAGTAGAGGTGTCAGGACAGAACGAGCACTGAGCAGAGCTGCTCTCAGGGGTCTGCCGGCCCCAAGTCTCACTTGGAAGAGCTGGAACCAGTCAGGCTGGAACAAGCTCTGCTGTAAAATCATGACAGACTCTCAACATCGTGATGGAATCTCTCATGGTGAGGTGTCAGTGAGGACGTGTGCACAACACAGGTTAACTCAGTGGGAATGGACAAATGGGTGGGTGGGTGGAGGGCTGGGTGGGCAGATGAATGGTTAGATGCATTGATAAATGGAGGTGAGGTTCTCTCTTCTCAAATCATGAGCACAATGAGAAAAGCCTATAGCCCCACAAGTTACTCTGAGACGGCCTCCCACTCCCTGAGCCTTGTACGTCACCTGCAGGTTGGGAGTGTGATGACCTTGACCTGCCACCTTGCAGGGTAGCTTTGGGAATCAAATGACCACATTTGAAAACCTGTAGCGTAACTGTGTGCATGAGCTACGGACTGTTATCATCTAGATTAAGTGGAGTCTAAATTATGAAGAGTTTGGAGTAGGGGGTATACTTTTTAAGTTTTGCCTTATTCCTTTCAAGTGTATGTAGTTACAGGAACTAATTGCTAATAGCATATTTCCAAGTTGAAGGCCTGCTGGGCCTACTTCAAGGACTAGGAAAAGATCTCATAATTAGTGGCCTTATTTACATGCAAACAATGAGTGTTCTTAAAGTCCTTGAAACTGTTCCCAGAAGAATAGAACTTGCATTCTTGTTTTAAGTGATTAAATTGCTTGGCAAACCCTTTTCTCACTAGAAAGTTGAAAAGCAAACTTGAACTGGCCGAAGGACATTAATGGCCAATCATTCCAAATTCCAAATTAAGGGTTGTCCCAGTTACTATATTTTCCAGGTAGAGTTCATGAAAACACAAAAGGGGGAAACATTCACAAAATTCAGCAGTCTTCGTTTTCTGTGTGTAGAACTAGATGTGCCAACAGTTCACGGTTAGTCTCTGAGTTTGTGTCAGGTGGGGTGAAACTGACAGAGCGGCCCCTCTGGAGAGCCTGGCCATTGAGAGGTGGTGGCCGCCAGCCTGGCATGTCTTGGAGCCCGTTCCAGGTGAGGACAGCTCTGTGCAGTGGGGCGGATAGCGGACGAGGCCCTGAGGGGCTGAGCACAGACTTCCTGTCACAGTGACTGCATGGTGCCAAGGCCATGTGGGAAGTGTTCCCACACCACCTGAACACAGACACAGCTTTGCTTCTCTGTTGCTTTTATAAGAACCATGGATCCTTTTGTTCTTCCTCCAGGTAAAAAAGCATATTTGGCAGTTAAAGCTGTTTTCAGCCTCTGTTTGACACTTTCCCTTCTGATTAAAATTATATGGGGCCCCAAGGCATATCTAGTGATCTCAAGCCACACTCGTGGCTAGACATGCAGTTTTTAAGTGAATAGCATTATTGTTATATGATGTGAAACGCAGGGAGAAGTGGGAGACTGACTGCTGCTCTGACTAAAAGTTGGCCCTTGAAAGAGGCTTTGAAAAAAATCAAGCATCAGAACTTGTGCTTTCAGCCAAGATAGAGCAACAGGCACTAGGTCTACCCGCCCACTGAAACAAGTAAGAAGTGGGAAAAATAAGAGCAACATGTGGTAGGTATTAGGCACTGAAGGACAGAAATCCCTGAGCAAGCCCTGTGACTGCCCTGGCTCTTGGCCTGGAGAGGGTTTCCCAGCCCTGGGCAGGCAGGTGGACCTAGGCAGGGCCTGGGGGTGGACGCCAGAGTGGAGGACATGCAGCTGGGAGTGTGGGGTGGCACAGGCGCCTGGAATAGTCAAGGTTTTTGCCACAGAGGAGAGCTTTCCAGAGGCAGAGTATTCAGATGAGTGTAGATCAACACACGCAGGAGGAGGTCCCCTCGAGGCCTGGTAAAGAACCACCCAAAAGTGGGGGTGGGACCTGGGCCTCACACAGGGCCCAGAGTGGGAGACCTCATAGTTCACAGGCATCAGGCTGTGTTTCAGAAGGGCTTTGCCTTAATGGTGGGAAGATTTACCCTGAGGTTGATTACTGCTCTGGTTCTACCAAACAGAGCTAAAAGCTGGGAAGACCAGAACAGATCAAAACTTTACAAATGACTTAAGGCACCCCATAAAAGCTCAAACATTTGTAAGCATACAAAAACATATCCAACACTCAATGAGGTAAAAGTCACAATGTCTAACATCTGATCAAAAATTAGCAGGTGTGCAAAGAAGTGGAGAGAACAGCCCATGAAGAGATGGAAAATCAACCCATTAAAATCAGCTAAAAACTGAACAGATGATAGAATTGACAAATTAGGATATTAGCACAATTACTATAATTATTCTCCATATGTTCAAGAAGTCAGAGGGAAGATTGCATGTGAAAGACAACTAGAAAATACCCAAACCAAACTTCTAGAATCGGAAGCTACATATTGGAGTTGAAAAATATACTAGATTAACAGCAGAGACTAGGTTAATGCTAGATTAATTGCAGAGAAATATTAGTAAACTTGGAAAATATGTAAATATAGCACTAGAAAATATGTAAAATTAAACACAGAAAGAAGAGTCTGAAGAAACAGATCATTGGTGAGCTGAGGGCAGCTTCATGCAGCCTGACACACATGCAGCTGGAGTCACTGAGGGGGTCAGAGCACTGGAAGAGATCATGGCCGAAACTTTCCACATTTGATGAACACTATAAACTCACAGATCCATGAGGCTCAACAAATCCCAAACACAAGAGACATGAAGAAAATTGTATCAACTTACATAACCAAATTGCTTAAAACTAGTGATAAAGAATAAGATCTTAAAAGCAGTTGGGGAAAAAACACACATTGTATGTGGAAGAACAGCAGGATTCTTATCAAAA
The DNA here is from genome assembly GCA_032199065.1 of Smutsia gigantea. Classification (NCBI taxonomy): domain Eukaryota; kingdom Metazoa; phylum Chordata; class Mammalia; order Pholidota; family Manidae; genus Smutsia; species Smutsia gigantea. Next base: position 66,952 of record JAVSCE010006582.1, read on the forward strand.
ATGATGCAAACCAGATGGCGGTGAAGCAACACCTAAAGAAAAACAATTAAAATGCAAAGAATTCGATAGCATAAAAAATCTTTCAAAAATGAAAACGGGTGTAATCCAGCATACCAACAGGCGAAAGAAGAAAAATACATAATCATATTAATTCATGGAAAAGAGCATTTCATAAAATCTGACACTTGTACACGATAAAAACTCTCAGCAAAGTAGGGATGAGGGGAACCTCCTTAACTTGATAAAGAACAACTATAAAACCCAACCGCTCACATCATGCTTAAGAGGGAAAGACGGAGAGCTTCCCCCTGAGCTCAGAAACAGGACGAGGGTGGCCGCTTTCCTCTCCCCACTCTTGCCAATATAGCAATGAAGTTCTCGCCAGCACAGTAAGGAAGGAAGAAGACAAAATGGCATATATACTGGAAAGGAAGACGTAAATTGTCCCTATTTGCAGATGACATGATTGTCTACATAGAAAATACAAAAGAATCAACAAAACTAGAAAAAATAAATTCTGCAAGGTCACAGGATAAAAGTCAACACACAAAAATGGATCACATTTCTGTATACTAGCAATGAACACAAGGAAATCTAAAAGCTCAAATCTAAAATCAAATTGGCACGAAGAAAATTAAATACTAACGTATAAACCTGATAAAACGCATACAGCATCTGTATACTGAATATAAAAAATGCAGATGAAAGAAACGCAAAAATGCCTCACGAAATGAAGAGACAGCACGTTAGTGTATTGGAAGATTGAGCACAGCGAACATGACAGTTCTCCCCCAAACTGATCTCCAGGTTTAACACAATTACTATCAACACCTCAGCAAGGCTTCTTGTAGACATAGACAAGTTTATTCCAAAATATTCATGGGGAAAACAGACCCTAGATAGCTATGACAGTTTTGGAAAAGTAGGATACAGTGGGAGAATCTCCATCAAGATTTTGAGACTTACAAGGCTGTTTACAAAGGCCACATATTGTACAATTCCACTTATAATAACAAAAGTGTGGATACGGAGAACAAATTAATGGTTGCAGGGCTGCCAGTCAGGGCAGGAATGGTGTGTGTGGCTGTAACGGGTACGTAGGGAACCTTGTGACAGAATAGTCTGTCTCTTGATTGTGTGGTGGTTTCGTGAATGTACACATGAGAAGACACGGCGCAGAACTACACACATGCATTACTCACACATATACATGTGTGTGCACATACATGTGTACAAACACACAAACATGTGCATGTAAAACTAGAGAAATATGAATAGGTTCTATAAGTTGTACCAATGTCACTTCCTGCTTGTGGGGGAAGTATGGCGAAGGGTCAATGAGACCTCTCTGTAGATTGTTTTTTTGCAACTTCTTGTGCATCTATAATTATTTTAAAACAAAACATTAAAAAAACAGGCAAAATAAAAGCTTTCCCACACATACATGGCTGGAAAAACTCACCACCACTGGACCTGCTCTGCAAAGGAAGTCCTGCAGGAAGGGGCCACCAGATGGAAACCTCGATCTGTGCTAAACAATGGCTATAGCACCAGGACACACGTAGGGAAAGATGAAACATTTACAATCGGTTATCATTTAAACCTCTTTGGGAGATAATTCACTCTTTAAGGTGAAATAATAACAATGTGTTGTGGGACTTGTGACACACACAGATGGAAGGTGGTGGGTGACATCGGCACAGAGGCTGGGGCAGGAAGGGGAAGCCCTGGCGGGGCTCTTACATGCCTGCTGTGGGGCAGCGTGCCCCTGGAAGCTGTTAAAGATGTTACTGAAACAACCAGGAGGGTAACACAATGAAGAGCTGTAGCTAGTAGGTTAACAAAGGAGACAAAAATGGGATAACAAATACCCAATTTAATTCCAAAGACAGGAAATGGGAATAGAGGAGTAGATGGGCCAGAGAGAAAACAGACAGCAAGACAAGTAGATCTAAATTCACCATATTGATGATTCCATTACATGCCATGGCCTAAGCACTCCAGGAATAAAGCAGAGATGACGAGATTGTATAAAAAAGTGAGACCAGACTGTATGTCAACAAGAAACCCACTTCATACAAAAATCATAGAAGGGATAAAAGTTAATAAATGAGCAAATGTATACACGCTAATACTAATCAAAGATTAGTATCAGACCAGGTAGGTTTTAGAGCAAAGGGTAATACTAGGGACAAAGAAGGTAATTTCATAATGGTAAATCGGTCAATTAATTTGTAGCAAAGAACAGTTCTAACTAACCTAAACACATTTAAATACATGTAGCGAAAGCTGATATGGCTCCCAGAAGAGATAAACAAATCCACAGCCAAATAATCCACAGAGATCTCAGCACACCTGTCCTAACTAATGGGCAAAACTAGCGGACAGAAAATCAGTAAGGACATAGGAGGCCTAAACATCATCGATCCCCTTGACCTACCTGGAATTTACAGAGACCTCCACCCCACAGCACAGAATACACATTTTTATCAAGTGCTCGTGAGCGTTTACCAAGATAGCCCACATTCTGGACCATCAAACAAAACTTCACGAATGTAAAAACTAAAATCATACAAAGGATGCTAAGTAACAATGGAATTAAGCTAGAAATCTGGAAAATCTCCAAATACTTGAAAACAAAATAACACACTTTTCAGTGGGTTAAAAAAGTCAAATGGAAATGAGACAGGATTTTGAATAGAATGAAATGAAAACATAACATAAAATCTGTGGGGTGCAGCTAATATGATATTTAGAGGGAAATTGATAGCCTCTCTTAGGAAAGAAGAAAATTTCAAATCCAAGACCTCGACTTCCGTCTTAAGAAACTGGATGACAAAAGCAAGTGAAACTCAAAGTGAGCAGAAGAAAGGAAACAATAAAGATCAGATTTTATCAATAAAATAAAAAGTTGTTTCTTTGAAAAGATCAATAAAATGATAAAATGCTAGCCAGATTGGTCAGGAAACAAAAAAAAACACAAATGACCATGGCCAGGAATGAGGATATCACTAAGGATTCTATACATATGAAGAGGATAATAAAGGCATATTATGAGCAACTTTATGCCAATAAATTTTACAAGTTAGATGAAATGGACAAATTCCTTGGAATATATAAACTAGCAAAGCTCAGCCAAAAAACAAACAACCTGAATTACACTATATCTATTAAGGAAATTGAATTTGTGGTTCAAAATCCTCCCACAAAGAAAGCTGCAGGCCAGGGGACTTTCCTGATGAAATCCACGATACCAACTTTCCAGAGACCTTCTGGACATCCAAAGCGGAGGGCCACTTCCAGCCTGTGCCAGGAGGCCAGTATCACACAGACCCAACCAGACACAGTGTGAGAAGAGAGGAACCGCTGCCAGACAGTACTGCCACCCAGAGAGCAGCAGGAATGCTGTCCTGGCTCAGACTGCCGGGCAGGTGACTACAGGCGTGGAGGAAGGCAGACGTTTATTTCTCACAGTCTGGGGCCTGGAGTCCAGGATCAGGGTGCCAGATGGTGGGCTCCTTGGGAGGACCTCCTTCCAGCTTACAGATGGTGGCCTTTCTGTGTCCTCACAGGGGGAGCAGAGAGCACATGCCTGGCTCTGCTGTCCCTTCTTGCGAGGGCTCCACTCCCACCACGTAGGCTCACCCCCAAAGGCCCTGCTGCAAGCACCAACATGTGGGGATCAGGGTTTCAGTGTAGGAATTCTGAGGGACACAGATGTGAAGTCTGTTAACATGCCAGAAGAACATTAGATTTGGAATGGAATTATGTCCCTATTTTATACTGGGGACATTAGTGTCCTGTCAGTTGAGTCCCTGGGGAAACAATTGCCAAATGGAGTTAGATGTGCAGGAAAAGCCATGGTCCCTGCCGTGGACTGCATGGGAGCCCCCGCAGTCCCCGCTGCTGGCTGGACAGGGGCCCTGGACAAGGGAAGGGTGGCTGGAGCCTCTACCGTGGTGTGGTTCTGAGGAAGAGTCTGGGCAGCCCACCTGGGACTTGGGCCCAGAACAGCCTGCAGAGGGGCCCAGCCACAGCCACGCCCTGGATGTCTGCTCTGTGGCCTCCCCAGGACACCCTCCCTGGGGTTCTGCCTCTGAAATGTCCCAAATCTAACCCCTTCTCACCTTCGAAACCATCCTGGCCTCTGTGACCTGGGTTCTCTTATTTTTACTGTTACTATTTATTTTTACTTTCATGAATTACCTTCACTCTCCCAACAGTGCCCCCTGACCACCTGCTCTCAGTGACGCCCAGGGCCACGCAGCCTCCCCTAGAGTCAGCAGGCAGCTCAGAGGCTGGGGCTGGGACATGGGCCTGTTCTCCCTCGCCCCCCCCCATGTGTCTGGGGCTCATGCTGGCCACCAGGTGGACTTCAGCCTGGTCTCTGATGGAACACACAGTGGCCTCCTTAGTGGCCTGGGGCCCCTTACAAGACAGCAGTCAGGTGTTAAGGGGCACATCCAGGAAAATCCGGTCGAAGCTGTGTTCTCTGTCCTAACCACATCCACTGCATGTGTCCACTGAGGCTCACAACACCTTCAAGAGGCTTGGCGCCTTGTGGGAAATAAGATGTGCTTCCCTCCTCCTGCAGCACCCTCCCCTCCTGGGCCTCCTCTGTTCCCAGCACCCATGCTCCTGCCCTCAGGACTATCCTGCCCCTTCCTTCAAGGATGGCTTGACGGCTGCCCTTCAAGCTGTCTGCCAACCACGCCCAGGGTACAGCCCAGATTCCCCATCCCTGCTCAGCATCCCCACCTCACCAGACACCCTGGGGGGCTCCTTTATTGAGTGTGGATGTTAATGGCTCATTTCCTGGAAAGGAGGTCTTATCTGCTGATGTGTATCTCTTAGAGTCCACCGGGCACGAAGGTGGCACTTGTTAAGTGTGGACATTACAACTCTACCGAGCAAAGGAGTAATTCCCTCAATTTCTCTGCAGAAGGGGGGCTCAGTCCAAAGGTCATGGGCAAAAACTCTCTGCCCCCCATACCTGCTTTGTGGACATAGCTTGAGGTGTAGGCCTGGGCCATACCCAAGTGTGCAGGGCTGAGAAGGGGGACAGTCCATGCCTCCGTGTCTCAGGGAAACATGGAGATGCCCTCCCCCAGGGGTGGCGGGCTGCTAAGGGTAAGGGTAAGTGCCCCTTGTCCTCATCGAGCCCTCCAGCCACCTCCTGGGGGTGACAGCCTCATGGGGAGGGGCCCTTGCCAGTGGGTTCCCAACATGGACCACGGCCCTGCTCTTCCCAGAGGGCCTGTCCTCACCTGCGCTGGGCACAGCAGGAGGGAGAGCACCTGGGCTTTGGGCAGCAGGCTCTGCAGAAGTGAATCGGAGAGTCCAGAAAATGCACTTTTTTCCAGAGAAGCATCTGTTGGCAGTGGCAGATCCTTGGTGGGAAGAAGAGACGGGGCGACGGGGGGTGGGGGTGGTCTCTCCAGCTCGAGTGGGACAGCACATATCGACGGCCATGGGAACGGCTGAGGACAGTCGGTGGAGATCGCCCCACTCCCTTCTTCCAAGCGTGACCCATACTTGCTCCAGGAGACTCTCATCAGTGCTTTTCCTACTTACGGAAGAAAGAGGAGTGGCCGTGGAGACAGGTGCTCTGACACTGAGCTCATTTCCGCGAAGCCACAGCCCTGTGCCCAGCACCTGGCCAGAGCAGTCATGGAAGCCACTCAGCTTCCTACCTGCTGGTTCGTCAGGAGCCGGGGCGACACTCCAGAGTGGCTCTGCCTCACAGGAGGGCGCGGATGCCCAGTGCCACCCCAGCAGGGACATGGTGTGAGGCGCCTGCAGTGGCTTCCTCAAGAAACGTCACTATTTAATGTGTGTATGAAGTAAAACAAAAATGTGTGATCCAGAGCTCTGTTGGCACCATCTGAATGACTCAGGTCCTTGGGGTGGGAGCCCCGTGTCCTGGCAGAAGCCCAGGGCAGGCTGACCATCCCAGGCAGTCAGGGGCAGGCATGAGATATGCCTTTGCTTGGGCGTAAAGGAACACTTACTCATCTTACTGCTAACACAGTTTTTTGGCATGAAGAATTATGTGATGTGCTTCACGTATGTGATTTCAAATTAGGTTAGCAGGTTGTTACGAGGTCCCTCCTTGATGCAAATGTGGGTACTCATGTCCCAGGCGCGACAGGCTGCGGCTGTGGGCCAGTCCGACCAGCTGGTGGCCCCAGCTGCTCGGGTCAGGAGGGCCCTTGAGGGGGAGGCAGGCGCTCACCACTGGGCTCTGCTAAGGCTGCACTTGTTTATGAGGAGAAACTGGGTGCTGAGAGACCTTTTCCTAAGGGGGGCCTCAGACTTGGGAAGGGCTGGCACCAGAGGCCCTCGGGATGAACCGGAGTCAGACTCATGGCCCATCTCACTCTGGATGGTGCTGGACTGAGCCTGTCCCCAGGCTCCTCCGTGCCCCTGGGCAGTAGAGAGGCCAGGGAACCTCAGGTAAGCTACCCTGGCGTGACCCTGGCACTGAAGAGGGGCTGGCTCCTCTCAGCCTCCTGGGAAAGTGAGTCTCAGCTCCGGTCCGTGTCTGTGAGGGCAAACCCATCACCCTTGTGCTGGAAACAAGCCCATGGGTGTGTTTTCCTTATTACTCAAAAAAAGCCTAAAAGAAACGAAAGCTGAGGAAGTAGGGGTCACGCAAAAACACGACCTCTTCTGCAGAAGCCAGTTGTTGTTTTATAAACTTATATTGCTTTATCTGAATATAACATTTGTTCTTAGGAATGGGATGGCATGGATAAATGAGAGTTCCCGTGGCCAGGATTCCCACCTGGCCCTGGATGACTAGCTCACAGCACACCTGTGGGCGATACACGGCTGTTGACTCTATATAAAGAGCTCCGCCCAGTGCTCTGGGTGACACGGTGGCACAGCTGCAAGGCTGCAGGAGAGCAGAGCAGAGGCTGGAGTGGGGGCAGCGCCAAGAACAGAAGCCCAGAGGATGGCTGTGTGGACAGAGGGGCCCAAAGGGCACAGCACCGAAGACAGAGGGGCCTGGAGGCAGATACCAGCTTGCTGTTTGCAGACTCATTCTGAGTGAACAGGATTTTAGTGACTGACCTGCCACTGTGGAAATAAAGTTGGGTATAACCCTTTCATCCCAAGAAGGTTTTGCTGTCAATTTCTTTGGTCACATTGAATCCATAGCAAACTTGCCCGGGGCTGAAACCCACTGGCAAGACAATTGACATAGTCGGCAGGATTCATTGTTGACCAAGGAAAAAGACAGGCTGCCCTTATGGGAGGGATGCTTCAGCGGGCTGCCCCTGTGAGTGGGGAGACAGTGGATTGTCCCCCAATGGGTATGTGGTCTGAGGTGACCCCTCCTAGAGGACTGGGCCCCACCCCAGGACTGGAGGCAAGTGGAGGTGACCCCTAAGGCTGTAGAGCTGGCCCTTCGTATAGTAAGTAGATCCTTTGAGAAGCAGAGCGCCCGTGAGGCAGCAGGGACTGTGGGTTGGCTGCTTCTCACAGTATTAAAAAAGTCTACAGAAGAGACTCAAGAAATGGCAGCACGAGAATATGAGCTGCAAACTTCTATGGATTCCCTGAGGAAGGAGATGGCATTGATGCGAGAGGAGATGGCATGAGAATGCTGGCAGCAAGGTGCCACTGGAGAGGTAAACAATTCTTTACAGAATGCGATGGCAGCGCTGCCAAGTGTTCTGAAGGAGGAAGAGGCCATCAAGGAAAAAGACGAACTCCTGAGGGAAGCACGGGCAGAGGTGGTATGAGAACGCCAGCTGTGAAGCATTGAGGTGAAGGCAAGAGAACTTCTGAAGACTGAGCTAGCATTGTTGCGAGGCACAGTAGCAGAGGAGGCACTTGGGGGAGTGGAGAGAAAGGTGCCATCAGCCCCAGTAATGGAGGAGCTGGGGAAGGATGAAGGCGTGGTGCTGGAGGCACCTGCCCCTCCTGTATTGAAAGCACACCCAGTGGTTGTAAAGAAAATAAACACCCAGCAGCTGAAAGTTCCCCAAGGAGAGGAGCAGCCCCCTCCCCAGGTCGTGGGGCACTCTGTGGTCCGCCCCTATACTCAGGCTGAGCCCGTGGCTGTGGGACTTGGGGGTGGATGGAATTGTTCTGTCGGGGTCAGAGATGGGAACGCTGTCTTTCCTGACAGTGCAGCCCACCTCGAGGCAGAGATTACAAAATGCGAGGTGACTCACAGGAAGAATTTAAGGGGCCCCATGAAGGTTATGAGGACCCAGATGTGGGTTGATTTAATACGGTTAGGAGTAGATGGAAGGAAATTAGACGGGAAGCCAAATAGGATCTTACTGGAGCTATGGCAACAACTGAAACCAGTGCAGCAGTTCCAGCCATTAAGACCAAAGAGGCAGAGGTCAGAGACAGAGCCACGAGTCTGGCCTGTGTGTCTGCAAGACTTTTTGCTGGAGAGGCTGGAGAACAATGTTTGAGCTTCCTTGCATAGGGACCATTGCAGAGGACTAAGGGCACACAGATTGAGAGGAGAGGATCCTGGAGGGGTGGAGTGTGGATAAAATGAGCATTCCTGTGGCCAGGAGTCTCACCTGGCCCTGGTTGACTAGCTCACTGCATCCCTGTGGGCAATACACGGCTGTTGACTCTATATAAAGAGCTCCGCCCAGTGCTCTGGGTGACACGGTGGCACAGCTGCAAGGCTGGAGGAGAGCAGAGCAGAGGCTGGAGTGGGGGCAGCGCCAAGGACAGAGGCCCAGAGGATGGCTGTGTGGACAGAGAGGCCCAGAGGCAGAGACCGGCTTGCTGCATCCGAAGCAGCAGTGATAACACAGACTTGCTCTGAGTGAACAGGATTTTAGTGACTGACCTGCCACCGTGGAAATAAAGTTGGGTATAACCCTTTTACCCCAAGAACGTTTTGCTGTCAATTTCTTTGGTCACATTGAATCAATAGCAAACTTGCCTGGGGCTGAAACCCATTGGCAAGACAGATAGATTTATTCAAACTCACTTTGGTGCTAATAGCTGCTAGTATGTTCTTCAGCGGTAGTGGGTGGGGGCTCCTGACTTCCACCATATCCAGTGGGCACTTGGATCCCCTTGGGTCTAGCTTTCCAAGTCTGACAGGGCTGGATGGGACATCAGCTGGGCCTCGGGGACAGCTCTTCACGGTCATTGACAGCCAAGTCTTCCCCCTCCTCCAACACCACCTTTCCTGTGCCCCTCCCAGCGCTCCACAGACACCCTGGGGCTCCTGTAAGCTCATCTGTCTGGAAGCCTGGAGGCATGCATGCTTGCCACCTGCTTAACACAAGTAGGATTCTCGAGAACTTACCTCAATCTGCAAACCTCTTAGCAGAAGAAATTCTTGTGTTTTCTAAAGTCCCAAAAGCAACATATTGTTTCTGAATTCAGAACAGTAATTAGTGGACAAGCTCCAGGTTCCATGATTGATTTATGAACTGCTGGATAATATTTTCCTACCTGAGCTTGAAGCAGAAGATTTGGGTGGGGAGCAGGGAGTAGCCTTAAGAAGCAAGTAGAAAGAGATGGCAGAAAACAGCTGAGTTCACACACACATTATCCTGCTCGAACGATGGCCAAATTGCCTGAGCGTCTGTGTGTGGCCAAGGCCTCGCCCAGGTTGCTTCTCTGAACAGAAGTATTTGGCCTCTGTGAGTTCCCTCTCCACACAGCTGGACGAGCACCTCTGGAGGGCTGTGCTGGAGCATCTGGGAGCCCTACCCACGCCCGCTTCTTCCGTGGCAGGCTTCTCTCTAAGGAGCCGACCACACCCGCAGAGCTGTGACATGAGGCACTCCCTACAGCCGACAGAAGTTCATGTACCTGCAGAAAATGCGTAAGCACAGAGCATTTTCCACACACGTAATGAATCACTCAGACTAAGATCCAGCAAAAAAAAAAAAAAATACCGCTTTATTGGCTCTTTCCTAAGTACAGAGACACCGACCCAAGGGGCAGGTCCGCTCTCCATGTAACAGCCCCTCAGGAGTGCGCCACGCGGCTCTGTGGCTGAGCCTGGGCGGCTCTGGCCCTATAGGCCACACGTAGCCACGAGCTTTCCCTCTTCAGTCACGTGCAAAGGCTGCAGATGTGGCTTACAGAGTTTATGCTTCCCATGAACTTTCTAAGAAGTAAGACATGATCATACAGAAGAACATTTCGGAAAGAACCGTTTCTGTGGGGAGCTTCACCACGTGGCACTGGGGCCCGCCTGTGTCCGACAGCCATGCAGGCGCAGTTCAGGGCTGCTCCACCAGGGGGCACGGACTCCCCAGGCGCCATCACCAGGTTAGACAGGTTGTGATTCAACCATGCTTTCTGGTTATGTGAAACAATAGGTCACTGCGAGTAATAACGCGTAACAAGTTGTTCTTTGTACAAAATGCAGGAGAAAAGCTCACACTAACCTACCTGCTAATAGTAACTAATCCAAAAACACTCTATAGTTGCTGCATATCAAAACATTCTTTTTGGTAATCGTTTTCTTGGACGAAGCAGAGTTCTAAGGCTTCTGTGAACTGATCTTACAGCTGAACCAGCATAGTACAGTCCTGTCGCATTACTTACAGTCACTTTCCAATCCTGCCATTTGGTGGCATACAGGTATTTGCAACCCCTCTCCTGGCTTCCTAAAGCGCTCTGTTAACTGCAGGGCGGAGAGCATACAGCCCTGCCAGGGCAGATGGGCCCCCGTGGCAGTGGCTGAGAAGCCAGCTTTGGAGTCTTGGATGCATTTTCCAAAACAGACCCTGTTATTGCTAAGGTGGAGGCCCTTGCTGGGCAGACAGGACGGTCCCACTGCTGTGCTGGGTGACACACACATACAGGCCCACATATGTACAGACATGCAAGTGCAGAGTCTGTCCTGGGACAGAGATTTCTTTCATCCAGTAACCTACCTTGTGCTGTTCACCCTACTTGTGCTAATTTGGAAGCCAGATTAAAAACAAAATCCTAGCAATCCCAGCATGCCACAAACCACAATTAACAATCCTATGGTTTCAGTAACACAGCAGAGGGAGGAGACTGGGAAAGAGCTGAGATGACAAACTGGAAGATCTCTAAAACACTCCGAATAAGGCAACAGAATTGTATGTCACAGCCCAGGAAAAGGTGAAGAAGTAGAACCCATGTGTTAGGTTTTCTTGCAACACCGAGCTTGCCAGCATTCTCCTAGTTTGTATGAAGGATAAAGTCTCACAATGAAATGTTTTTATAGTTGTTGCTCCTGCAAACACCCTCCCGGTAGCAAGCTCAGTGCTCAGTTCTGTGCTGTCCTGAGGTGGGGGCTGGTTAAGTAAGGCACTTCCAGTCCTGGAATCCAGGGGTGCCCAAGGGGTCCAGCCGCTGCATGGGCCGCTGCCCTGAGGTCCATCTCCTGCCTCACCCTGCCCCGCCGCCTTCCATCTGCCCCAGGAGATGCCTCTTCCTTGGCGATGGAGGGGTCCTTCCTTCCTGCTGGAGCCACTTCTGACACAATCCTCAGGGTGTGGGCATTCTCAGGGTGCAGGGCTGAGCCCAGTTCACCTTGTCGGAGTCTTTGCAGGGAAGCTCGACAGCTGCCTGTGGATTGACACCATGCAGCCTCTGAGTGAGTTCCAACGTCACCAACTATGAATGGATGCTGGTGCTGGAGAGGTCGTTTCTTATTATTTCATTTACTGCAAGAAAACAAAATAGAGAATGCATTAGGGAGACACTGCCCTGCACAAAACTGTACGTAAACAGCCAGAAGTCCATCAGCCACGCTCTGAGGAGGTTGCGTGCAGCTGTGAGGGGCACATCCCAGAAGTGCTGCATTCCTTCCTGCTTCCCGCGGTGGTCTGGGGGCACTGTGGCCGCAGCCCAGAGCATGGCTATGCACTGGCTCTCTGACAGCGCACCCCGAGAAGAGGCGCCGGGGCCGTGGGTGCGTCTCTCCAGGGGGTGTGCAGTGCTGTGTGAGAGCCGACGGGGTGCCTCTGGGAGCCGCGTGCACTGGCTGTGCCCTCCCATGGCCTTGTCGCTGGACAGACCTTGGCAGGTTGGAGCGGAGGGCCGACACCGGGTTTGGGGCCTTTCCTTCACTTTGTTTCCTTGTCCGTGTCCACTATCAGCGTGTGATTTTTGGCAGCCAGAGAGGAAATGAGCCAAGCTGGCGAAGGCCATCTGAGCGAGTGCACAATGTCCCCTCCCTCCTGATGGGCACCCAGATAGGGGAAATGTCACCAGGGAGGCTGTCACCACGGCTTTCCTGGCCGAGCATGGAGGTGGGGACCATGCACTCGCGTCATGGAACTGCCCAAACGCCACGTGTCTCTGCAAAGGCCCCGGCCCATCCAAGGGGGGCTTCCTGGGGCAGTTAGCCGGGTACATGTCATCACCCACGCCCTTCCCTAAATTCCCTTTCAACATCCCCCCACCCCGACTATTTTTAAGAATAACAATAATAAAGCTCAGTTGGGGGAACCAGGAATTGTGTCATGGGAGCTGATAACAGAGCTCATGGGCTTCACACTCAGGAACCTGGACTGCACACCCCAGGCCAGACGCTCTTCCCAGAGGTGCTGTGTGGCACAGCCCCAGGGAGATGACCTTCCAGCCGTGGCCTGAGCCTACCTGCCGCTGAGACCAGGCTGTCTGCAGGGTATGACTCGCTGCAAACACCCGGAGCACAGGGCAGGCCAGGGAGGGCTCCAGGCTGCCTGCCTGTAAAGGACACATCTGGACCCCACTGGAGACATGGGCACATGAGCCGCCACCCGACAGGCAGCCACAGGTTCTCAGCAGATGGCCCTGGCATCCATGCGGAAACGACCTTGGGATGGTGCTCACCCTGGTACAGTGACTTATTTTAGCAGCAGAGAGGCTGTAAGAGGCCTGGGTGCTCTGACCAGCTCTCGGGAAGGCACCTGTCCCCAGTGTCACGGGCCACTCTCAGCTACAGGCAGCTCTCTGTGACGCTCTGGATGACTGCGTGGCCAGGGCAGCTGAAGCTGAGAAGTGTTTGGCCCAGGCACCTCAGGAGGCAGGGTGAGGTGGCCCAGGTCACACGTGTCCCCAGGCCACATGCCTCCTCCACCCTGAGGCCCCGGGTGCTGCGTTTTGCTTGGTTCCAGGAGCAGAAGGGACGCAGAGCTCCTCTTCCTCCTCTTTCACTCCTGTGGCCTAAGAGCCATATGCCCAGCGCATACTCTGCAGAACGCTGCCCCGTTACAGAACAGTGACAGCTGGGAATGGTCCCATTTCTCTGGGGTGCTGTCAGGGGGAGGCAGAGGCTTGCCCACTGGCAGGTGTTGGCGCCAAGCAGAGCTGGGGCAGAGGACAGGTCCTGCAGGAGGAGTGGACCAGGGCTGGAGCTCAAGCCTCGCCGGTTATTCCCACCGCATCTGACAGTGGACAAGTTGCCTTTGAGATCACCAGTCGTTTTCTCCTGAGGGGTCCCGGCCCTGGGTGGATAGGCAGCAGATGGGGATGGCGGTGTCTGGGTAGCTGGGCCAGTTCCCACAGGGCAGTGCAGACGCTGGGCGGCAGGTCCAGGTGCGAATCGGCCAGGAGCTTGGGCAGACATGTCAGGGATGAGGCAGGAGTGCTAGGAGGCCCCGTGGGGAAGAGGTGGGCTTTCCCTTAGGTCCACTCAAGTCTCAATCCTTTTATTCTGTTCCGAGGACAGTTAAGTCCCACAGTTGATTCTGTAGGGTCAGCAACTGGGTGTATGGAACAGATCTGGGGGCAGTAATGAGGGGCACCGGGATCTGAGGGTAATTACAAGGGGTAATGCGAGGGGCACTGTCAGTGGTGTGGGGGAGTGTGGGCCGTGACCGAGGCTGAGGGCTCTGCAGACGGGCAAGTGGGCAGCTACAGGCAAAAAAGAGGGCCTGTTCTCGACACAGCACTCAGGAAAACAGCATCTGCGCAGGAGAAAAGCGGAAGAGGCCTCAGAAGCGGGCTTCCCCTGCCCCAGGCAGCTGAGCGGCACAGGGCTGGGCGGAAGTCCCGCAGCGAGTGTGCCGCCTATGCGTTTGGCTCCCCTGTCCGGAGGGACCCTGTGTGTGGCCCCGGAGCTGCCCGGTGACCTGGGTTTGCCCTGAGCCCAGCACACTGGAGCAGTGGCTCGCATACGACAGCTGCTGTTCCTCTGCGGGGTCCGGCTGCGGCTGCAGGACAGGCTGTCCGTGCTGGGCGGGAAGCTGGGTGCCACCCTTCCGGACGTAGTCTGTGCCCCTCTGCTTATCAGAAGTGGAGGGAGACCCGCCACAGGGCTGGCGGCGTGACCAGGTCTCACCGGCTGGGCCGAGAAGGGCCCTGGCCCAGGCCCCCGCCTTCCGACTGCCGTCACAGGAGGTCATGGTGCGAGTCCGGCCCACGGGGCTGTGCGGCTGGGGCGGCCGCCTCTGATGTGGCCGTGCCCAGACGCCCACAGTTCCCGCAATGGCTTCTCTCCACTGATCATTTCCATCTTCTTATTCAGCTTTTCCACTGACACGAGGTTCTCTTCTTCACACAGCATGTTAACTGCAGGTGACATGTGACCCCATGCAGGGCCCTGAAAGAGGAACCTGCCCTGGCGTGATCCAGTCCCTGCAGGAGGATGTGGTGAAGCTGTTACACCACAGTTTGGTTTAATAAGAGGGGTTTTCCCCTCACATCTCATTTTTCTCTAAAATGCTCCTAAGGTGGAAACTATTGTTTTTTCCTAAAACTCATGTGGCCACTTCAATTCTTGTTTTAACCTGGGATGTGTGCAGGAAGAGCATATGCCTCACGCGCCCCCAGATGCACCTCTGTGTACGTGTCCGGAATTGCGTGAGGATACTGGTATTTTTTCAATGAAACACTGAAATGTACAAAGTAGAGGCAGGGCCCCTTGCCCGCACTTAGGCTCTCTGTGAATACCAGCCCCTCCTAAGGCCACAGAGGTCTCGGGTGAAATCTTCCAAAGGCGAGACACTTGTGCTTTCACACGGTGAGTCCCGCCTTCCTCACACCGTCTAGAGCAGGGCTGGCATCAGGCTCGTACCCAGGGAAATGCCCCTCGCTGTGCCTCGGGTCTCACCGGAGGGCCAGTGCAGACCATGCAAACCAGAGGGGCCACGACGGCAGGAATGCTCTTTCATTTGGTTTGTCCCATCGATGCCCACCTTTCTGGCAAAGCTTCCCCCACTTCTGAATACTTGGTTTCAGAGAGCAGCTTGGGCTCTCAAGTCAAATGTGAGGAATGAGCAAACGCCCCGTTGACACGACATGTGTGCAGGCTCTCCTGGTGGCTAAGTACATTCTTGACCCTTGCATCTACTCTCTGGGGAACTGAAGGCAGATGCTGTAGTTACGAATCTCGTCAGGTGGTGAGACGGTGGGAGGGTCAGCAGGTGGAAAGGGTGGCTGTGGCCCAGGCGCTCACCCGTGAGGGGCCAAGATGCTCCCGGGGCGAGTGTCCTCCACTGGGCACACACGGCCCACCGGCAGACCCACAGGTGGACAGGCGTTGTTGTTTGCAAGCACTAGATAGGAAGGCCGTGGCCCCGGGGCGCCCTGGCTGACGCTGTGAAGATGGGCAGACGTGGCGTACTGGCCCCGACAGCTCTGCCCACCCGCCCACTGCACCCTGCCTGCCTGGCTCTGCCGCCACCCTGTCCCTCTCGTCCCCCAGCAGGTCCATCAGCAAGGCAGCTCCATGCTCGGGACATGCTGCCTCTGGGATGAGGAAGAGTGGGGGGCATGGTGGTCCCTTTCCTTTTCTGTAGCTTTTCTTAAAACTTCAACACACCCACCCACAACATGGAATTCTGTTAAGCTAAAAGGAACTCTGTTTCAGTCATTTCTCTTATACTAGCTTGAGAAACCATTTTTCAAAAAGGAGAAGAGGCAAGTAACTAAGGGGTCCCAGGCCTGGTGTCGCCTGCTCTCCACGTGTGGCAAGAGCCAACGCCATGTGTCATCAGCCCGCTGGCCCTAAAGTGCACAGCGCGGCGAGCTGGCTCCTCACACACTAGCCAGAGGACACGGCCACCTCGCTCCACGGGACCCTACCTGAGATTCCGGGGGGCAGCTCTGTTCGGGGGGTCTGGGGCAGGTGCGGCGAGTGCTCTGGGCCTGGGCCGTGTCTCACAGTTCCTACGCCAGCTTTGACTCTGCTCCGCGCGGCGACCCCCTGGCCAGGCTCTGGCTGCCGGCCTCTAGGCAGTGCCATGGGGTTGTGGGGGGTCGTGCTTCTGGGTCCCCTTGCCTCGCCAGCCCCAGACTTCCCACCAGTGTGCTCCCCACCGGGAAGGCGTCATGGCCTGTGCTTCTGTGTGTGACTCAGAACAGGGGCTTCCAGGAGGCGGCCATGGCTTTGCCTGCACTGGGAAGAAACGGAGGCAGGGACCCTGATCCCAACATCCAGCATGGGCCTCGAATCTGGTGGAGTACCGGACACATGTGACCAGAGCTAAATACAAGTAAATACTGGGAGGAAAGCAACCCGAGGGGCGTCAGAAGCCCGAGAGGCCTGGGGTGGTTTTCAGGGTGGCCGCACCTCCCGTCTTCCTGGACAGCAGTGGCTGCCCTGCGTGTTCTTGAATGGCAATGGACCCACTCTGGCCAACAGCTCCCGAGGATCCTGTGACTTTCCGACTCTGCTCAGGCCCCAATCCTCCCTGTGCTCGTGCCATGTCACACAAACCTCCACGAAGAGGTCTGTGAGCTTCCTTTACAAGCCCTGAGCCGCGGGAGGCGTCTGGGAAGTGCAGGGGGAGGGCAGTCTGGCCTGGGACCCCGGCCCCTGGGATCCTGCTCCTGACCGCCCCTGAGGGTCTGATCTGTGAGAACAGTGGGGACCTCAGCTCTTCCCAGAGTCGAGTGCTGTGTGCCCAGGGTTCTATATTGGGTGGGAGCCTCACCTAGCTGTTCCCTGCTGTCTGCGAGGTGGGTCTCATGGTGAAGACTGGACTCCGAGGGCAGGTGAGGTACTGTCCTCACACACTGGGCAGGCAGCAGGGGGGGCGGGGGGCGCCCACTGTTTGTGGGAGTGTGGTGTGGCCAGCCAGGGGCTCCCTGAGGCTGGCAGGGAGGGGGGTGGCAGCCCCACCTGGGCACTGGCTTCCTTGGGGAGCGGTCCTCTAGGGAGGGTCAGTATGATCGGAACGCTCCATCAGACCCTCCACTCAGCCTGCCCTTACAAGAGAAAGGTGTGTGCGCACTCCTCACACTTCCTGGTGAACTTTCAGTTTACTGATTGTAGAAAAAAGAATGAATTATAGGGCACAGGAGCGATAGTCATACTGGCCTGAAGTTAATGCAAAGTCTGGGCTCAGCGACACATGTTCCCATAAGACACAGAATGGTGGTGAAGGGACAGGGGTTTGTACCTATGCTTTTAGTTTCTCTATTTCTTACAATGCAAATGTATCCCTCTTATTATCAGAAAAAAATGCCTGTATAGGTTTATTTTAAGGTAACAGAAACAGTAGCTGTCTTTTCATTTCTGTCACGGAGAATCACCAGCCTTGCTGCTCTGTCATTGGGCGCGGCCCAGAGTGTCGGCCCAGAAAACAAGGGAAAAAGTCGGTTTGACGCGACAGCTGCCCCGGCCTGGCCCCACATGCCCAGGGACGGCGGGCGGCTCTGTCCCTTTCCCCGGCAGGAACCCACTGGAGCCGGGGGCCACGCATGCTGGGTTTGGTGAAGGAGGGAACAGGAGAGGCAGAACTAGGAACACTGATCCTGGTTTCTTAGGAAGTGGATTTGGGTTTACAGAATAAGAAGTCTGGTTCAGCAATGTTGGCCAGCCACATTGTTTAATCCTTGTTTTAAAAAATGTTTAATTAAAATGGTACTTTGCAAATAATAATCTTGTGTCGTTTTTAAAAAACTTATTTGCTGATACAGGTACTTATTCACTTAATTACATAAAATATATTTTAAAGCATCTTTCTCTTTTTCAACATCTACATTAGTACCAATAAGAAACCGATTGTACTATGAATTTTTAAAAATCAACAACACTTAACTACCACTATTTAGTGAGCAGCCGGCCTGGGAGGGGCCCATCATTTTTTCACTCCTGGTTTTATAACACTCTACAAGGTCGGTTGCTCATGAAGACCAGGATTTCTCTGAAGCCACTGCTGTCCTTTAAACAAAGGCCAGCGGGAAACAAGGAGGCGGTGGTCGGCTCCTTGCGCGGCTGGCGCAGCAGCCCTCCTGGCATCACGCCCCACAGACCATCTCGGAGCTCACGACCAAAGTAAATGCCGACGGTAAGCAGGCGGCCACACAAACCCAGGTACTGCTGGAGGGCTCCATCTTCCTCCGAGGGACACAGACATGAATGTTCTTTATGGAGCACGAGTCATCAAAACCAATTTTATTTTTAAGGGAAAGCCAAAATAGCTCCCCGAGGAGTAAAGAAAACAGGAAGCACATTCATTCCTATTCCTACAAAGAAGAGTAACTTCAATGTACTTGCTAACTTTTCCAGAAAATACACCCTTAGCTAAAGCTGGTATTGCAACCTGAGAGGACAGTGATTCAGGGGGGCAAGTGGAACCGGGAATATCTCAGGCCAGATCTGTGCCCGAAGAGGCAGCTTCCAGGGTGTCCCCACATCGCGCTGCGGCACCAGGCCTTCACCGTGCTGGTGGTCCTTGGGTAAGAAGCCATCTCACGGTGGCTGCATATCCGATGAACACGCAGCTCTTTGCTGCTGTGACTTCCTTGCAGGGAGTGTGACAGATGTGTGCCTCCCAGCTCCACGGTTTCAGGGACCTGCTGAGCACCCGGCGTTCACGTTTCCATTGGACAGACACACCGAGACTCTTTGGTTCTTATTTAAGCATCACAGCAGATGTGAGCTAAGTACACGGAAACAGCATGATGAAAGCCGCCACCCAGAGACCAGAAAACAGGAAGCAGGGCATAGGCGAAGTGGCCCGACACAGAGGGGACGGGGCGCTGGCCCTGAGGGAAAGGACACGGTGTCTCTCATGTGGGTCTGTAATTTCTTGGAAAGTCTGCAGTGAAGGTCTCCTCCTCCCAGGCGGGTACCTGTCACTGCCCTCCCGCAAACGTGGGCTGTGTCCACCCAGCCCCACGGCGGCCGCCTGGCCGCTGCCCCTGTGCTCCTGCAGACGAGGGGCTGCACTGTGGGGCTGCGGCTATGCAGGCTTCTGCGGACACTGCTGTGGCCACGGTAATTCTGAAAGCGCAGAGTTCCAACACTACTACGATCCTTTTTTACTTTTGATTTTTTTTAAAGATGCATTGTGAAGCAGTGGAAAATGATGCAGTTTCTCAAGTTTCAATAAAAAGTAAGTTCTTGTGTTACCTCGGGTGTCCTATTTCAGCCTTCACTTATTTTTATCTTTTTAATAAAAATAAGCACTGCCACGGGGCCTGCTATTTTTGGAAGGAGAGAATGGGACAGTGGAGCGGCCAAATGACAACAAGTTACAGTTTCAATAAAACATGACCCTCCCAATGGCATGTGGGGCTGGCGCTGATGAGCATGGCTACACCATTAAAACAGAATAATTTTCCTGCCTTCAGACCCTGCCTCCTTATTTAGCCTGAATATTCCAAATAATGCAAACGCCCCCTGTGAAACTCCCGCATCCACAGGGAGTGAGCACGTGACCGGGAGGCCCCACAGGCTTGTCCCCCGTGCCGCCTGCTGGCGCCTGGCCAGGCGTGTGCTCTCCACATCACCTGGCCCACTATTCATCTGTGCCACCTCTCCTTCTGCAGTTACTCACTGGGACCGTTAAACCACCAACAAGCACTTTTCCAGGGCTCTCTTTCGGCCACTAGGAAAGTGATTCCCCCAAATTATGAAATTCCTATTCAAACAGAATTAATGGGATTGAAAAAACAAAAATGTTTAAAATCCCTTTAATTGAGAGAAAAAGCAAAGAAACAGACCCAGAACATGGCCGCTGCAGGCTGGTTAGTATGCCTCCCCACCCCACCCCCAGCCATCACCCTCTGTGGAACTGGGAGTTTCTCTGGCATGAGGTCAGGGGTCAGGGGACTCACAGTAAAAGCATTAACAGGGGCTCTTCCTTCTTTGTAGGACAGCAGAGGGGACAGTCATGGTCAAATATTGGCGCTCCAAGTCTGGAGTCTGTGATGGTCAAAATGACCAGCCCAAAGTCAGCAGTCGGCACCAGCCAGCCCCTGGCAGCATGGCACAGGCTGCGTGCCCCCAGACCAACCCGTCAGTCTGCTGCTCGTGATGGAAGCAGAGGAGGCGGCTCAAACCCACTGTTCTACGTTCATGAGAAGTGAGTCACTGCGTGAGCTCACAAAATCCTGGCCTCACCAGGCATTAGTAACTCGGATAGGTGTGAACGTCATGCTCTTATCATATGAGCGGATGGTCACTTACACAGATGTGTGCATCTGAGGGGCGTGGGGATGAACGTGTGTGAAGTTCGGGACCTGATCTCTAAGCATCTCGGCCCACCCTGGGCGCTGAACCCGGGC
Organism: Smutsia gigantea; assembly: GCA_032199065.1. NCBI lineage: Eukaryota > Metazoa > Chordata > Mammalia > Pholidota > Manidae > Smutsia > Smutsia gigantea. Next base: position 87,382 of record JAVSCE010006582.1, read on the forward strand.
ACCCATGCGCTATTCGCCCTACTCTGGCGGTTTGAAGTGGTTGCGATTAAAAACCAACACCAACTTCGGCGAGAAGCTGGGCACTGGCCGGCTCACCCTCCCGTCTGCCCACTCTCTGGTCCAGGACCTCTCTGGCATCCACTGGGAAGGGCACCAGGCAGCAGATGTGAGGTCCTGCCACCCTGCACCTGGCCCACACTGCTCCACGCACTCACGCCATGGGGTCTCCTCCTGCTCCCCGGGCCGTCGGTGGGGTGGCAGTCAGGGTCCCCTGAGCTGGGTAGGTGCACGTCCTTACCCCCCACCCAGCCCACTGAGGTGCGGTACTTCGACAAGACAGCAGGGGTGCAACTCCTCCTGCACGCGTCTGAGGGCCCAGCTGCTGGGTGTGCCCGGGAGCAGCAGGAGGGAAACCTGCTCAGTGCCTCAAGAGATTTGCCCTCAGAGGCTGCTCCACAGAGGCCACGCGATGGTCTGTGGACAGGGAAGCATGCTTTCTCCCCTTCAAATATTCCCAACTGTCATTCAAATCTTTAGGAAATTTTGCACCAGTTTTTTAAAAATTGGAAACATAATAGTCAGGTCCCAAAGCCTCCAAGTTCCATGTCGTGAATGACACGGTGCGTCACAGGGGCAGATGCAGACAGGGCCTGCGGGGTGGGGGCACCGCTCCCAGAGCAGATCCCCAAGAAGATAGATCCCCGCCCGGGTATCCGACATCCCCAGCTGGCACAGAGGCCAACCTGCTGCTTGAGGGAAAGGCGCGAGCCACCCTCTGCCCATGTCACCACACAGGGCCTGGCGTGGGACGGTGCCCTCACCTGGACCACATGGTGGTCTCCTGGGCAGTCCTGTGCTCTCCTGCTGGCAGCAAGCATGGCCCAGAGAGGAGCTGGCATGCCCAGCTGCTGCGAGCTAAGGGCGCTGACCCGGCAGCCCAGGGTGTTGGGTGTTTGGAAAGGAATTAAAACAATACAAATATTTTTATCATTAATATTTGCAAACTATACCGTTTTTAAAGCACTACTTAAAATATCACTCATGCAATTCTGTGCTTCTCAGACTGAATTCCCACAAGGCCACCTTCCTTTCACAGGTGCGGAAACTGAGGTACAGGACGAGGGCTGCGATCCTGGGCCTCTTCCTGGCCCAGCACCCAGAGTCTACTCGGTCAGCGCCCGCCCACAGCCTCCTCCCTCCCTGCAGCCCACAGACCTCAAGGCCCAGATGCTCTGTTTCTTGGTGGAAGGGGGTGGCCCCACCTCTCTACCTCAGGTGTAGACGGTCCTGAGAGAGACGGAACCTCTAAGTCACAATGGAGGACGCAAGAGGGAGGTCTAAGGCCTGGAGCGGTCCCGCCCACAACGCCGCTCAAGGCACAGCCAGAAGCCCGGGTCGCTGCCTGGCCACCCAATTCCCAGCCAAAAAAGCAGTTTTCCTCCCTGCTCAGCTGCTGGGAAAACCCCGGGAGCAGACCGAGCTCTCAGGGCCGGGGCATGATGCCCAGGGGGCGGCCTTGGTTCGGTCAGCTCTTCTGTAAAGCAGCTACGAAGTCAGACTTGCCGTGGCGGGAGAGGCCTGAGAGGCAGCAAGCAGAGATTCATGGCACCACATGCTTTTCATTGTTTCAGCCTCAGAGAGCCACCCTGCAGTTCAGTTTCAACAAAATGTCATGTGCGTGCACACCTGTCCCGTGGCTTCACCCCCAGCACCTCGTCTGCTGCCACGAACGGGCGAGCGCTGCCTCTCTCCTCTCCACGCCACCCACGCACCCAGGCCTTACTCGATGGGTCGGCGGCCGCAGCTCAAAGCCGCACAGATGCCCCTGGCAGGCCGCCGCACTTCTGGCCTCCTCCCAGTCAGGTCCCAAAGCTTGCCAACCCACACATGGCCCGGACACGGCCACAGCCATCCACTTCTCCCCGGCTTGTCTGGGTGGCCTCAGCGCCTTCCCCCTGCTCACTAACGCATCCCCCATTCTGCGGCCAGATCATGCGTTTCCAAGATGGAAATAGGAGGAAGTGAGCTGCCGCTCCTGAGAAGCCGTGTGCCCCCTCAAGGAGGCCCCACTTCAGCCATGTCCACGTGCTCTGGGACCTCTCGGGGGCCCCCAGCTCGGCTGCTGCCCAGGGAAGGCCACCTGCAGCCCCCCTTGGCTCAGAGGCTTCCGGTGAACCACCGCTCTGGCCACACAACTCTTAACAGTCTGGGCTGCTCTCCTCCCCACGAGGCCGAGCCCGCCTCGAGGGTCAGAACGGTGCCTATAGACTGTTGACTGAACTGACCAACAGCAGAACCTCATTATTTTATAAAGATTGGGATGGAGAAGTCACAAAAGGCATGAAGAAAAGCGTGTGCACTGTCCCAGCTGGCAAGTTACTCTTAAAAACTCCTAATGTGGAAACAAGGCATGGAAGGTAAAGAATCAGAAAAAAATGGGCAAATGAGATAGGGTCCATAATCTCTAGCACTTGCTGACTTGGGAGGGGGAAAAAAACAAGATTGAATTTTTGTATTGATTATCCAATTACTACTCTTTATAGACGCTGTTCCAACATGGCACATAATGAGTAATTCGTCAAAGTGTATTAGGTGCCATGCAAGTTGCATTTGGTATAAAGGGCCCTCAGGGCTCTTGTATGTGCACTTCACTGGAGCTCCCCTTCGTCCTCAGTCAAATCAGCAGGACCGCACGTACGCACCTGCCAACTTCGCGGGAGGGCAGCACAGCCCTGGTCATCACCGCGACGAGCTGCTGGCTGAATCGCCGCGGTCCCAGAGACCACCTCTCAGCCTCACCTGGAAGAGCAGGCGGAAGAAACGGCTGGGCTCCTTCCTGAACGTGCAAAGGATGCGTGGGGGCTGTGGACCTGGGACCACGGTGGGGCCAGGGACACATCCTCAGAGAAGGGTCCGAAGCTACCTTCTGGAGGAATTCTGTCAGCCAATGGCTCCCAACTTCCAGATGTGGAACCCAAGCCTGGAATGTGCCACGTCCTTCGGAGGCTTCGTACGTTATTAAACGGAATCCCTGAGTGAACCAGAGGAGCCAGTGAGGTCCAGACAGACAGCCTTTAAGACTCAGCTCCTGTCTTCACTCCCCTGGAGTCCTCCCTGCAATGATCCAGAGCCCTCAGATTCCCAGGTGGGAGCACCGCGACCCATCAGCCAGGCAGCGACCGCCAACTGAGCTGCCCTGCCATCAGAGCTGCTGAAATGCCGAACAGTGTTCATGTCTGGATGTTTTCTACCCCGCTGCACGGCAGCTTCTCCGGGGCCCAGAGCTGTGCTCTGCATGTGCGTCGATGGCCCCACGATGCCAGAACACAGTAAGGAACCTGCAGGTGTCTCTTGGCTGAGGTGTCTTCCGGCAGCTCAGTCAACCCCTTCCGTGAGTTCCAGCAAGGCGGGGGACTGAGCAGGTCTGACGCGCCCACCCTGCGGTGTCGGGGCGGCACCTCTGTCAGAACAGTGCCACTGTGGGTCTGTTCGGTTTCTTCCTTTCAGTGGGGCGACTAGTTATCCATTTGGAAAACTTAACATTAATTCCTTCTGTTTATCTACATTTGGCTTCTTCGGAAGCCTTAAAATATGTCCTCAAAAAAATGAATGACAATGTGTATGGAACAGCTATTTAAAGGTATTTGTTCACAATAAATGTGAATCAGACGGGAGGCTGGTGCATCGCCAGTGGTCAGCTAGTGCTGGAGCTCAGGGGCAGGTCCGGGCCCCTCCCGCGAAGGAAGAGGATGAAGAAAATCCCAGAGGAGGTCACAGGGCTGCTGGCGCAGCTCAGGCGCGGGGTCAGAGCTCAGCCCCTCTCTGCTGGGCCCCCTAGCTTCTCTACCCGCCGTCAGAGACTTAGTGCGTTCTGCGTACAAGAGCGCGATTAGATACGATGGAGCGCTCTGAGCCGGTGGGCCCAGTTGCCGCAAAGGCCCGCACTGACAGGGCTGCACTGCCACTCCTAACACTCAGCAGTGACACGCAGGCTCTGTGGAAACCTTGCGGAGGGTACTGTGTTTGCAGGTGTTTGGTGGCTGTGCCACCGTCTGCTGAGCCAGGTCCACTGACAAGCCCACCTGGCACACCCGCCCCCAGGTCTCAGCACCCCTCAGCCCTCCAGGGCATCCGTGCGCTCCACGCCTGGTTCTGTAGACTTAGCAACAGGGGGGACATCAGCTCTTTTAGGGGCCAGAGGTCATGAACTCACTGCCAACCTGGCCTTGAAAGCAGAGAGCCAGGAAGCAGAAGAGAGGCCGGAGCGGCCGGTGTGGGGAGGGCGGGAGGCTGTGCCTGCTCTGAGGCCAGGCCAGATCCCACCTCCAGTGGCCTGCCACGCCCTGAGAACCCTCTGCAATAACTGTCACCTGCCTCTATCCCTAGTGCTTCAGTTCTGCTTTATCACGGCAGGAAGCTGCAAGCAGGATGGAAAGCTGGCATTTAATCCAGTGGAAACCACCGTTTCCACCCCAGCGAGGGAAAGAGATTGTAAAGACCATCAAATATCACAGTTAGTTTGGTGATGAAAGATAAGGGGGCAGACAGACCAGGCATTTTCCAGGGTTTACACGAGTTCTGAAGGACGGATTCCAGCTTTCCATGCAACTCCTAATCCTGCACAAGAACCCCATCGACACACTGATTTACCTAAGTTTTCTAGCTCTTTTCTGTGATTCTCATGCAGTAATGCCAGCACCCTGCTGCCCTGCCCCCACAGACAAGCGTGGCTGCAGACGCTCCCACTGGAGCCAGAGCACACACCCAGGTGGCAGGAGGCAGCTTCCTGCCGGGCCAGCCCAGGGCGGCCACCTCCTTTCATCCACCACCACCTTTTTTCTCTCCAGCTTTCTGCCAAGAGGAAATAACTTGGCTGCACTGGGAGTCTGGGAATCCCAGAAAACAATCTTAAATCCACAGAAATAATTGAAGTTTGCTTCTACTGAGCCACTCAGTTCCATTCTGATTTTTATTACAATGTCAACAAGAGTTTAATTTGTTTTAAAGTTTAGGTTCTTAAATCTGAGTGATATACGGTAGTTTACAGCTTGCTGGCAACAGACACTGTGGAAAAAAAATGGAAATGGAGAGGGCGTATGGAGGCGATTCTAAGTTTGACGCGAAAGCAGGGACAGGCAGCGCGGCCTCCCCGCCGGGGCCGGCGGCCATGCCAGGGACACAGACACACTTCCCTCCAGACCATGCTCGTCAGGGACAGCAGTAAGAGGAAATGTCTTCAAAGCTGCTTCTCGCCCTAAACATTAGCAGATGCTAGCTAGGTCGCTAACGGTGGAGCTCTTATCTGGCTCCTTTCCAAAATCCCATTCCAGCCAATTCCAGCCAAAACCCGCAGAGGGGCGGGAGGGCTGGGCACTGCCCCACACACGGTGAGGAGGGCGGAGCAGCAACAGTCACTTCACACAGCTCTGAGCCCCGGGCTGACGTCGGCACAGACCTCGTCCACCCAGACCTCGTCCACCCTCTGAGGCGGTTTGCCGTGAAATGTCGGCTCGGAGATGTGCCCTGGGTTTTCCAACCTGGCTTCTGCTGGGCCAAAGCCCCAAGTGCCAGGGACATCAACTGCAGGGGCACACAGCCCTCGGGCACAGACCGACCTGCCCGACGGGCAGAAAGCTGGAAGGCAGCCAAGAGCCAGGGCTACTCGGCAGACAAGGGCATGGGTCCCTTGAGGGCGGCAATGAGGCTGTGGGCCCAGCCTCCAGGTTCACACAGCCCGCCAGCCGAGGCCCCACAGTGATGCCAACCCCCCCACCCTCCACCCCCGGCCCCGCATCTGCGTGGCCAGTCAGCCTCTCTCTGCTCCATTTCTTCCCTTTTCTCTCCCGCAAGGGCTCGGATGGGAGCCAGAGCCTGGGGCTAAATCACAGACATTCCCAGATGCTGCTGGGGGCTGGGGGCTCCCACTGCCTTCCAGGACCCACTTCCTGCCCTATCTCAAATAACAGCAGCTGTGAGGGCCTGATAGGGCCGAGTCCCCTTGGGTGGGAGAGGGGAGGGCTAGGGCCCAGGGATGACTGCATCCTGCACTGTCTGCCCAGCCCTGGGCTCTGGAGAGATAGCGGTGGGTCTGTGAGGGAGTGGCACGGCTGACTTGGCCTATTGTCCTAAGTATCAGGCTTTGATTAGTTGGGCCCTCTGGGCCTGATTAGGGCGGATGTTTTAGAGGGAATAGACTTTCTTTGTTCTTTACTATGTGCAAGTGTCCACGGTACAATCTGGAAGGAGAGAGGGGCCTTGTTTCAAAACCCAACCTGAAAACGGTGAAGGGACTCACGATTCCCTGGGCCCAGCCTACGTTAGTGTCAGCAAACATGGGCGTGGATTCCACGAGAGTGAAGAAGTTTGCATTATCACCTCTCAGTTGCAAAGACCTTAATCCGGCTGAACAGCAAGCAGTGCAGAGTGGCACATACCTGCTCTCCCTGCACGAAATTCTACAATCAAAACAATGAGAATTTTCTCCTAACACTCCCTAAAAGAACAGTACATGACCCTCTCCCAGGCTCGGAGCCATGGGCAGCCTTGGACTGAACCTGAGGCTCTTCTGTAAGCTGCAGAGCCTTGACCCACTGTTAGAAACATTCGCCTGCCAGGCTAGCTACTGCCTCTAGACGTTTTCATATACATAGAACCATATAATAATGTGGTCCTTTGTGTCTGGCTTTTCTGACGTCACATGATGTTTACAAGGCCCATTGCCTAACGACATCAGTCTTTCACTCTTAATGTCTGAGCAACATCCCACTGTGGCTACAACACACTCTTCCTGGCTGTTCCCCAACTGCTGGACACTTAGGGTTGGTTCAAGTGTTTGGATGTTATAAATGATGCTGCTAAGAACATTTGCGTCCAAGTCTGTGTGTGGACGTAAGTTCGTTTCTCTCAGGTAGATGTCTATGGGCAGAACTGATGGGCCGTATGGTAAATGTAAGGTCAGTTCTTGAGACATTGCCCAAGTGGCTGTATCATTTCACATCCCTACCACTAATGTGTAAGGGTTCCAGCTTCTCCATATCTTCTCCAAACTTTGCTCTTTTCTCTCATTTAGTCAGTCACTCTAACAGGTACGAAATGGCATCTCTGCAGTGGTGTTTCATTTGTATCCCCTAGTGACTAATGATAACTACCTTTCCATGTGCTTATTAGCCATTTATACATCTTTCAAGAAACACGTATCTAAATATATTACCTAGTTTTTGACTAGGCTGTTTATTATTATTGAGATATGAGTGTTCTTTGTATATGCTGGCTAGAAGCCCTGTATCAGGTGTGTGTTTTCAAATACATCCCTGCAGTCTGCTGCTTGTCTTTTCATTTTCTTAATGTTATTTTTTGAAGCAGAAAAATTCTGAATTTTTATGAGGTCTAATTGATCAGTTATTTTATTTTATGGACTATTTTTGGTATCCTATCTAAAAAATCTTTGCTGAATCCAAGGCCTACGAGATTTTCTCGCATGTAATTCTTCTAAAAGCTTTATTGTTGTAGTTCTTACATTTAATTCCATGTAAATTTTTAATTAACTTTTGTGTGTGGTGTAAGTGATAAGCTTGTATTTTTTTTGCATGTGGAGATCTAAACGTTTTGGGACTATCTGTTAACAAGGCTGTCCTTTGCCCAATTAAATGGCTTTGCTTTTAAATGGCTTTTGTTAAGAACCTATTTACCCTAAATGAAGGATCTATTTCTGGATTCTAAGTTCTGTTCCATTGATCTATTTGTCTTATACCAATCCCACAATGTTTTTATTACTGTAGCTTTATACTAAGTTTTGAAACTTGGAAGCGTGTCTTCCAATTGTTCTTTGCTTTCAAACTTGTTTTGGCTGTTCTGGATGTTTGACATTCTATATAAATTTTAGATGCGTTTTGTCATTTGTCATGTTTCTGGAAAAAAAATTGCTAGAATTTTGGCAGGTGTTGCACTGAATCTATAGATTAATTCTATTAACTCTACTGTGATTCGAATTAATACTTTAAAATTTAGTAAGGCTTGTTTCTTGGCCTAGTTCTGGAGAATGTTCCATTCTGTGGAGTGTTCTATAGATGTTTTTTCGGTCAAGATGGTTGATAGCATTGTTCAGTTGCTTTGTATTCTTGCTCGTGTTCTGTCTCGTCATTCTGTACATTACTGAGAGTGTAATATTGAAGTTTCCTGCTATTATTTTTAATTATCTTTCAATGTATCCCTTCAATTCTGCCGGTTTTAATATCATGTATTATGGGGCTCTGTTGCTAGATACAAATATATTTATAATTATTATATCTTCCTGCTCAATTTATATTTTACTCATTATAAAATTTATCTTTTTGTCCCTAGTAACATTTTCTTTGGTCTTAAATTTCTTTGTCTGATATTAGTATAGCTACTCCAAATCTCTTTTGGTCACTATTTGCATGATACAACTTTTTCACCCTTTTATTTTCAACCTATTTGTGTCTTTAAAATATTCCATTTGTAGACAGCATATAGCTAGATCTTGCTGTTTTGTTTTTATTCTTCCCAATCCAGTTTGACGACCTCCACCTATTTACCAGAGCATTTAATGGAATTTTGATATGGTAGGATTTGATTTGTCACTTGGCTATTTGTTCTTGTTGAACCTATGATCTTTCATTGCGGACTTCTTTTGTGTTAAATATATATTCCCTAGCATATCATTTAAATGCTGCTTTTGGTCTTGTTTTATTTACTATATATATTTTAAAGTTATTTCCTTAATGGTTCTTCTAGAGGTTTTATTATGCACCTTAACTTAAAACAATCTATTTCAGATTAATACTAACTTATTTCTAGTAATGTATAGGAACTTTGTTCTGGTACAGTTTCCTTCCCTACCCATTTCTTTTTGCTATTATTGTCACACAGATGACATCTTTGTATATTACACATTGTTTTGTAATCACTGCTTTATATATTTTCTTTTAAATCTGAAGAGTTTCAAAATATGCTTCTGCTAGGTTTTTTTGTTAATTTATTTACCTGTGAAATTACTCTTACCAGCACTTTTTTATCTCTTCATGAGAGTCTGAGCTACTCTCAATCGGAAGGACTCCCTATGACACGTCTTGGTGGTAACGCAGCCTCCACATCTTTGCTTATCTGGGAATAGGTTTATTTCTCCTTCATCTTTAAGGCTATTATTGCTATATATGTACTACTGGGCAACAGTCTTCCCTTCAGCACTTTGAGTACACGATCCCACTGCGGCCTGGCTTCCACCATTGCTAATGAGAAGTCAGCAGTAAATCTTACTGAGGCTTCCAAGTGTTTGAAGACTTGTTTTTCTTTTGCTGCTTGAAGGATTCTCTTTTTGACTTTTGACAGTTTTGCTAAGATGTGTCTAGGTGTGAATCTTTCAATTTACCCTACTTGGATTTGTTGACCTTTTGGATGTGTTCAATAATGTTTTCCATCACATTTGGGAAGATTTTGGCCATTGTTCCATCAAACAGTTTTTCTGCCCCTCTCTCCTCTCTTTCTAGATTTCCATTATGCATATTTTGTATGCTTTATGATGTCCCACGTTTGTTTTTTTCTTGTCTTTTTTCTCTATTCTGTGGACTGGAGAATCTATTGACCTTTCTTCAAGTTTGTTGATTCTTTTCCTTTCCAGCTCCATTCTGTTGCCCAGCCCCTTGAGTGAAATGTTCATTTCAGTTACTACACTTTACAACTCCAGAATTTCTATCTGATTCTTAAATTTTTTTTTCTATTTCATTATTGATATTCTCTATTTGGTGAGACAGTTGCCATACTTTAATTTTTTAAATAGTTTCCTTTAGTTTTCAGATATTTTGTTTTAGTTTTAGATATGTTGAATATATCTATAGTAGCTGATTTAAAGCCTTTGCTACTGAGTCCAAAACCAGAGCCCTCTCAGGGGCACTGTCTATTGCCCGTGGGTTGTTTTTTCCCTCATATGGGGCATGTTAATGTTCTTTTGTGTGTATTACAACTTTTTGGTTGAAAAATGGACATTATAGATAATATATTGTGACGACGACTCTGGAGTCAGACCCTCCCCCAATAGGACTTGTTGCTATTACTTGGCTCTTCCCAGCCCTAACCCCACCCATTTGCTGCTTATTTGATTAGTGACTTTCCTAGACTAATTCTGTATTCTCTACAATGTGCGGCCACTAAGTTCTCTGGTCCCTTTTTAAAAATAATTCTTTTTATTTTTGAGCCAGGCTTCCTAGGGGGCACCTTCAGGTTCACCTAGTTCAATAGTCAGTTATCTGCGCAGTTTCTTTAAATGCCTTCAGCCATTAAGTCTGTGGCCTTTGTTGAGGAGATCTGCATATTAAGGCCCACCTTTGAATTACGGGCAGTTCACAAGTTGGCCTTAGCTTGCATTTTTGCTTGTGTGGAGTCTCCAGGTCAGCCAAACATGAATGATCGGGTCCTCTCTTTTCCTGGGTCTTTCCGAGCACCTACACGTCTGTGTGCAGACCTCCAGGAATATATCGGCTTCTCAAACTCCTCTGTGGTCATCCAGTTTGGCTAGCCTCTTGTTTGGCTGTGTTGAGATCACAGCCTTGAGCAGCTCAGTGGGCATGATCCCAGCCATGTGTCGTTTTTTTTCATGCCCTGGAAATACAGATTTTCCAGGGAGCCTCATGACTAGCCAAAATACTGACTGTATTTTGGGGATGGGGTTTTTTAACAGAGCCCTAAGGAGGCCAATCTCCTCAACTATGAAGCTGCTAGCTTTTCATGTCCATGTTCCACAGAGCTGGGGAAGGGCAAGGGCAGAGCCCCAAGTTAAAACACCACAGATCCTGCTGTTCTTACCAAAGTCCAGCTTATTTTTTTAAATAATTGCTTTTCAGTTTGTTCTGCCTCTTTGGTCAATTTCCAGATTCTGAAATGATTGACTTGGTAGATTTGTCAGTATTCTTTTGGTCTGCTTTTGGGAGTGCTGACTCACTGAGGCCCCCTCTCGTCATTTTGGGGACCCCGCCTGTCCACCAGCCCTCCCTGAGGTGTCAAAAGGGGCTCTTAGTAACCAGAAATTCTCTGATGAAGAAAAAACATACGCACTCCTCTTTGGCTTGCCAGCTTGCAAGGCAACTCAGCTTGAAACTAGACTTTGGAGCAGGAGCCTTCGGTCTTCCTACCTACAGCAACAGAACTGAGCCTTGGCAGAGCCGAGACACGGTGCCGGCTGCAGAGACAGCAGCCCACGTGAGCTCCCGGCTCCACCACCGTTGACGGTGATTGCGAGCAAGTCAAACCCATCTCTCTGAGCCTCAGTTTCCTTCTCTGTGAGGTGGAGTTAACAATGGCAGTTTCAGCCACAGGACCATTCTAAGGTTGACTAGGTAAACCAAGAAGTCACGTTGGAAAGCCCTGGGCTGTGCATCTAGGACTAACCGTTACTGTTACCTGGGCTTTCTGCTTGTTGGCAGTGATGTGTCATGTTGGGCTGGGAAACACATTTTCAACTCTGATGGGGAGATAATTACTACAATTTCACTTGTCTGTGTTCTCTGCCTGGGCCTGATGGACATCTGTGAGCTGGTTGTTCTCTATTCCTCAGGAATCCATACACAAGCAATACGCTTTTGCATCAGGAAAAGTATATAAACGTGTCTATGCCCAGCTGGCTGTCTGCCTGGAGCCCCAGGGCCAAGGGAACCAGTGCCTGGCTTGAGTTATAAGCCCTGGCCGCTCCTGTGAAAACACAGTTGTTCAGCAGATGCAGACAGAGCCGCCACTGCCCTGGCCACCACTGTCCCCAAAGGACACCAAGCCCTGACTTTCCATCACCAACCAGGCTTTTGAATGTGGCTATTGTGCTTTGCCGTACCTTGCTTCACGGCTTCCTGCTCTGGCGATACAGCACAGTGGTGTCCCATTTGCTGGGCCACAGATCTGAAAGTGTCTGTAAAGTGTGCTCCTTCCTAAGTGAGCAAGCTCGTACGAGCACCAGAGAAGGGAAGGCACAGAGCCCAGGTCAGCGCTGTACAAGCCTGTCTGAAATGGAGACAGAGCCATTCACACTACTTCTGGAAAGGCATCCACCACTTTGCAGGGGGAAAACAGTTTGCATCCGCACAAGGAAAAGCCAGCATCACAACCACAAGGTGCTCACACTCTCACACTTTACTACCGTTTAGAGCTCACCTATGAGGAAGAACAAATATCACACGTGCCTGCATGTGGTCATGCCTGAGCCTCAGCTCCTGATCCCTCCGCTTCTGCTGGTTGTGAGTGTTTCGGGCACTAAGTAGGTCTACAGTGTGAACTGTTAAGCTCCAGGAAACCTTTCTGGTGCCTCCCCTTTACTTTCTTTGTGCTCTGCCCGTATTTCTTTCCCTCAAATTAGTAGTTTCAAACAACTGTCCATTTAAAAAAGGAAAGAAGACCCATGGTGAGGAGAGGGTGGCAGGTTAACGTCAGTGAGAAACGACACCGCCGAGCTCCCCACAAGCACAGAAATGACCTGGCTGTAGAATGAACTTGGATTAGAAATATGGTGCAACTCAAAGCATTCCATGCATATTGTTAATGCACCAGGCAGCTGAGCGCTGTGCCCAGAAGCTCAGCGACACCGAAGCTCCAGTGTCATGTGAGCTGACACCCCCCCCCCACCCACCGCCACCCCAGGAGAGACAGAAGATACTCTAACATCACAACCCAGCAAGTCCCAGAGCCAAGGCTGGCAGTGGCGCATGTGTCCACATCCTATTTATAAAGGGAGCCTTACTCAGCGGGCACCTTAGAGTCACCCTGCCGTCCAGTCTTCTTTATGAAGGGACAGGTTCCTAACGGCGGCTGCCCCAGAGTCCATAGCAGCAGGTTCCCAGGGGAGACGCAGCAGAAACACAGAGCTCAGTCACCGCCTACGCCAGGACCACAGAGACAACAGGCTCTGGTGGCTCCTTGCTGACACTCGGGTTTATCTGCGCATCTCTGACTGGGACAGCACCCCAGGGAGCTTGTTCCCATGGCTCTGTGTGCAGACTCTGATGTCCCGCAAGGCACGCACACACGGGTTTAGAAAAGCATTCAGCTCTTACGAAGTGAGTGATTAGAGGTCCTGTTCCACAGGGCGGCTGCTTCTGGCTTGGAACTGGATGAACCCCCCAGAGTCTCCAGAGGACCTATTTGCAAAGCCTGCTGGCCTACCAGGCGGACAGCAGTCCATGGCTCTGGGTGGTGTGTTCATGCCTGAGACTCTCACACAGACGTCCAAGTGCATTAAGGACTGACCCTGATGAATTATTTGCATGACTAAATTCATTCTTGTATCCATCACATATAGTCTACGTCCACAATATTAACAACCTGGTGTGTTTGATCACCAAAATACAGACTCTTTCAATCATCATTAGGAATGGGGAAGGCCTCAGACCTGGGCACTGTGCCAGGTTAGTAAAAATTTCCATGAGGAAAGCTTTTTGTTCTCTCCCAGAGCAGCGTAAGCTCAGGAAAGGGGAGCAGCTCACAGCCCAGACTCGGGGCAGACACGGTCCTGGCCGCCGGTCCACCTGCCTGTTGTTTTAATGACATCTGGGCTTCTGGGAACCAAGGCTCCCAGAGGGGTCTGAAGGGGCTGACTGTCGTGGAGGCCACAGGGCCATCCAGGCGACAGCGGCTGGGGACCGCAGTGGCAGACAAGTCTGAACCGTGGGAGCACGGCTGCCAAGCTCAAAGGAGGCGCTGCTCCATTTCAGCAGGTCGCTCTGCCAGGACAGGGCCTCCGCACAGATGCTGGGCTAAACCCTCCAGAAATGTTTAGAATGGCTTCCCAGCAAACACGTACGGACAGAGCGCATTGCACGACACATCACCTGCCCACATTTACGTGGAAGTAAATCAAAGGATGGCTGGTCGCCTGGAGGAGGACACTGCCTGCAGCTCAGTACAGGCAGTTCGCAGAAATCCTACCAGAGAAATGGGGCATGCGTCGCTTTCATAGCATGTTTTTTTTACATCTCTACACTTAAAATAACACAAGGCCCATACAATGTAATCTTTTAAACGTGTGCCCTCGTGGTTCTGCCTGACTGAGAAGTCTAAATTGAGAGCTTAAATCTTATGAGCGTTGTTGAACCAAAGAATAAATTATAATTGAATTTATTTATGGGCTGAGTACTTTTGAAATGAAACCTAAGAGCAGGAACAGAAAAACAAGGAAATCCTTTAAAAGAGTTGGGATGCATTCAAGGCAAGTCCTCTAGGGCTGAAATCGCTGGGGACAACAGAGATGTGCAGCGTGCTGGGCCTGCCTCCAGCCACGCGCGGCCCGAGGCGGGTCAGGCGGGAGGCTCAGGTGTGAACCACCCACGGCCTCTCTACCTGCTGCAGCCTTGCCATGCATGTCCCCACAGGCCCTGGGCCCTCAGAGCTGGACAGATCCTACCAATGCGTTTTTCTCTCTACATTCCTGGAAAACAAAAAACCCAAAGAAAACACCAGTACACATATGAAATAAATTCTAACTCCTCATGGCCCGGCATCAGCAGATTATAAACAAGTCTGGGGAACCCATGTCACCCCGTGATGACCCCTGGTCGTTCGGAGGAAGCACACAAACAAAACCCTGACAAACAGCAGCGTGGGGCCACCTGCCCTGCTGCCATCACACAGGCGGACGGCGGGGGCACCTGGGTGGAAAGCCGCTGTGCCGTGCTTTGTGCTCTGCTTCGTCCCTGTGCGGACGGGATCTCTGGCACTTGCCCACCCCTGTGTCCTGACCCACTGAGCGGGGAGTTCCCCGCTCAGTGCCCGGAAGGCCGGTGAGTTCCACGCGGGGTCCCTCCCAGCCTGGAGGCTACACACGCACGGAGGGAAGCCTTCCAGGAGCAGAAGCAGGTCAGAGCCTGGGCACAGCCTCCAGTGCGCCTCCAGGACTGGGGCCACCCGCACCCCAGCAAAGCCTCGCCCCTCACAGCTTCCGTGGAGGGCCCTGCGGTACAGCATCCAGACCCCCAGACCGGGGGAGCCCAGGGTGCACCCCCCCACCCTTCTCCCCATTGTGCAGACTGACAAAGTGTGTGCATTTTCATGTCAAGGTCACTGGAAACTAATGGCGTCTAATTTCTGAATTCGGTTGTCATTTCCATTTTTTCTTCCACGTACCTCCCTGGGACAGGCTGCAAATTCAGAACCCTGGCCTACAGGAAAGGCACCTGTGAGTCCCAGCGTCCCACCCATGGCCCTCCCCGCACAGCACGGCTGCCTGCTGCCTAGGCAGGCGACCTGCACCTGGCGAGGCTTCCCAAGTGCTCCCCACCTCCTGAGACATGACGATGTTAAACAAAATACACACAAAAGCTAGGGAACAACTGGGCTGAGAGACCAAGGCTGCCACCAGCCCGCTGGGCCAGGCCATGTTCCCCGCTCACCAAGCGACACACATTCTCCAGAACCTTCCTCCACACAGAATGAGCAGTTTTGACAACATCCTCGTCTGACAAGTTAATTTTCAAAAACCTCAACCACATAGCATGTGAGATGGGGGCTGGCAAGGTCTGGAGGCTGGTGCCACCTCCTGTGATCCCAGCTTTACAGAAGCGTTGGAGGTTATGGCCCAGCCCTCCGTGCGACACCTGGGACCCCTTGTGCCGCCCCACCCACAGGGTCCCGCTGACGCCCGCACAGAATTCCCTTAGAACTTGGAAGGCTCGAATCAGGGCTGGCTTGGGGGCTGGCCGCAGTCATCGCCACCCCTCCGAGAGGGGGTGCTTGGCTCTAGGGAACCCCACCCCAGGCCCTCCCAGGAGCCGTGGCATCTCAGTTGAGCTTTTGCCGCTGCACGACTGTAGGAAGAGCTAGGCCTGGGCTGGAATTCAAAGCGCCCATGGACTCGGTACCCTCAGCCCCCCAGACAGAGCGACAGGACCTCGATCCGCTCTCCTGGGGGGTGGGGGGGGCATTCCACAGCCATCTCCTGGGCAGAGACGTCCGTCCTGCGCACACACCCCGACCCCTCTAGGCGGGAGGAAGAGAACCTGCTCTCCTCGGGAGCCACCCACACGCACTGCATGCCGCAGAGAGACGTCTCCATGGCCTTTCCTTGGGCCAAACAGACCCAATGTCCACATTCGGCAGCACTTCTGCCGAGAGCCTCCGTACTGGGATTCCAGCCCCAGCGTGGGGCAAGCCTGTTCCTACAATCCTTGTACCGGGCTCCTGACCACACCTATGGTGCTGACCTATTTTTACACAGCCACCCATATAAGCGTCATTTCAAAATTGTTTGCTTGACTACAGAAGTTCTTCGAGGCTAAGAAACAGAAAGTGTGGCCCAAAGTCACACTCAGGGCAGCCCACTAATAGGGCCTACCAAGGCACCAGGCACCCCAAGCTTCAGCCGGAATTGCTTGGAGTGTCCCCCAGCAGCAGCAGGAGGGGCCTCCCGCACAGGCGCGCACAACGGGGCACCCCCTCCTCGACACACTCGCGCACTCGGCCAGGTGGGCGCGGCCGAGGGGTGGGCACTTACCGTCGTCTAGGTACAGCTGGTCCAAGTCTTGAGGCTCTCGCTTGACTGTTACGGGCATGGGGGCCAGGCTATGAGTACTGTCCTCACGCACCTCGGGCAGCGGCAGTGGCCGGGTGGCTGCAGACTCGCTCCTCGGGGCCTCCGGCACTTGCTGCTGCGGGCGGCCCAGCACGGACGGGCGGGCTGGGCTGCGAGACTGCGAGCAGGTCAGCTCCTGGGCACCAGGTGGTGGTGGAGGGGGGCTGTCGGGAGAGAGCGCCGGCCGGCGGCCCACAGGGCAGCTGCTGCTCGGCTGGGGACTCACCTGTGGCTGCAGAAGGGCAGGGGGCGGCTGCTGAGGGGAGCCGGGGTGCACGCCCACAGGGCTCGGCGCGTCCTGAGCCATGAGGACCCCTCCGGTTGGCCGCTGAAGTCCGAGGCGGCCACGCCCTGGGCTGGCCAGGTCCTTGCTGTAGGCAGCAGAGGAAAGGTCGTGGAGCTCCGGGCTGGCACAGGGCAGTGGGGACATCATGGTGCTTCTCTGTGGACAGGGTGGGAAGCCGGCCACCAGGCAGGAGCCCAGGGAAGGCGGCACGGCCAGCTGCTGGCTGTAGCACGGCTTCGCAAGTGGGCTAAGGCCCTGGCTCGCTGGTCCACAGGTCAGGGCAGGTTCGAACTCATCCGTGGGCTCCGTTTTTATGATTGGAACTGTGAGAAGGGAACAAAGTTAAATAAACAAATGCTGCAGATGGGCGCGATGGAGGGCAGCCTGCGGCTAGGACACCCTGTGAAAACAAACAGCGTCTTGACCGAGTCTGTGGGAGCCGCCCGCCGGGCTCTCCCACCCAGTTAAGGGAAGGGCGTGAGTCATGGGCTCCAGAAAGCCGCAGCTGATTCTGATGTCGAGCACTGGTTTCGTTGGCCTGCACCCCAGCTCGGAGCTCGGATGTGCTGGGAACATGCATCTGAGAACTGCAGTGGGAGCTCTGGACCAGGGCCCTGGGCTTGTAGGAATCGAAGCAAGAACTTCAACGTGGATGTGCTACCGCTCTTGAGCTGCTACTGACACCCTAACGGATACGTGTCCACATGCTCGGTGAGCGCGCACGCAGCAGGAGGCCAGTAGGGAGGCATGGGACCATCTGCTCTGCAGAGAGGCAGAGAGCCCGCAGCCATCAGGAAAGGGCACGCGCTCACGCAGCAGGAAGGCCTGGCTCCCAGCCAAGGCACCGCATGGGAACAAAGGCAGCGCCTGCCCACCTCCAGGCCACTCCCAGTCCATCCCTCTGAAGAGCTGATGTGCACAGAGCAGCTGGGAAGCGGAGTGCAGACAGGGCCGGGGTCCCTTCTGACCCTCCGCCAGGCCCCGGGCCAGACCAGGTACCAGAGCCGCAGCTTCTGCAGGGAGGCTTCAGGAGAAGGCACGGAGGGGCCCCAGGGGTCTCTCTGGACCGTGGCCCTACTCCACCCCGAGCAGCTGTTGCTCGCTTCCTTCTCACTGGTTCCATGCCTCTTATGCCCACTGGAGAGACGTCTCGAAGGTCAGGGTGCCTGGGAGTGACTACTGAGAGCAGCGGGGTCCCACGCTGCTTTGGAGGCATCAGCACGGCCCTAAGCACTTGCCGGACCCTCTTGGCCGTGCCCGCACCTCCTCACGTGGCTGGCATTGAGTCTGGAACGGCGTTCCTGCCAGCAAGCCCTCGACCCAGACTGGCAGCCTCTCTGGGAGGCTGCTCCTGGGTCCAAGCTCCTGCAACGCAGCCTCCCGGCCTCCAGTTTCCTGCACACAGACGGGGTGAAGCCGAATACCGGGCTGTCGGGATCAAGACGAACATCTTCATGTTCAGTGGGGAGCAGAGCTGCAAGCGAGCTTCACGCCAGTCACCCCCGAGGGCAGGCCGCCGGGAGCCTCCAGGGAGGATGGCTCTGCGGGCTGGGCTCCAACCAGACACCCATGAAGAGTCACCTCCACCCACATCCAGCACGTCGTAAATCCAGAAGTGACAGGTGGGACAGAGTCACCCCACAGAGCCCGCACCCTCGGGGCAGACAGGCGTCACCGCCAATGGCACGCAGCTGTGACAGCAAACAGCCCAAAAGAGCTGTGACCTGGTGGAAAAGGCTGGCATCTAGAACAGCAGAGGTTAAATTCTCACTTCTGTAATTCTCAGAGTTCATGATCTTAAGGAGTGTGTGTGTGCCTGGCAGATCAAATTAAAACCCTGCTGGGATTCCCTCTCCATGGCACTGGGCTTTCAGCCAGGCCCAAAGCTGACGTGCCTCCTTCACAGTGTCCCGAGTTCCCTGAAACCTCAGGGCCGTGCACTCCGCAGCATTAGACACGCAGCTGTCCACAACGCCAGCGAGCGCGGTTTACCTGCCACGAAGGGATGGTGCGGCCCGAGCAGGCAGCCCAAGGAGGCTGGGCTGGGCACCTCCAAGGGCAGGTGAGAGCTGCTGTGCCAATGTCTGCCACTGGTGACCACCTGGCCCCCTGCCCTCCCGGCAAGGCCTCCGCAAAATGCCTCGAGAGGCCCCAAGCGGCTCACCTCCCAAGGGCCAGCCAGACCCAGCGCCCTGCCACGTGGGGGAGTCGAGCCAGGCCTCTCTGCTCGGGTGTCACTCCCTGTGTGTCCAGCTGCAGCTGCATGGCACCCACAAGGTGGCCCGCTTCCTTCCCTGTCTTCCAGTCGCGCACAGGACATCGTGACGGCTCCCCACCCTGTCTGCTCCGGGGGCTATGCATGAACCCAGGGACACAAGGTGGATGAGAACTGACAGCAGGAAGAAGCCCTAATGATTCTGCCCGGGATGGGCGGCCAGGACACACATTCTGAATGCAGGTGACGAGCGAGGCTGGGAGCAGCTGGGCCCCGGGGAACTGCGATAGCTCGGAGAAACCAAGACCACCCTGAAAACCGAGAACACATGCCTGCCGCTCCCGGGGCCCCCCTGGAGGCTGAGGCTCACACACATGGCCATATGCCCGCGTTCAGATGGCCCTTCTCCTGTGGACTTCCAAGGAGACGCACCCTCTGTGGGTCAGTGCCGTCAGGAGGCTCTCCTGTGTCCTCCTAGTGAAGAAAGCCTGGGCGCAGCCTGAGTGGTCTGGGCTGGGGCGCCCCACCTCTCAGCATTGCAACAGCTGTGCCCATGAGGAAGGCGGTTTCCTCTGGCCTGACGCTCCGTGTGATGTCACACACAGCCACCTTCCCTGGCATCACGACGCTGGTCTGGGAAGGAGGCACAGTAACAGGAGGCCATGGCCACGCCATAGCACCCAGAAAAGCACATCACTGAGGATGAGGTTATGGTCTGTGTTTGCTACAGGAAGCAACACTGTGCAAGATGGGGCTGCTGTCAAGGCCAGCCAGCGAGTTCTCATGGGAGAGGGCTTCACGTGGCATGGGGACTGCCGCCTGGAGACGGCATGTGGGGTCTGTGAGGCCTCAGCTGATCTGCACGGCCCTGGCACGGCTGCAGGCGCACAGCATGAGAGGGGGCCAGCCTCTCCCCAGGAACCCTGCAACCCGCAGCCCCTCAACAGCACTGTAGGCCAGAGAGCCTTCCAAAACATTTCTGGCCTTGCCTGGAAACCCGGTGCCTGGCAAAGGGGCACCTACGCCCAGCAGCTCGCAGGGTGGGGGGCCAAGCTAGATGGCTTCCTGTTCTAGGAGCAGAGCCCCCCTTGGGGCCCCTTGCCCTGCTAGGTCGGGAGGGGCAGGGCAGCGTCAGCTACCTTCCCACATCCCCACAACCAGAACCTGGCTGGGCACCTGGGTCCCCATGCTCCCTGAGCTGGTGGCGTCTCACAAGCGCCCAGGAGGTGGACAGACGCCTCGTCCGCAGACTTGAGGCGCTGGGGGCGGATGGCTCCCCATCAACATGCCCCTGGATCAAATCGTCGCACACCCAACCAAGCCCCAGGGCCTGGGATGTCCTGGCCGCAGGCCAACAGCCGACCCCGGGGAGTCTGTGTCATGTGCAAACAGCTGGGACTGGCTAAACAGAGGACAACTTGGCAGAGGGTGACCAAGCCTGGCCCGTAACAGGACGCAGGACCCGGACCAAGGCCCTCATGACCCCGGGCCCGAGATCCACTCAGCTGGGTGGCCAGAGCCCATGCGCGGGAACGCTGGCCTTCCCAGGGCCTGTGGGCCGGTGCCCAGGCACCGTTTCTGTGTCTTCTGTGAATGCCCACGACCGTCCTCCCAAAGCAGACAGGTAGATGCCATTTCTGTTTCTCACCACCTGTCTTCCCGTGTCTTCTCCGTGTCCTGCACGGCTGAGACGATCCTATCCTGGCACTGACAGGCACAGTCAAGTAATTCAATTCCGAGGTGCAGTTTGGGCTGACCTCTAACCCGGGAACTCTGGGGTCCACTGAGTACCAGCACATCACGAATGCAACTGTTCTCTTCAGAAAACTATGGGGCATGTTAAATAAATATGGAATGCCAAACTGTTCCTGGGGCTCAAGGTTCCCTGCTGTTTGTCGCCCGGGTAGGACTCTGCACTGCACCCGGATTCCAACTGACGACTGGACGCTGGCAGCACCCGCTGACTCCAACGCACAGCATAAACACTCAGGCGTTTTCATCTATTTTCTTCCAAATGCACCTTCCTGAGCACGCAGACTCATTTCTCCTGTGCACAGGGGGACCATGGCCATGTCAGAGAATGAGGGCAAATGCCCACCCTCGCTCAGGGTGAGACACCCAACCAGCCTGTCACCCCGGAGCTTTCTGACCAGGCGAGCCTGCAGCCCCCGGGGGCCTTGTGGTGATCCAGGGCTCCTGGGCCCAGGCCCCCTACTCAAGGACAGAGAACACCTTCCCTGAAGGTGGACAGGACAGGTGGGCGTCAGTGTGGAGTGGGGACACGGACCTTGCTGGGTCAGAGCTGGACAAGCCAGGGGTACTGCTCCCGGTGGAATTGTGCCCCCAAACTCGGGCTGAAGCCCTGACCCCAGCGAGACTGTGTGGTGGAGGTGGGGCCTTAGTAGGTAATTAAGGTCAAATGAGGCCCTCAGGGGCCTGGTCGATGGGGCCGTGGTCTCAGAGGAGGCCCTCCTCTCTATCCATCATGCGGGGACAGCGCAAGCCGGAGAAGAGTCCTCCCCAGACCCCAGCCTGGCGCCCTGATCTCAGACGTCAGCCTCTGGCACTGGACGGCGTGTCTGCTCAAGGCCTGGCAGTGGGGCTCTGTGCCGTGGCCTGGCGGGGCCCCTTCTGCACGTGCAGCCGCATCTGGTCGCCAGATCGGGACAGACCAGGGGATGTGACGGGGAAGTTGGTTCCAGATCAATCCCTTCTGTTGTTTGCACAGTGTTTAGGGGACCTGCCTCAGTGCACACTGCTTCCCAGGCATCTTCCACAGGCCTGGACAAAAGACGTTTTGTTCTAAACCCTAGAAAACAAAGACCAGGTTGTCTCCTGTTCATGCATGACACTAAAGCCCCAACTTTGCCATCACTGTAAACACCCAGCAGAGATAACTGCAGGGCATGGCTTTTTTTAAATAATGAGAAAGGAAAAGTGGTAAGTGGGACCATCTGAACTGCTGTCTGAGGGACAAGGGCACATCCTTCTCCAGAATCAAGTGCAATTCTGCAGCTGGTCAGGGTGAATGGGTGCAGGAGGGAACTGACTAGACTCGTGGGCCCCCTGCTGGGACAGGAGGGGTCCCGACCCGTGGCCCTGTGCTGCGACGTGGGACCCAACCCGGCCTATGGGGCAGCTCCAGTAAAGATGGTCGAGGAGTAAGGCAGCACCACGTCTGCACTAGCTCTGTGGCCTCAGTCACACAGCTCTGAGGGGCTGCTGTCCCCACCGCTGGCTCATGGGCAACTCTAGTCAGAACAGACCACACATGCTGAACACCGCACCCATGCTTTCACCCAGTAGCCAATGCCGTGTGCTTCCCAACAGGTGTGCTCCCGACTGGGGCCTCAGCCACCAGGAGCCATGAGGACCACACCCACCCCACTGAGGGCTGCCTGAGCCAGGTCGCCATCCTGCTGTACCGCCTGCCCACCCTCTGCACGTGCACCCCACTCCTGACACATCTCCTTTTCTGCTTGGTGGCCTGTGGCCTCGGTCCCCTTGGGGACTCACAGGAGCTGATGGGTTGGCTGCCCCTGGTCCTGAGCTGTCACAGCCCTATCTGTGGCTTGGCCACACTCTGTCCCCACCAACCAGACCCGAGCCCCAGCCCCACCCCTCATCTTGTCTCTGTCCCCACGCCATCCCATCCCATGTGGTCTGCGGCCAGGAGCTCAGGTGAGTGTGCTGGTCTGGATGTGTGTGGGGTCGCTGCTGGGCGGGTCTCAGAGCAAACGCCTCCCCCGCTCTCCTTCAGTCTGAGCTCTTCTAACATTGCTGGAGCAAAGCGCACACCTGACAGAAGGCCAGGGCAGGCAGAGCACGCACTTCCGTGGCAGAGGCCGTGAAGGCCAGACGAAACCGTGTCCAGACATGGTGCCCCGGGAGCCGACAGGGCACCTACTTGGGAAGCCGGCCCTCCCGAGCCACAGGCACAGCTCCCAACCCCGCCCAGATTCCTGCCGCACCCCGGCACCTGCAGACTGCCTGGGCAGCCCAGCTCCTGTGGCCGGTGGGATCCAGCACCCTGCCACATGCGGGCAGCTGATTCACTGCATCTCCGTCACTGCCAGCTGCAGATGTGGACAGATGTTCTCTCTCGTTTTCTGGCCAGAACAGCAAGAGAGAGGCAGTAAAATCAGGAATGCAACGATGCCGCCTCCCTCGGGTTGGGAGGCCCTCAGGAGGAGGGACGTCAGAGTCCCACAGGAGGCCGGGCTCACAGCCGGGCATGGGCACCCGCACCGCCAACACACTTGCCCAGCCACGCGGCCACACGGCCACGCCAACTCAGGAAGGGCATCCCAGAACGCCCACGGCCCCTCCTTCCCCTCTAGCATGCGGCCGCATTAGAGAGGTTCAGGGCAGTGGACTGGGCGCCTGGAATGTCCTAACCCCGTGGCCAGGGTCGGACACATCAGCATACTCTTCTCTGTTAGAAGCTGGCAGGTGACCTGTGGTGAGGTGCAGCTCAGGCCTCAGCCCACAGGGCTTCGGCGCCAGGCAGGGAACAGGTGGGCACAGGGGCTTGGCTCCGCCTTGGCACACACCACTGGCCCTGCCAGGGCAGAGAGATGGAGGCCCTTGCTCGTGAGTCTGCGCAACCTGGGTAAAGAGAATACAAGGCCGCAGCATGGAAACGGCGCCCCCAGGACCCGTGGCCACAGCACGCTCTGCACGACCTGGGCTCGCTGCTTTACCTGTGGAGTGGGCACTGCAGGTGATGCCCAGACGAGGCCACCCACCTGGCCCAGGGGCCACAGGCAGCTGCGTGGAGGGTCCGCAGGCAGAGGAGGCCCCCAGAGAGACCGGCGGCTGCCCCATCACACTACTTCTGCCTATTTTGGGACTAAACTTAAGCCCAGCGGACTCTGAAAACGTGCGAGCCAGAGAGCATGACAGGCAAATCATAAGTTTGTGGTGAAGCTGTGCCCAGGGCTGGAAGGCCTGCCCATGAGCCCCCTGCTGCCGGGTTGAGTGCCAGGCCAGACCAAGGCCATCCAGCCCTGGCAAGCCCGGTGCCTGGAGCTGCTTGTCACGGTGTGGCCGCCACTCCACGCTGTTGTCAGGAACCCACACTGACCCCTCTGCTCCGGCCGCACCTGCCCTCACACTGGTCTGGCCAGCTGCCCATCTGTGGGCTTAATGTAAACAGCGGCCACACCGCTTTCCACCTCTGCAGGTGGCGGCACGTGGCCAGTCTGGTCACAGAACAAGTGTCACAGCCTTCTGGTCATGGGCTGTTGTCTGGCCACGGCAGGAAGATGGCAGTCAGCTCCTCTCTGTGACACTCCTTCTGCAGACCACTGACCTCCAGCCCGCAGCCATCCTGGGTACCCAGTTGGCGATCCTTTCCAGTGGGTGACACGGGTTCCTTCCCACCGACCAAAGCTGGTTTTGTCAGAGACACTGCCGTGAGCTGAGCCGTTGCCCCTGTGTGACCTCCCCAGGACTGTGAAGGACACACGGGGCCCCAGGGCAGGGGGCTCTGGTCCCCAGGGGACCCCTGACACAGGCTGGGGGCTTCATGCCTCAGAGGTTGTCCTCTGCCGACCCTGCTGAAGCTCCAGGACCCTTCTCCATGGCCCTGGGCAGCAGGGACACAGGCCCCACAACCAGCATTTCTGGGAAACTGACTAAAAACATTTCAGGTGAAGAGACGGGCTCTCCAAGCCCGCATGATCTGTCCTGACTTGTTCTCTCATTTTAAGAACGTCGCCTCGGGATGCAATTTTGAGTGTGACCTAGAAATTCTCTCTCCCTTTCTGAGTTCACACCCATCCTGCATGTTCTGGGCACCAGGGCAGTTGCCTGGCATGTGAGCCCCCAAACCCGGGCAGCCGCCCCCCACAGCTCAGGCCCGTTTCTACCTCTGATCTGAGCTGCAGTGTGGGAGCAGCCCCCCAGAACCGTAGCTTTCCCGGTAAAGCATCTGACCCCTGAGAGGCACCAGCACCCTCAGCTCCCGACGGCTGGAAGGCAGGAGGCTGTTCTTCTAGAGGGCTGCATTCAGGCCCAGTAACCAACAGCAACAAGCGGGGAACCCAAGAGCTCTGGCTGCAGACGCATGTGTTCTTGCAGGATAGAGCTGGCATGCTCACTGCCCTGCCCTGGGCTGCTGTCCAGGGGATGTAGGAGGGGTTACGTGTGGGGAATTTCCGGTGCGCGGCACACTCGCCATCAAGTGGAAACTTTCTCCACTGAGTAAGCGGCCGGGTGTGGGGGATGACAGGCCACCGCCCTTCCCTGGGCGGGCCCGATGGTGGGTGGGCTGCCTTGGGCCTCTCACTCCCAACCCAAAGTGCCCCGGGGGCCTGCCCCAGGGCAGTGGGTGCCCCACCCCGTGTGAGGGTCTGCATGATGTGGCCCTCCTGGGGTGTGCGGGCCTCCGAAGGCTGCGTGTCTGACACAGAAACGCACCTGATGAAAAGTGGCTCCATTTCCACCTTGGCTCACACCCGATTTCGAAGAAAAACCCAAATGGGACTCGATTTTACTTATTTGTACACGAGAATGGGCAGGGTATAAACAGATCTCCACTGTCTTGTGCATCTCAACGGCGTGCTTTGTGACCCGCTGAGGCACCTCCCTGGCAGAGTGGAGCAGAGCCCCAAGTGCTGGGCTGTTGGCTGCGCCGGAGCCCACGGTCCGCACCCCCTGGGCAGTGAGACCAGCCTCACCACCCAGGCTGGGAACAACGCATGGCAGGCTGCCCTGGTCACTGTGGTGGGCCCTGGCTACACACAGAAAGGCTCACCGGCCCCAGCAGCGGCCGTCCACCTTGGGGGTGCCTGGCGATGCAGTGCAGAGCAGAGCCTCCCCAGGCAGCCCCCCAACAGAGCGCACTGGCACTGATCACGTGCTCACAGCTGCAGCCTGCTGACCCTCGGCCCCAAAGCTGGGGAAGGCGGAGGAGGCGGCAGGCAGACACCAGACCAAAACCGGGGGCATGCCTTCTGGTTTTTCACTCATTCGTTTATTCATGTTTGAAAACACAGAGGACGGCCTGATGCAGCATGGGGTCAGACGCTGGCCGTGGTCCCTGCTCTCTGGGAGCTCACAGTCTAGGGCCTGGGGCTGGATCACTATCCCTGGGGCACGGGGGTCCCAGGACATGCCACCCCAGAACGCTAGGGCTAGGCGCCTCCGGGGCAGGCAGCTTGGTGCCTCGGCTCAATGGAGCTGGAAAATTCCTAGGAGAGCAGCGATGACAGCAGACGGGCCCCAAAGAGAGGCTGACAGTCACTGCTTGACAGGCAGGCAATGGCTCTGCGGGTGGAGCAGGGTGCCAGCTGGCATCAGAGGCCAGGGGTACATTGTTTACGGCATGGAGATGGGGGTCTGGGCAGATGTAGGAGTTCTTGGAAGGTTGGTGGTTCTGGGAAAATGTATGGAGTCTGGGCAGATTTAGGGGTTCTGGGCAGACGTAGGGGGTCTGGGCAAATGTAGGGGTGTGGCTGGGCAGATGTAGGGGGTCTAGGCATATTGGTGGTTCTGAGCAAATATATGGGGTCCTGGCAGATGTAAGGGGTCTCAGCAGATGTGGGAGGGCTGGGTGTTATGGAGGTCTCGGCAGATGGGAGCTGGGCTGATGTGGGGGGGGGGTCTAGGCAGTTGTGGGGGTCTGGACCGACGTGCGGGGTCTGGGCAAGTGTAGGGAGTCTGGGCAGATTGGGGGTCCAGGCACAGATCGCCTGCACAGGTGGGGCCAGGTCAGGTGCCCTCAGCACCCTGTGACCTCAGGAGCATGTGCTGGGCCCCCAGGCCCCACCTACAAGATGGGCGTGTGGGTCAGGCTGGGGCCACGGCCTGTCACAGCTGAGTGCAGATGGCTTGATGCTACGTGAATTTGTGGGTGGCAGAGACATGAAAGTCAGGGCTTGTTTCTAAACTGCTTTGAAAAGCAACTTTTCTTTATAAGGCCTAGGTTTTCTCTAAAACATTAAATTTTTGGTCAACCATGCTTGAAGT
Source organism: Smutsia gigantea (assembly GCA_032199065.1). Taxonomy (NCBI): domain Eukaryota; kingdom Metazoa; phylum Chordata; class Mammalia; order Pholidota; family Manidae; genus Smutsia; species Smutsia gigantea. The sequence goes on from JAVSCE010006582.1 coordinate 114,415, forward strand.
TTAATTAAGTCACAATCATTACGTTTTCTGAAAAAGACTAAGTATTTCCCTTCATAAGGTATGCTGAGAAAATGGACAGGATTCACAGAGTGCACACGGTACATACAGACGCTGATCATCCAGAAGGATCGCAGGACATGTGGACAAACCGCACTCCCCGCGGCTTCCTGCCGCGGCTGGCAGACAGGTGCATGCTGTCCCTGCAGCTCGAGCTGAACTCTCTCATGACAGGGCATTTTTACAACACAACCTTATCATTCAGGTCTTGAAAGGCATGGCTAATGTCTGCCTGAAAAACAGCCACTCTGCTTGACAGCAACACAGATATTCCAGGATTTCTAGGATCTCATCTACTGTAAATGATGTTTTACTCTTAGAGAAAAATGGGACCTTCAAAAAATCATGACTTTACTAAGATAACAAGGCTGCTTTTGTAATGCATGTTCGGTGTACAACCTTCCTATTAAATCATACACATCCCTCAAGTTTTCGGAACAAAGCTACAGTATAAAAAGATTGTTGGCATAGCTGAGCTCACATGAAATAGTTAAATCTGGGATGACAACTGCAGTCCTCCAAGTGTGCAGAGCGCACTCGTGCTTCTGCTGGTTTAGGGGTAAAAAAAACAAGCAATGGTATTTTCTTTAGGAAAACACCCTAAGAAGTTGATAAGGTAAACTTGTCTTTTTTAAGTCATAAGAATCCATCCTCAAAATGTGTAAACAGAAATCTGAACAAGGATGCTTTTCAGAGGAGCAAAAGGTACTTGGGCCTGAGAGGCTTGAGGCACAGGGAGATGCGATTCTTCAGTGATGAACGTCGTGTGGAATATAATGAGCATGAGCACAAAATTCATTAATATCAGTCAACGGCGACACCAGGCACCAGCCTTGAGGCTTAATAGCAAGGGTTTCTAAAGGCACCTGCGAAGTGGCTGCAGCTATTTGCTTTTCCACCTTGAGCATCTACAGAATTCCAGCACACACCAAGGCCCCTCGGAAGAGCAGGACTTCCCCCCACCCCTTGGCTGCCACACGTGTGCAAGCAGCCGGCACAACGGTCAGTGATTATCCCGAATGCAGCCCCACACCCAACAGAGAAGGAAAATACACCAAGAACTTGAGAAATCGATGACGTGGTCTTGCTTATGGGCGAGGCCACAGCACTGTGTACAACGCAACCATGTAGTTTTGCAGCAACAGCGTCTCCTCGTTCCTGCATCTTTTAGAAAAAGTACCCCATTGGATCACAGTCAGGGCTGAGGGTTAGGAAGAGAGCGTTACCGTTGGCAGGAAGGTAGGTGAAGTGCTGGTACTGGCTTCTCTTCCTCTTCCCGTTGCAGACGTAGAAACTGACTTGGACGGGGCTGGTTATTCTCTGGTTGCGAAAGGGCGGGATCTCCACCACCAACGAGTTCTAGGAGAAAGCAGACGGCAGGAGACCCTCACACCACAGGAGCACAGAGCACTTCACACCAACGCAACCCCACAGGTCCTTCCAGAGCTCTAACCACGTAGCACACGGCACAGGGCACGGTGCCTAGCTGTCAGGCTGCCTGGTGAAACTGCCCCCGGAGAGCCTGCATGTGATACGGGCACCACGTGTGCAGGCCGGCCCATCAGTCACCTGAGGGCTGGGAAGAGGGCGCTGACATCCCGCACACCGGAGCCGAGAGGGGGGTCCAAGGTGGTGAGTGCAGGAGGCCGGCCAGGGCTCCACCTGGGATGCCCTCCTCAGCTGGCAGAAGCCTGGGTGCCAGAGCAGAGGTGGGAAGGCTACTCCAGAAGACCCCCAAAGGCTGGCCATGCTAATCCTAAGGATCAGTGACCTTGTGGACCCCCCCAAAAAGCCCCCTGTTGGCTGAGGCAAGGATGGAGCCTTGAAAACTGCACAGGAAGCTGGCAGTGGAGACCCAGGCCCATGCTTCCTTGGGGACATGTCTCTGGGGACAGGCCCTGTGACAACGGCTCACAGCCCCCATCACTGACCCCAGAGTCCCTCAACCTGAGCACATGGGGAGCTGGCCACTCAGCAAACCGGGGGGTGCTGGGTGGGCGGGCAAAGGCAGATGGAGCAGAGTTGGGTGTCTTACGGCACTTGTGTGACCTTCCAAATTCTAAAATATGAATCAGCAATGTTTTCACAAAAATTGTGCTCCTTCAAGGACAGAAATATAAACAATTTGCCATTGCATAGCAGGGCATTGTAGGAGAAGGGACAGGCCTGAAGTCTTGACTGCATGCACTCAGCCACTGCCGGCCGCCCGTCTGTGGACACCCCCTGCCTGGGTGCCAATACCTAAAGGAGGCAGAACTGCACTGACTTGCAGGGGGCTGGGCAGAACCTTACACCCAAAAAGTTTCCTCAATTTTTTTGTCATGATTTCAGTCAACGATGTAATGAATTGTAACAATGCATGACATGTACATGTACAAGAAAAACCCACTGTATGACTTTGTTAAAATGTAGCTTTTTACCCAACCTAACAAAATTGATTGAATTGTGTTAATAATGGAATATTAATAAACAGCTGAAGAGAATTCAGGCCCAACCTCTTCTGTTTACAGATGGAGAGCCGAGCACACAGGTGGGTGGCAGGCAGGGCCAGGGGCCTGTGTGAGCACTGCTCCTGGGTCTGCTCTGCTCCAGGCACTCTTTTTGTTGTTTTAATAATTTCATTTCATTTGCAGAAATGACAGGCACACTTCTCCTCCTGCCTGTGTTGTCCCCTTAGCAAACACCAGCCTGCCGCTGCGGAGCCCAGAGCACACAGGTGATGGCGCAGGGGGCCACGTGCCCGTTGCCACACCCCCACGTGGTGCTGCGCCTACAGCGACGCCCGTGGTGCAGCAGGGCTCAGGCTGGACAGGGTGGGCTGCCCCGTGCCAGACACCCGCTGGGTCTCAGTTTCACCATTTGTACAGGGAAGACCAAGAGAAGCAGCTACTCGGGTTGTTCTCTGAGGGTTCAGGTGTATGCAAGAAGATGCAGGCAAGGCTGGCACATGACACACAGCCCGTGCTTGGTGATGTCGGGACGTACTGAGTCAGCAGTTAAAGAGGTCTAGCCTCTACAGAAGAAATTAGGAGGAGACGTAAAGAAGAGGTGTTGCTTGAGCTGAGCTCTGAAATCAAAGTGGGGAGCCAGGGCAGTGGCAGCGAGGAGTGTCCATGATGTGTCAGAGGGGGCAGGGCAGGCGGCCAGGGGGGTGCTGCAGCCTTGGGGCAGGTTCTACTTTGTGAGGCCTGTGCGTGTGAACTGTAAGTGACTGAAGGGTTATGTTTCGCTGTGGGCACAGGCTGATATGCTTCAACTGCTAAACAGACAAATTATGTGCAAAATGCTATCATTGTGGGCATGCTTAAAAGCACAGTAAAAGGAGAGGCAGGGAGGAAGGGTTCCAAACAGCACTTGGTGCATCCATGTGACCAGCTTAAAAAAAATCCAGTCTAAACGCTCAAGATAGAACAGAAACCACAGACACAGCACAACCCCAATTTGTTTAAAAAATGCATACGATACACCGTGTATGTGTGTGTGAATGCGCATACATGCACACACTCACACCCGTCAGATGGAGAAATACCCCAAATGTGGACAGTGGGTATATCTAAGTGGTGGTATTACACCAGCTGTTTCTGTTTTTATGCTTTGTTGTATTTGTATTTCCCACATTTCAACAATGATTATAACATTCTCTTATAATGAGAAAAAAGTGTAACCTCATTTAAGAGGTAAGGGTGAAATGGTCACTTAAAGCATATGATTCACACATATTATTGCATTTCTGTTAAAACAAAACTATTAACTGCTAAGCTTCCTTTAAAATAAGCAACTGTTGAAATTAGAGAAGGAAACTCAAGCCATGAGCCAACTGCAGCCCCAGGCCTGTGTAGCCAGGCCAGGCAAGGGCCCAGCAGGGCGGGTGGGGCCAGGACCAGTAGCCAGAGCCTGTGAGCGGATGTCCCAGAGGGGGGACACACGGAGGAGGAGTCACCTGCAAAGAGGGGTCTCACCCTGGGGGCCGGGGAACCTTTCCAGCTGACACCTTTCAGAAAGGCTGCTGGCAAAGGGTTAGAGCTTGGAAGGTGGCCTATGTCATCCTGATAGAGCCGCCTGTGAGGGCAGGGTGGGCCTGGGTGCATAGGGGTCAGCAACTGCTGTCCCCATTGCTGTCCTCATGTGCAGTCCCCGCATGCTGTCTTCACACTGTCCCCCCCACTGTCCTATCTCCATCCTGTTGTGCATCCTAAAATCACTGCTTCAGGAAGTGTTTTACCACCTCTCCTATTTCTTGCTGTTACTCATCATTTTGTTGTAACCAAGAAGCCATGTGCCTCAGGCTAGGATGCACCCCACCCCCCGTGCACCCCAATCTGTTGCCTGGCAGCCCAGGAACACCCCCCAGGCACACCAATCTGTCACCCGATAGCAGGTCAATGGGTACTTACTGGCTTGCACAGGTCACGGTCAGTTTTTGCCTCCATCTCCCAGATGTGGTGACCGTCTGGAAGAAAGGGCAGCGACATTCTGTTACTGCATGTGCTTGGCTGGTCTCCCAAAACCACGTGCCTTGATCCAGGCGGGACCTGGGGACCAATGCCTCCCCTCCCGACTGGGCCATCCCGGTTATTAACTCACACGAATGGGAAGTTTAGCCAGAGGAGAGACACTGAGCTGAACACAAACTGGGGTGCAGAGGGCCTGGTGAACCCAAAGACCGCTGCTTGGCAGGAGGAGCCCGGTGGCAGTGAGCCCAGAAAGCTGCTCTGGCCCGTGTCCTCAAGCCATGGTCATGGGAAGGTCCCCCTACTTTTTCAAGGCAGTGTGAGCCCAGAACAAACACGGGCGACTGCCGAAGAAAGTGAGCTGCCCTCGGACCCGGAACCGCCGGCAGCCACCAGCTGCTGCCTCGGGCATACACGCGGGCACCGGCCTAATGGCCGCAGCCTGCAGAGCCCTGCGCCTGGGAGCAGGGCCACGCTGAGGAGCTGCAGGGTCAGTAAGAAAATCCCTCCCTTGACTACTTCTCGCCACATCGGGATACAGAAACTGCAAAACACAGGATGCTTTAACCCCTCCCCTGCAGCGTCCTGCATGCTTAAAAAACTAAAAAGGCTCTGGGTCCCTGAAAGGGCTCACTGCTGTGCAGGCCCAGGCCCGCCGGGGGGTGGTGGGGGGGGGCCCGGACCCGCTCTCTGGGGACTCCCCGGACGTGTCCCTGGGTCTGAGCCCCTCTCCAGCAGCACGCTGCCAGGTGCCGGTTTGGGGGTTATTTTGAATTGACAGATGTTGTCTCCCAGAGGCCTCCCCACTCCTCGTGTTGTCAGCTCCCCGAACTGACAATCACAGCCATTATACACTGGTTTTGCGTGTGTGCGTGCGTGCGTGCGTGTGTGTGTGTTACAGATCCTAAATTATAAATAAATTAGACAAAATCCTTTCTCTCCCTCGCAGCACTGGCCAGGCCAGTGGAGGGCGGAGACGGAGAGGAAATGTGAGTCACAGGGATGGGAGCAGCGTCAGTGCCCGGACTGTGCCAGCCCCCAGGAGCGAGCCCCTCGGCAATAAGGCACCGTCGCTCCTCTAGGGAAACGCCAGGAAGCTGGAGGCGCAGTCTGCAGCCCTCAGAGGAACAGCACACCTTCTGGGGCCCCATGAGCTCAGGACTCGGCGACAGAACCACTCATAGCTCAACCACACGGGCTGATAAAAGGCGAACTCCAGGCGCCTTCACACGGGGACATGGGGACGCAGGGACACGGGCTCCCCCAGCCCTGCAGGCCTACCTGCCCCCCCACACTGGTGTGCAGAAACCAGATCCGCTGTGTGTGGAACCAAGCCTCCCCTGCCTGTCAAAATCAACTTCTAGCATTTCTCATGACAAAGCCCATGTCTACGGCCCCCAAAACACAGCTTTAGGTTCTATAATCACTGGGAGAAAACCTGGCTGCCGCTCAGCCTGCCTGTCAGGAGTTGACAGTCACTTTCAGGTCCCCCCAGAACTGGAGGCCACCTGGGCCTCCTACTGGCGGGCAGGGAGGGGTTGCAAGGCCCAGGAAGGGCCACAAAACTGCACCACGCTGGCCACGAGGGGACCCGGTGCCCACTGCGGCCCTCCAGGAAGGCTGGCCAGATGTTCTCCCGCAGTGGCAAGCAGACCCACCCAAAGGTGGGGTGCAGGCAGACATGTAAGATGCCCTTTAGGGTTCTGCCCTTGGAGCCCCCACAGTGCACGGGCTGCTTCAGAGGCTGGGGTCCCTGCATCCCTGGCATGCATCCCAGGTTTCCCATCTGGTGTGATCCATAGCCCAGGGGAGTTGGCACTGGTGCTCACTTCTGCTAGGGGCCTGAAGAACGGCTCTTCCAAAGGCCCGCAAGACACACAGCAGTGCCCAGGGTGCACGGGCTGGGCGGCTGTGGGGCTTGCACTGCAAGTTAGGAAACTGCAAAATTGGCTCTGTGCCCGCACAGTGGCACCGGCCGCAGCCTCCCACTGCCAATATCGGGGAGCTGGTGACGGCGGCTGCTATGCTGCCACCCAGACAGGCACCGCATCCTGCAGAGGCCGGCCCAGCAGCAGGCCTGGCCCGGGTGTGGTGCAGAATGTCAGCTTCTGCCGGGAAGGGAAATGGCCTGAATGGGCCTTTGTGTTCCAGCCTTATCAAGAGCTCCTGGGCTTCTCCTGGGAAACTGCTCACAAACCCAGAAGTAAAAATATTCCTAGTCATTAGGGAATTCCCTGCAGCATGAGTCATCGGAAAGGCTTCCCCACCACACCCTCCTGGCAGCTCGGGGCTGGTGCGCCCGTGCCCCGGCGTCACTGCAGGGCCACCACACCAGGGCTGCCGGGGCACAGTGGGGTCTCATGTGTAGGGCCCAGGCTTCCTGGGGTGGGAGATGCTTGTCTCCAGAGCTCCACAGGGCGGGAGGAGGCGCTAGTCCTCCATGCCTGTGACGTGCTCTCTACCACAGGAGGGCGGAATGATGCCCACTCCAGGGACACAGGTATCTAGGCGCTTTGCCCAGCAAACACCGGCCTCCTGGGTCTTCTGCCGGCCGTGGGAGCGGGACTGCATGCCTGTTCACGGGCACCCGCCGAGCGCCCACTGTACTTCTGGCCAGCAAGCAGGGTCCCGGGAAACACTAAGGCCGGAGTGGGCGTGGGCAGCACCGCCCCATCACAGGCTGTGCCTTTTGGGGGGTACGTGAGAGGTGCAGGGGGTGCTTGCCTCCCCCGTCCCACGAGCCACGGGGGCCTTGCTTAGGAATCCGCCCTGGTGGAAGGGTCAGGAGAGTGTCCGTTGCTCGTCTTGGAGGAGCTGTTCGGAGGGGTCTCTCTCATCCTCCCTCCTCCCTCACCTCACCCGTGGGCAGCCCCCTCCTGCAGAAGACACTCCGGAGGCCAGAGGAGATCACCCCATGCTGCGGTCCTCCTGGGGCCCCCGGGGCATTTCCACATGATCCGGCAAGCCCACTCCCAAGTCCCGGAGAGAGGAACGCATGCCCACAGAGTACATGGGCATCCACTGGCCCACCACGCACAATAGGCACAAGCCATGTGCAGACTAGTGTGGTCCACGCGAGCCCTGAATGGTGCCTAAACTCAGCGGGCGTGGTGCCGTGATGCGCTCCAGCGTGGCCTCAATGGCGCTGTGCCGTGTGCAAGGCGCCACTGTGACAGGCAGACACCTGTCGCGTCCACGGAAGGTCCAGCAAAGGCAGAGCCATGGGCATGGGGCAGCTGGGGGCTCAGGCTGGGGTGGGTGTGCGGAGAGAGGGGTGGCAGCTGGCAGGTGCTTTTGGGTGCTGACAGCATTTGTCAGTCAGCGGCGACAGCTGTTCACTGACCTCCGCAAAGCCTCTAGCTGCCTGTGGGTGTGGCCCGTGGGTTGCTCCATAAAGCCAAGTGGAGTGAGTGGCCACATGAGCACTGGGCAGCGTCACTTGCAGTCCTGGGACAAGGGTGACAAGGGGGCTCCGTCCCCCTGCCCGAGGAAGGGCTGCGAAAGGCAGGGGTCCGGCTGGAGGCGTGGAGGCTGTCGGGCTGGGGCTGCATGTGGCTGCCCTGGGTGCGGGGCTGCCATCCCTCAGCGCCTCAGGGGCTTGCAGGCTGGGAGGTACAGGCGGGTCCTGGGGGGGCTCTGTGCAGCTGGCTCCCCTCCCCGCCATTGATCTCCCAAGGCTGCCCAAAGTGCCGGTGACTGAGAATTGTGCAAAATCATTCAATTCAGGAGAAAGCCCACCTGAGAGCAGAGCAGCGGCCACGGCTCACCAGTGTGCCACAGATGGCAGTCCTGGCACCCCAGGCAAGTGTTTGGGGACTCAGCTGCCCCGGCCAGCATGGCCAGGACATCAAGGTCCCCGTGCGCAGTGAGACCACCCAGGCCTGTCTGCAGTCAGCGCCCATGGCTGGCATGGTGAGCAGGTGACCGCAGGCCGACGTGCACGACGCCCACCCTCCCCACACCAGTCCCGAGCTCTGAGAGGAGCGTGTGTGAGCAGCCCCGTGAGCCGGCTGAATCCCTTTCTGCCAATTCCCAGAAATCCTTCAGGGACCAGCATCCACAGAAACCGTCCAGCTGCCCCACAGCCACGGTAGGAACCAGGGCCTCCACACGGCATGGTTGGCACCAGTCGTGGAGAGGTGCTGTGTGCACATGCCGTGCTGCAAGTCACCCCACACGCCAGGTGGGTGACAGGCGAGCCAAATACGACCCATGCTGTCTGTGCCCCAGCCCGGGCACCTGCCCGCTCCCAGCACAGCCAGGGACCCCCCCACGCCCCCTCACACCCTACACCTGAGGGATCTACGGGCTCTAAGGCTGTGGTCAGCTCCATGGGCTGCCGGGCCAAGCTCAGAGACCCTTGGTCAAGGCTGATCAGGAACCACACACTGTCCCAAGCCTGGGACACCTTGGAAGGCCGCGGCTCTGCTCCTCCCGAGTTCAGGCTGAGAGGGTCTGCATCTGGTCCAGAGTCTGGACTCTGGCTCTCCAGGATGGGTAGGAAGCCCCATCTCAGAAGGAAGCAACCCCTGCTTCCATCTTAAGGAAACGGAATCCATGGACATGTCTCTCCTTCCATGTGTGCACATGCCCGCCAAGCCACACCTTTCCCACGTTTTTACTTTCATTCAGGGGGCATCTGCTGAGCACTGTCTGTGGGCACCTCTGGTTCTTGCACGGACAGGTGAGGGCGCGGGGGCTAAGAACTAGGGAGGGCCTGGAGTGGGGGGGTGGCAAAAAGGGACAAGCCAGCACAGACCCGAAGACAGGCAAAGACACGGGGCACCACTGGGACTGGCCACAGGCGACTGGGGATCGTGCTGGGCTTGGGGCCTCAGCAAAGCGTTCGGGCACCTGGCGAGGTTTTGAAAGGGAAGGTCCGACATGCAGCCTGAGGTGGGCAGTCATCCTGGTGGTCCCAATGAGCCAGGCCTCCACATTCGTACCGTGGGTGGACACCCGAATCTGGGCAGGCTGGGACCTGGCCAGGGACTGGGTAAGTTCAGCGGCCTTGGGCCTGGGACTCCGGGGTGACGACAGAGCTTCTGGGAGGCTCACCGCCCAGGCCAAGGGTCTCCTGAAGGAGCCCCGCATTCCAGCCTTGGTGCAACCCTGCAGCCATGTAGACAGAAATGTGCGGCCCCATGAAGCCTAGACAACTATGTTTTATCTAAACTGACCTCAGCGTTTTCTCCAAAATCAACTAGGAGAGCCTAGTTCTAGTCACAGAGCACGTCAGAGCACATTATGAGCTGTATGAGCACAGCCTTGGCCAAGAAGCAAACGTACAGACCGACCTGTGGACATCTGTTCCCCTTTTGAAACATATGACTAGCGTATAGGGTATGAATGTGCACAACCTTATTGAAACGCAAGCATGAAATCGCCAGTGGCATGTAGTGTGTGCGTGTGATGTTCTCATCTCACCTGCCATGGGCAGGATGCATTTGTGGGGTGCCCAGTCACCTCTCCTGTGTGCCCACACTGAGGTGCTGCGGGAGCAAGGGGCGAGTGACAGGTGCTCAGCCACATGGGGCCCCAGGTGGGGGGGGTCAAAAAATGAAGAGGAGCCTGATAGCGGGGACACGGGGAACCCACCTGCAGGAGGCGCTCCGAGGTGCCCGCGACAGCTGAGCATGTGGCGGGTGCCCCACTGACCTTGGAAAAGCAGAGCCAGCTGCCCGACCCCTTGGGCTGAGGGAGCCACCACCCTGGCCCACTGCAATCACGGATGTCCTGGGGCTCGGCAGCTGAGGGCCGTCGCCTCCCTCCTCCAGGGTGCACATGAGTTTAAAGCTCAGAAGGTTATAAATTATTTCAAAATTAACCTCCTCCAAAGGAAAGCATTCCAGAAACACAAACTCTTCTCCTTATCATTACACTTGGTTGGGTTTTCTCCATAATTTCAAGCATATTTTCCAACTATGTGCATGATTACATAGTCAGGCCAAGTCAACATGCAAGACTTTTAAGCCCATTTTGCTTGAAGTACTTAAGTTTCCTGCAATCGGCACAAAATCAAGATCCCATTATGGAGGCTGAATGCTTCGCGGTGTTTGGTGATTAGCCCCGGCACGGGGACATTCCGCCGGGGAATCTGAAGAGGAAGGCCAATGGCCCGGCACCGCAGGTGCCCTGCTCCCCAGCCTGAGGGGGCGGCAGCTTGCTGTTCCTGGGGGCACCAAGGGGCTTCTCTGCAACACCCCTGAGCTGGGTGTGCCACACGCACATGCATCTACCTCGGCACAGCAAGGGCCGGTCACTCTGGTTACCAAGTATCTGAGAGGACCCTTCCCCTCACACCTGCGGCAGCCTGTCCACAGCTTCATCTTCTGAGCACACACAGGTCTGCACACACACAAAGGTCAGCACGCACACACACAGAGGTCTGCACACACACACACAAAGGTCAGCACGCACACACGCAGGTCTGCACACACACAGAGGTCTGCCCATACACCCGGGGTCCTGAGCGACCCTGCGCCTGCTTGCTGGCTTGGGCACCAAGAATGGGACCTGAAGGATGCCAAGCAAGTGTGAAAAGGTCTTTGTGCCATGGAGGTTCCACTCAGCTACTGCAGAAGCTCTCCCTGGATGCCTGCCTTGGTGGAAAGTCTGTGGTTCTGAGAAATGAGACTTGTCTACACAGATGGTGTGCATGCTTCCCAGATGCAGCCTGCATGGAGGCCCCGGGGTGAGAGCTTGCCAAAGCCTCAGGAGAAGGCGGCTGCCCCATCAGGGGAGGGGGCAGGGCACTGCCCACCACACGGCCGGAATGAGCGCGCCTCCCTGGCGGCGTCCCCACAATTGCAGCCCTTGCACAGGAACTGGCATGTGTGAGGATGGGCCCCACGTTCAGAGACAGACGTCTGCTCCCACAGCAGCCCAACGCCCAGCACAGGAGGGGCGGGCCACGCTCTGCCTCCAGGAGCCAGTTCCCACCTGCGCCCCAAACGGGAACCTCACTGCCGGTCGGTCTACAAACAACATACCTGGCGCTTTCTCCACAAAAATGACCTTGGAGTCCTGCAGGAAGTTGTGACCAGACAGAACCATCTTCTTCCCACCGAGGACGGGGCAGCTGGCCGCACTCTGCTTCTCCACGAGGGGTAGCTCCTGGGCTGACCGCTGGGCTGCGTGAGGCCAGGAAAGCAATGTGAGCGACAGGCTCCTGGCTGCATCCCCACAGCATGGGCAGCCCACCCGGAGGAGCCCTTCAGGGGTCCTCGGTGACCCACAGGAAAGCTGTGAGGCATGAGCAGGGTAAACCTGTGGGAGCCCTGGCCATGTGTGCACATGTCAGGTCAGAGGACCACGCAGACACGTGAGCGACCGAGTCTGCTCTGGTGTGTGCACACGTGTGGGTCAGCATGTGCACTTCTGTGTGGGTGACGTGCACACCCTCCCGGGTGGCTGAAGGCCCCGGGAAGCCTGCAGTGAGTCCGTTGATAGGGCGCTGCGGGTACACTCTGCGCAGAGGACAGAGGCACCTGCCCCAGCCAAGGGGCCACAGCTCACAGCAGGGTCCCCTGTCCCACCCCAGTGAGAACAGAACCCCAGGAGCAACAGTGAGACCCTGGGTGTGAGGCAGGGGCACAGGCCAGGAGGTGACCCAGGCTGGGGTGTGCAGAGGCAAGGCAGGTGAGGGGGCCCCAGGAAAGGAGCCCCCAGGCAGGAGGAAGCGGGGCACTGCGGAACACGAGGAGAGATCGGGCAGTCAGGGAGCAGCCGGACAGGAGGACATGGCAGAAGCCCAGCGGGCAGGGGACTCTGCGCAGAAGCAGACGTGGCGACCAGCACGTCCTCGTGTAGTCACCTGAGCTGTGAGTGAGAGACCCACCAACTCAAGCGGAGGAGACTGTGCCACAGAGAGTCCGTGCTGAGGCGTGGGGACACCCTGAGGGGCCGGCAGGAGAGCGAGCGGGGCGGCCTGGGCAGGGAGAGCAGGAGCCGCCACGCGGGAGGCAAAGGGACGTGGTGTCCACAGAGTTTTACCAACGCCCCCATGTGCTGCCAAGCATTAGTGGAGCTGTGACAAGGGAATGCTGACTGCACACGTGGCTGGCGCAAGGCAGAAAGCAGCGGAGCCCACACACGGGCAGGAGGGATGGCTCGGGAGAGAGCAGTGGGTAGAAGTTGGCCTAAAACTCGGGTTTGTTCCATCACCAACATCCCTCTGCCCCAGGGCTCCTGAAAGGTGAGGTCAGGCCAAATGTGACCACGCGCTCTCATTGCCACGTCAGGGCCAGGTGCCACGGCAGGCGCAGCACAATCCACCCTCGTCCCGTGACTGCACGGGACACGTGTGGCCAGGATGGGAAAACGAAGGTCACTGCTACACGGCCGACAGCAAAGAAAAGGTGCTGCGGGAGCACGGTGGGGGCCACTCACAGCACTCGATGGGGTTCGAGGCCGCCTGGAGCGACAGCACACGGCCGCCGGGCTGTGGGATGTGCACCCTGAACACCAGCCTCACACGTGTGTTCTTCCTCCCGATGTCCGTCTCCCCCTTCCGCAGCTCGATGTCCGAGTTCCGCAGCTTCAGGATCCCAGCACAGTCGATGCTGACAATGGAAACCCACAGCGTCTCAGCCGCGAGCCCTCCAACATGGGATGACAGGGGCTCACTGGGCCCAGACGGGGCAGGGGCAGCGGGACTGAGGCAGCCACAGGCAGTCTGCCCGCGCCGTGGGCTCCGGGCCCCACGCCTGGCCTCGAGCAGCCTGGCGGGATGCGTGGGACACTCAGCGTTCTAGAAGCTTCACCCTGGGTGTGCCGGCATGCCCGGGGCAGAGCCAGCACTGTTCTCGTCCTGCCACAGGCGTCCTGTGGGGCCTCTCAAAGTCCCTTCGTGGAAGGCTTGGCAGCACCGCCATCACTTCACTGAGGATCTCAGATTTCCTAGGGCTTCATGTGATTGCCCTTAGATTAGTGATTTCATTCACACTGGACCCCAGCCAAACGCTGCACACAGAAAAGCCAGCACCGTGCCTCCCTCGGGCAGCCCAGAGGACAAGGCACACGAGCGCCCTGCCGTGCACATTGCTACCCACCAGCACGGCCGGGCAGCAGCGCCGACACCGAAGCCAACGGGGGGCCGGCCTGGGGCACCCGGGCTGCGCTCTCACCCAAGTGCACGGGGTGGGATGGAAGCGGTGGTGCAGAGGCCCCAGCTTCTGAAGGAGCCCTGGGGTTCTCCAGCCGCCCCGGGTGCCCTGGCCTTGGGCAACTGAGCAGGAAGTCTAAGGACTGAAATGAGTCCAAGTGGGGGATGCATACGTGACCCCCATCCAGAGGTGCACACACATACACCCCTCAATCCAGAGGAACACACACATACAACCCCCCATCCAGAGGTGCACACGCTCTCCTGATCCAGAGGTGTGTATGCACCCAATCCAGAGGTGCACACACATACACCCCTCAATCCAGAGGAACACACACATACAACCCCCCATCCAGAGGTACACACGCTCTCCTGATCCAGAGGTGCGTATGCACCCGATCCAGAGGTGCACACACATACACACCCCAATCCAGAGGAACACATGCTCTCCTGATCAAGAGGTGCGTATGCACCCGATCCAGAGGTGCACACACATACACCCCCCAATCCAGAGGAACACACACTCTCCTGATCCAGAGGTGCACACACATACACCCCCCAATCCAGAGGAACACACACATACACGCCCCAATCCAGAGGAACACACGCTCTCCTGATCCAGAGGTGCACACACATACACCCCCCAATCCAGAGGAACACACACATACACGCCCCAATCCAGAGGAACACACGCTCTCCTGATCCAGAGGTGCACACCACACCCCCAATCCAGAGGAACACACACATACAACCCCATCCAGAGGTGCACACGCTCTGATCCATATGCACCAATCCAGAGGTGCACACACATACACCCCCCAATCCAGAGGAACACACACATACAACCCCCCATCCAGAGGTGCACACGCTCTCCTGATCCAGAGGTGTGTATGCACCCAATCCAGAGGTGCACACACATACACCCCTCAATCCAGAGGAACACACACATACAACCCCCCATCCAGAGGTACACACGCTCTCCTGATCCAGAGGTGCATATGCACCCGATCCAGAGGTGCACACACATACACGCCCCAATCCAGAGGAACACATGCTCTCCTGATCCAGAGGTGCGTATGCACCCGATCCAGAGGTGCACACACATACACCCCCCAATCCAGAGGAACACACACTCTCTTGATCCAGAGGTACACACACATACACCCCCCAATCCAGAGGAACACACACATACACGCCCCAATCCAGAGGAACACACGCTCTCCTGATCCAGAGGTGCACACACATACACCCCCCAATCCAGAGGAACACACACATACACGCCCCAATCCAGAGGAACACACGCTCTCCTGATCCAGAGGTGCGTATGCACCCAATCCAGAGGTAGGCACACCCCACCAATCCAGAAGTGTGTATGTATTCCCGAATCCATGCAAAGCAAACACGGGAAGAAAGTCTTCTGTTTGTTTTTGACTTAGAGGGTTTACCAGTTATGAGTCACTGATCCGCATCCCACATGAAGTCCTCCATGGCGCGGCTGTCCACCTCGCCTCCTCTCCCATGCCGCCTGGCCCCTCCCTTCCCCGTGGATGGCACCCCCCGCGTCTGCTCGCCGGCCCCTCCTGCTCTCAGCTCAGTGATGCCTCCTCAGGGACGTCTTGCTGACCTCCAGGGGCCCAGTGCCTCAGCACCCCCTATGTCAGTGACCAGCACACCCTAACTCACTTATCCAGTGTGTGCTTGTCTGTCCCCCAAAGCCCAGCAGAAGGCCAGCCCATGGGGCAGCTCTGCCTCTTTCTTCAGCCAGTGCATCAGTTCTAAACGGATGGGTCAGACGGGACTTTGCAGCTCAGAGCCGGCCAGTCGGCAGTGCCTGGCACTTCCTCAGTGAGAACACCCTGGTTTGTCACTGTTTGCATTTCAACAAACTGCTAGATCAGAAACAAACATGGTCATGTTCAGGAGCTGAATGCAGGAATGGGAGGGTGGGGACAGCTGTGGAATTGGGTGTTTATTTTAAGTGGCAATAGGCACAGTGGCTGAAACCCTGGGAGGAAACAAACCTGTTGCCATAAACATCTGCAAAGTTTACTTAGGTGTTAAGCCAGGGAGCCCTGGGCCACTGGAGCTCTGTGAAAGTGGGGCGGGCTCGGGAACACAGGGGCCAGTGGCTGAAAGCTCCCCACCCCCACTTACATTGCTCGCATGTTATTTTCCGGCAGAAGTGGAATTTCCAGGACTTTGGTGTTGGACAGGATGGCTTCGTGACTGGTGGTGGACACAGTTTTCCCCGTGATCCTGTGGACCTGGTAGAAGGCGTGAGGTCTCAGCAGGCGGTCGTCTGCAGTCCCAATGAACAGCTGCAGCGTGAGCGGCTCGTTCTCCAAGTAGCCGTGCAGCTGGTGAGAGAACAAGAAACTCCCGCTGATCACCCAAGTGTAGGCTGCTTGGAATCAATTAAATTTTTATAAGCACAGGCTAATTCAAAAGTGAACCTGTGACAGGTGCTCGGCGTTGAGCCGCTCCTCCCCACCCTCCTCTTTCCGTGTGAATATTGGTGCCACGGAGAGAGCTACCCGAAAATGCTGCGTTGCCCTGGAGGTCCCGTGGCGCCTGGCGCGGGGTCAGCTTTGAGCACTGGTGCTGCCTGTGGACCCCTGCATGCGTACCTGCACGCACGCAGATGTTGACAGGCCTGGTGGCCAGCTGTGACCAGCAGAGCTCATTCCGGGCAGGAGCAGGTGGAGATTGGCCGTCCCTTCCCGCCAGCCACTGACTCTTCCCCAGACCCTCCACTCAGCACGTTCCCCGGCCTGTCACCAGCGTCTTGTGAGGACACCTCTGCTGCCTAAGTGAGTGGCAGCTGGAGGTCAGAAGGCTGGGAACATGAAGCCATCTGCTGCAGCCGCGCCACCCCAATACATTCCGGGATGCGCCCTGTGCCACAGGGCGCAGTCTCGTATTGGATCCATTCCTAATCAGCACACAGGATATTTGCAGACAGACAGCACATAAACAAAATCAGCCCTTTTTTACCTGGCTCAGGGCCGCCCTGCTACAGAGGCTGGTGGCAGCTGAATGCTGTCCTGGCGCCCACTGGCACATACCCAGACCAGATGCAGGAAGCTCCCAGGTGTGAAGTCTGTGCCCCATCCCCGACCAGCATCACACAACACAGGCCATGTTCGTATGTGTTGCTGCCCGGGCGCCCAGTCCTTGAAAAGGCGGCATGTGCGCTGGACACAAAGCCCGAACACCAGTGAAGCTCTGGCAACCCACACACACAACACTGCCTCCCTGGGGCCGGAGGGCCGGGCTCCACTCCGGTGCCTCAGAAGATGCCAGCGAGCCTGCCCGGAGCCGTGGCGGAGGGCCCACAGCCGCCCCCGGCCCCTTCTGCATCAGGCCTCCTGACAAGTGAGTCACCGTCAGCAGCTCAAGCACGTTCAAGCATGTCAGCGTTTACCACCACCCAGACTGCAGCACAGCCATGTCCTGTGGAAGCACTGTCCCCAGACGAGGAGCATGGCTCGGCTGGAGCATGGCCTTGATGCCCGCCCAGATCCTGGAGGAATGGGATGTGAGCGAGTGGAGGCCACGGAGCACCGTGGTGGGAAGACCCCTTGCTGCTGGCCCAGCTCACTTCCCCTGCAGCTGATTCTTAGTCTCACGTGACCCCATAGGCAAGTCTCACTCCCCGGGCTCAGGATCGGGGCACCATCGATGCTTCTGAACTAGCACAGAGGCCAGGCTGCGCAGACTCCAAGGAGGGGACATTCTCGCTCTCCATCCACCAGCGGGTCCACCACCCAGCAGGTGTCCCCAGGACACGGCTAGATGAGGCAGCTTGTGGGGACCACGGCTCTGCCTTGTTGCCCTGTGGGCCCAGGCCCTGCCTGGAAAGATGCCAGGGAGGTGCCACAGAGCAACGGGGACAGAGGAGCGGGGCAAGGAAAGGAGCCCAAGCCACCCTGGGCAGCATGGCACTACCGGGGCAAAGGGAGAGGCAGGACATGGGGGTCCCGGGGTGACCGAGGGGGTATGAGCCGCCCACTCCACGAGGCCTCTGGGCATGGTGAAGCTAAAACCATTCCCAGGTGTCACAAAAAGAATGGGATGCCCAGAGGGTCCACGTGAACCCTCCACACAGAAAGAGGGAAGTGAGACAGTCCAGGGTGAGGACACACTTGGAGCAGTGAGGCCCCTGCGCCCAAGCGCTGGCAGGCCTTCAGCATGATGCCACAAGACCCATAGGTTAATTAATGAGCTTCAGACACGGGCACTGCAGTCAGCGTAGCGGGACCCCAGCATGGCAGGCGCTGGTGAGCACACTGCCTGTCCAGGGCAGACCGTGGCCTCCAGCCTCCAGTCCAGTGCAAGAAGGCTGCTCACCACAAGGAGGGAACTCCATGACCCTCCCGGCGCCCAGGTCAGCTGCTGGCCGGCACTCACCCCAGGGACACGGAAGGTCCCGCAGGCACTCGCTCCCAACAGGCGTGAGCCAGGCCCTCCCCACTGTCCCCCAACAGCAGAAAAACAGCCAGGCCTGCACTCACAAAGGAGCCTTAGGAAGGGGCGCCCTGACCGTGGGGGGACAGCAAGGCTGGGTCTACACCTGGCATCGCGCTCTGAAACTTGTCTGCAGCAGAAGGGCTCTGCTTCCCCAAATCCACTCCTTCTAGGGACATTCCCACCTGCAGCCTCAACCGACTTAGATTTTTCAACATGAACATCTGGAGTGTCATATTTAAGATTTAAAAATGGGGCCCAACATACGAATCTATTAAGGCAGAGAAGCAAACGCCAGCTGTTGAGTGAAGTGTAGCTCAAACCAGCAGTAACCCATTACTCAAAACCAAGTCGATGAGACCCACCTACTGTTTTGATCTCATTTACCAGAGATGGAGTCATTTATAAATTTTGGGTCTCAGAGGAGAGATCCCATAGGATGACAGATCGCTCAGGAGATGTGCAGACAATGAGCCGGCTGAGCCCATGTGGGGCGGCAGAGGGCATGTGTCAGGGCACTGCGTGAGGGCTGTGGGCAGGGCCACGGGGGACCACAACACATCAGTGCCGCTGTCTCCGTGACCAACACCGCCTCTGGATGTCACAACACGGACACAAGAAACCACACCACCAAGACCAGGCTGCCTGCCTCATGTTCGCAGCCCCGGAAATAACTGACTTCAGCCTCAAGTGAATTTCCAGTGGCCCGGGACATGCATTCCCAGGGTCCCTTACTGGTCCCCGGCATCTGCGAAAGCCTCGGGTGAGCACCCAGAGCTCTGGTTAAAGTTTAACAGCCCACAGTCACAGCACAGAGGGGTTGCCGGGGGTCCCACTGTCAGCCTGAGGTTTTGTCGAGGTGGTGGCAGAGCTCCGGGCGGAGTGAAGTGTTCCCACGCCTGAACACGGGGGACCGTCCGCAAGCACTCTCAGCACGCGAACACTCCTCACCCTCATGCAGACATTCATTACACTGACACATGCACGTTCGCAGAGAGGCCCTCTGGACACCCTGCAACACCGCATTTTGTGGGGAAGAGCTTCCTTCCTGGCTGGCAGCATGAGACCCTGGGCTGGGCATCCTGTCTTCATCTTTCTCTCTCTGAGACACGGTCCCAGGCATCTGTGGATGTGATCCTCTTCAGACGGTCCTTTCACAGTGATGTAACGAAGCTTCTGCCCTGACCCACAGGTGTCTCACAGGCGTGTGCATGCAAGGGAAGGATGAGTGCCCAAGGCTGCAGCCCACATGAGCCCATTTCCATGGAGGAACCTGGAAGTGCCCGCAGCAGACAACGGGTGGCCCATGCTGAGCGCTGCTGTGGTGGGACTGACAGGTCACCAAGGAACACAAACGCCCTCAGCCCTCCTCCATCCTGCCTGCCCACCCGTGCTGGGCATGTGCAGGCCGGTGTGGACCCCCTCACCTCCGAGGCCATCGTTAGCATGGAACACTGACACAAGCCGGCCCCGCACTGGACACTCTTTTCCAGGCGTTTCCTGCTAATACTGCTTAATTCTGCAGGTGAAATGCCTCTCCTGTTCGAACTGAAAAGTTTTTGGTTATGAATACATGAGTGTCTCTACTGCAGCAGAGTCTGGCGAGGGTGGGGAAGCCAAGACCAGCTTGTCTGGGCCACCTGGCTTCTCCTCTCCTTGTGGGGGAACGGGAGTCCACCCTTCTGCCAATTAAATGAACTTCCTAACGCACTCGGTGTGGGACTCAAACCTATATTTTTACAACTGTAAATGTAAACATAAAACCAGAGCTTGATTACAAAATTTTGCCACTGAGTATTCCATTTTGTGAGATCTAATGCAATTTGTAAATGAGTCTTTGACCAAAAGCTTCTCTTGTGTGGCCAAGACATGCTCCGTGGTGTCAGGAGATGGCCCCAGCAGCTCAGCACACAGGCCTGGTGATGCCTTGAAATGACAAAATGAGGTCCCCCAGGACTGGGCACTTCTCTGGTGGTATGTAGATGGCAGCAGACTGTGGGTAGAATGGAATCCTTTTGAAAAGATGCCATTTCAGTGAAAATGGGAATATTTAAGTTTTAACCTGGGAGGTAAACATCTATTATTAAAACGTGAATTTTTTTAGGTATCATTAATGTACAATCACTTGAACATTATGGTTACTAGACCCCCTATTATCAAGTCCCCCCCACATGCCCCACTACAGTCGCTGCCCATTGGCATAGTGAGATGCTATAGAATCATTACTTCTCTGTTATACTGCCTTTCCCGTGTCCCCCGCCACTGCATTACGTGTGCTAATCGTCATGTCCCTTTTCCCCCCTTATCCCTCCCTTCCCACCCATCCTCCCCAGTCCCCTTTCCTTTGGTAACTGTTAGTCCATTCTTGGGTTCTGTGAGTCTGCTGCTGTTTTGTTCCATCAGTTTTTTTCCCTTTGTTCTTATACTCCACAGATGAGTGAAATCATTTGATACTTGTCTTTCTCCGCCTGGCTCATTTCACTGAGTATAACACCCTCTAGCTCCATCCATGTTGTTGCAAATGGTAGGATTTGTTTTCTTCTTATGGCTGAATAATATTCCATTGTGTATATGTACCACTTCTTCTTTATCCATTCATCTACTGATGGACACTTAGGTTGCTTCCATTTCTTGGCTATTGTAAATAGTGCTGTGATAAACATAGGGGTGCATATGTCTTCTTCAAACTGGGCTGCTGCATTCTTAGGGTAAATTCCTAGGAGTGGAATTCCTGGGTCAAATGGTATTTCTATTTTGAGTTTTTTGAGGAACCTCCATACTGCTTTCCACAATGGTTGAACTAATTTGCAGTCCCACCAGCAGTGTAGGAGGGTTCCCTTTTCTCCACATCCTCGCCAACATTTGTTGTTATTTGTGTTTTGGATGTTGGCCATCCTCACTGGTGTAAGGTGATATCTCATTGTGGTTTTAATCTGCATTTCTCTGATGATTAGCGATGTGGAGCATCTTTTCATGTGCCTGTTGGCCACCTGAATTTCTTCTCTGAAGAACTGTCTGTTCAGCATCTCTGCCCATTTCTTAATTGGATTATTTGCTTTTTGTTTGTTAAGGTGCGTGAGTTCTTTATATATTTTGGATGTCAACCCCTTATCGGATACGTCATTTATGAATATATTCTCCCATACTGTAGGATGTCTTTTTGTTCTACTGGTGGACGTGGCCTTTGCTGTACAGAAGCTTTTTAGTTTGATATAGTCCCATTTGTTCATTTTTGCTTTTGTTTCCCTTGCTTGGGGAGGTATGTTCAAGAAGAAATTGCTGATGTTTATGTCCAAGAGATTTTTGCCTATGTTTTTTTCTAAGAGTTTTATGGTTTCATCACTTACATTCAGGTCTTTGATCCATTTTGAGTTGACTTTTGTGTATGGCATTAGACAGTAGTCTAGTTTCATTCTCTTACATGTAGCTGTCCAGTTTTGCCAACATCCATTGTTGAAGAGGCTGTCATTTCTCCATTGTATATCCATGTCTCCTTTATCATATATTAATTGACCATATATGTTTGGGTTAATGTCTGGACTCTCTATTCTGTTCCACTGGTCTGTGGGTCTGTTCTTGTGCCAGTACCAGATTGTCTTGATTACTGTGGCTTTGTAGTAGAGCTTGAAGTCTGGGAGTGTAATTCCCCCTGCTTTATTCTTCCTTCTCAGGATAGCTTTGGCTATTTGGGGTCTTTTGTGGTTCCATATGAATTTTAGAACTATTTGCTCTAGTTCATTGAAGAATGCTGTTGGTATTTTGATAGGGATTGCACTGAATCTGTAGATTGCTTTAAGCAGGATGGCCATTTTGACAATATTAATTCTTCCTAGCCAAGAGCATGGGATGAATTTCCATTTATTAGTGTCCTCTTTAATTTCTCTTAAGAGTGTCTTGTAGTTTTCAGGGTATAGGTCTTTCACTTCCTTCGTTAGGTTTATTCCTAGGTATTTTACTTTTTTTTGATGCAATTGTGAATGGAATTGTTTTCCTGATTTCTCTTTCCACTAGTTCACCATTAGTGTATAGGAATGCAACAGATTTTTGTGTATTAATTTTGTATCCCACAGCTTTGCTGAATTCAGATATTAGATCTAGTAGTTTTGGAATGGATTCTTTAGGGTTTTTTATGTATACTATCATGTCATCTGCAAACAGGGACAGTTTGACTTCTTCCTTACCACGAAGTTCATTTTAAGAAAAGTAATTTAAATACTTCACACATTGCACTGCATGGCTTCCCTGTCTCTGGCACATTATAGTATCGGCCAAAATAGTATTTGTAAAATTACCTGTCATAACAATGACTTGTTTGCTTCAACCTACACTAAACAAAATGCATTTATCATCCCATCTCCAGGCTGTAAGAGCTCCCGAGTTTTGTGTTTAGCTCCTATGCCTGCCTTGGCGCTTCCCCAGAAAGCGGCAGGGAGGGTGTGCCCGCAGCCGCCCCACTGGAGGGTCGGGCGGGGGGCCCAGCATGAACAAAGAGCAAGTTAACTGAGGGAAATACTTTTCAGCTAGCTGTTCTGAACTGGTACACTGATAAACTACACAAGAGAAAAGGGAATCCTCCTGCAGAACCATCAGTTTAAAGGGAAGTCATGCACTTCACACAGATCAAAATTTTCATCTTTACACAATGACCAAAGGAGGGAGGGAAAATCCAGCTCACAACTGGTTTCCTATTTTTTAACCCAAATTTTCCTGCTACCAGATTAACTGAAGATTGTGTTGTACGAACACCATCATGTTACACTTACAGCCCCAAATCTTCAGTGCCAACACCCTGGCCTGCTCTCGCCCTGACGGCTGAGCCCGAGCCCCCTCCACATGGCCCAGCAAGGATGGCCCTGGGGGGTAAGGTCCCCAGCTCCAGAAGGGGCTCCTGTTCCATGCGAAGGGCCTCTGCACTCAGCCACACTCTCTACCCCATGAGGAGCAGGAGGGGCCCGGTCCCTACTCAGGCATGCCCCCCTAAGGTGGACGGTGTGTGGCAGGGGTGCTCTCTGCGTTTGCAGCCGGGGTCCATGGGGGAGGTGTCTGCAGATCAGCTGTCCTGCCAGCTGACACCATGTGGCTAGCAAAGCATACAGACTGGCCACACAAAGTCACCAAGACACCGGTCTGTTGGCCCCAGAGACCTTTACCAAGGGGAGTGGAAAAACTAGGCTGAAAGATAAGATGAAGGCATAGGAAATGGAGCTGGTGTCTGGAGGAAAACCCCCTGAACCACCAGAGAGCCGCCCAGAGCCACAGTGTCCTCACTTTCCTTGCCCCAAGGCCACCACTTTACTCCGCTGGGGCTCTCTGGGGTGCCTGCTACAGATACGGCAGGCAGAACCTCAACTGGGGCGACGCAGCTGCTCCATCTGCTAGGAAGTGGGGGTGCACAGGGCCTGCCTACAGGCGAGCGTGCAGGGCCCTCGGAGCAGGTGAGTGTGCCAGTTTCCCTGGCTCATGACAAGTGTTTAAGTAAAGCCCCAGATGAGTGGCAGAGTGCCGACTTCCTCCCGAGGCTGCTCCTGGGTGTGCAGGTGCATGAGGGTGTATGTGTGCGCCCCACACCCGTGCAGAGCTGGTGTTGAAGCATGGGTACAAGTCTGAGTGCCGGTGTTGTGTGTGGTGGGCGTGCATGTGCAGGCCCGTGTGGTGTGTCCCCTCCTCGGGTGGGGTGGAGGGTCACTGCCACACGGCCAGGACAGGAGAGCCAGGTAGGCAGGATGTGACACGGTCCAGCCGAAGCCACTGTCACCGAGCTGCAGGCCTCGCCCCCTCACAGCCTCTGAGACACCTGCAGACACTCCGGAACTGGAATGCAGAGCCTGAAACTCCCTGGAGCAGAGACCCAGGCCTCCCTGCAGCTGACACCGAACCATGTCGGTTTGGCAAGTTTCCATGGCACAAACTTCACCCCTTTTACCCCGGAAGCCTCTCCAATAAACCAAGTTTAAGGACAAAGGAGATCAGCTAAAAACAGGCTTTCTGATGTTGTTGATGGCAGGACTGTACTGTCTTGTGAGGGAACAAAGAGATGATGTGAAGACTGAGCCCAGCTCCACGAGTTTTCCTGCTCAGTTATGCTGAGTGGGAAGCAAAGCCACTCAGAGCAGCACCTTGCCCCCAAAGGCCCTGCTTCTTAGAGGGCAGTTGGGGAGGCCCAGAGAGGGTCATGCCATCTGTCCAGATGTGGGTCTACCCCATCTCTTGGAAGACTGGAAGGTTACTGCAAGGTGGGCACTGAACAGCCCCTTGGCTGTCTGCAGTGAGGCCACGAAGGCCCAAGCCACAGACAAGGGTTGGCCCTGGCCTGAGCCCAGCAGGGGACAGGTGACAGCTTCAGGCAGGTCAAACCTACTCCCAGGAAGTGGCTATGCCCTGGCGGGGGACGAGCATGTCTCCCGAGGTAGCGGTAGGAGAGAGGGGCTGCAGGACTGCCGGAGGCTCATACCGAGCCCAAGGCCTTGGGGAAACGTTGTAGCCGCACCCAGCCAGCCCAAGGGGGAGCCCATCCCCAAGGCCCACCCATGGCCACAGCGTCACTGGCTTCACAAGGCCTGTGCCCTGCAGGAGGCTGAGATCGCGGCCTGTCTCCTGCCATGTCCCAGTGCCTGTCCTGGAGTGGCCTGTGCAGAAGGAAGAGCTCCAGCCAGCCCCAGGCCTCGGGTTTGTGCACACAAACCCTCACAGCTGCTCGAGCCCCGGGGCTCCCGGAGAAACCGCCACCGAGCAGCCCATGTCGAGGTGCGACTGCAACCCGCACAAGAGGGCGGGTGCTCAGAGCGGCCTGTGGCCGAGCCTTAGGGCCCCAGCTGCCAGGGTCCTTGGCAGGGCAGGTAAGAGGTGGCTGAGGGGATGACACTGCGGGAGGACTGATGGTGAGCATGGCCACCCGGAAGCCTGCGCCCTCTGTTCTGCGGTGCATGGGAGGCTTGAATGAGGGGCGCATCCTCACATGCCCACAAAGGACGGGCTCCACTGTGAGCAGCTGCTGTGGGCAATGCCTTCTCACTTCTCAGATGTACCTCTATTAACAGCTGAGCCTTTTCAAAGCCATTAAGGACCAATCGCTTGTGTTTTGTTTCATTCCAGAGCAGATGCACATCTGGGCACAAGGATGAGACCCCACGTCTGAGTCACCATCCTCGAGGGCAGGTGCTCGGCTTTCCCTCCTGGCACCTGTTCCTCTGGCCCTCACAGGACACCCCCAGAGAGTGGGACGATGTCTGACGGCCCCTCTCTTCCCTGCGCCCTGTGGACGTGCCCACTGGGAGGCGCCAGAGCAGCTACCGTCACCTGTCCCAGCTCCATCCGCACCCACTCCCGGCTGTCCTAGCGCTGGGCCAGGTTTCTGGGCCTGGACAGGAGTTTGAGAGGAGAGGTGGGCAGATTCTGTGGCTGTGCCTATCATCAGGCCTCAGCCGACTGTTTTCACTCCTGAAAAGAAAACCATGGATCCTGCCACCCAGCCTTGCCTGGGATAGTCTCATGGATGTCTCACCTGCACAGCCGGTCAGACAGATGCCCAAGCCTCCGGCTGAAGGAGCCCAGATGGATGTTCCCCTTGAGCCCGGTGAAGCTGACTTCACAGGACCTGTGGTGTGTCTGGAGGCTGGCAGGGTGGCTCGGGTGCACCCGCCTGTGGCCCAGCTTGTCCCTTTTTCCCACCAAGCCCCAGGCCCCCGTGCTGGAGGTGTGAAGACTAGACAACTGGAGCCGAGAGGTCACACACCCCATTGGGTAAAGGCTTAAAGTCCAGGTAAGGCACGTGCATGCTTTGCTCTGCAGTCCTGCAAGGTGATGGACTTAGGAAGAGGAGACAGGGCACCCACCCACGAATCAGATGCCAGGTCTTGACCACGGGACAGTTCCGCCCAAGGGTGCATTTCCAGAGGCCCCTTTCCAGAGCGTCACGTCAAGCTTTCCCTCTGGTCCCTTTTTTGGCAGCTGACTGGAACAGGGGCTGGAAGGTGCCCCCTTGAGCATTTGCTGCATGCTGGGGATGGCTGAGGTCCATCTGAGCTCCCCAGGACAAAGAAACGGCAGAAGCCCCTTCCTTGGGGCAGCTGGCCACAGGACATTGTGGCACTCCTTACCACGGATCTGGCCGAGCCACCAGCTGCCGTGCACTCCACACAACGTGTAGGAGCAGGTCGCCACTCTGCCCACGGAGGGGACGTGGGTACTGCCCTGCAATGCCCCCAAAGAGTCTCTGTGATCATTTGGAGTGCGGGGAGCTGAACTGGCCTGCGGCACACATGCCCCTCATGCCTGCACCAGCCCTCACCCCTGGGCCCAGCTCTCAGGCTGGCACTGCTCATGCCCACAGATGCCCATTCTGGACCTCAAGGCCAGTGGGTGCAAAAGACCCACTGACTCTGTGCCAGGAGTGTGGAGGCATCCAGAGAAAAAAAATTACATTAGTTTTGGATCAAAGCATGTTTGCATGGAAACACTACATTTAGCATTTCTAATTAAAAACATGCTGAGAAGCCCTAACTATCTGCTGAGGGAAAAAAATAATTGAGAAATGGAGCACATAAGTCTTAGAAACCACTAGGGAACATTAAACAGAACTATGACGGGACCTGGAGCAGTCCTGAGAGCCAGCGCTCTGCCACCGGGGAAAGACGCAGACTTCATGACCATTGGGCTGGGGAGGAAGCTCGTCACGCGGCGTGGCGCCTACAGGCGTGCCTGGCTCCCTGCCTGGCCCAGCAGGGTCGCCTCGTTCCTGCAGAGCCGGGTGTGCACTGGGGTGACCTCCAGGAACACATTGAGAGGGCCCAGCTCTTTGGGCACCGGTTCCAGGCCCGCACGAGGGACCTGGCAGAGAGGACTTTGTGGGGGCCTGCTGCAGAGGTGAGGGACCCCAGTGGCATGTGGCCACCACCTGCCCAGCCCACACTCGGACCTCCGAACTGCAGGTGTGCAGGACAGGAGGGCAAGAGAGGGCAAAAGGCAAAGCTTGTGCCCTGACCTCCCCTCCACCCAAAACCGCCACTCGGGGTCGGAGGTCATCACGCTGTGCTCCTGAATCTCCTCCAGCAGCCCTCCGAGGCCTGGTCACCCTCGTGTGAACGCACCCTGGTGGGCTGGGGGTGTGGCTGCCTCCTGGGCGGAGGGGAGCCTCCTAGAAGCCACTGGCCCTCAGCATCTGTGTTCAGTGACAAGGGAAGGCCCTGCAGGAGATCTCACAGGGTGGCCTGCGCTGGCACATGGGCAGTGCAGGCCGGGCCCCCACGTGCCCACACGACGTGTCCAGCCCCGCCCCAGCCATGGGCCAAGTGCTGCCGAGGGGTCAGCCACCTGCAACAGTCAAGGCGCGATTGTGCATCCGCCTCTGCCCAGCCGGCCACGCTGGCCATCTGTGCTGACGCAGAGCTCAGCGCTCTCTCCAGACAAGAGCCCAGTGTTCTCCTGGAGGGGAAGAGGTGACACTGGTGGCAAGCCAGGCTGCGAGAGCGCTGCCCCCACTGGGAGCTCATGACGGGGCACCCGGGGTGCCCCAGCCCAGCCACACAGGGACCGTTACATAACTGCACTGCAGGATGCCAGCAGCCTTCCAGCCTGGAGCCTCGCTAAGGACAGAGCTGTCCTTGAAAACACGAGCAGGAGGGGACTCGGGCAGATGGGCCCAGCACCGCCCCCTGTCACCCAGACCCCTCAGCGTTTGGGCACACCAAATGGCCCCCTTGGGTCAACTCCACGCTGCTTCCCGTCTGTGGGGGGCCAGTCTGCACAGAAGCTGTGCTGCACAGACTCTGCTAGGCGCAGACATGGCACCCAGACGCCTCCCCGGTGGGTCCGTGGGCACCTGCACAGGGCCCTGGGTGGGGCAGGCTGCTGCCCCCAGGGGGGTTACATGCTCAGCTCCAACTTGGGCCAAGCAGGTTTGCCACCAAACAGCAGTTATTAGGGGACACTTACTTCTCTGGGTTTTGTGAAGCCAGGGACATCCTGTCTCAGGAGTAGGAGACACCTGCTTATGACAGGTCACTGGGCGGGAAAGCCCGAGGCCGTGACGAGAGGCAGAGCTGCCCCACAGACCAGCCCCTGGCGCTGGCCCTCAGCTGCTCTGGGTGCCGAATTCCGTGAGCTGAATACAATAAGCTGCTCCTGACTCTCCACTCCTGGGGACAGCTCCCAAATGCCTACGACAGGAAAAGGCCTGTCACGGTCCAAGGGGGCAAAGATGAGCCCACAGCCAACCGCCCCAGGGAGGGGACCCCTGCACGGCCCAGCCCTCCCAGCCCTGCCGCCTGGTCTGCCTGGCCAGCGCCTCCAGATCAGTCCCTCCATTGCCCAGACTGGCTGCTGGGCCCTGCTGACAGGGCCCCGCCTCCTCGCAAGATGAACTGCAGAGCTCCTCCACCTCAGGAATGGACGCCAGGGTTTCATGTTGCAGTGACCTATTAATTATTCACACAAACCAGCCTCCTGTGGGATGGCCTAGCTATTCTGGTAGCTTGGTAAACAGAGCTTAACCCCTCGACCCCTGGGTCAGAGGTCAGCACTCTCTGAGATGGCTCCTGGGCCCCCAGAGAGTGGCCGGCATGGGGACGTTCCCTGCCATGTGTCCTCGGACACGGCTCTGGGACGGGGACCCTGCGCTGGTGCAGAGGCAGGACGTAGTGTGCACAGGGCACCCAGGTAACAGGGCAGGAAACTGAAGAAACCATGCAGACTCAGAAACTGGGGTGCCCTGAGCCCCAGGCTCTCTCCCACAGCAGGGACACAGGGCTCCTCCAGGGACGGACACGGCCCCAGTTACAAGAGCCCACGTGGGCCTGCCAAAGATGCCCTCTGCTCGCCTTCCTGGGGCAGGCATGGGGGAAGCTCCCAGTTCCCTGGAACCCACAGATGGACATCTCAGAACCTGTTGATGCCCATGGTCCCACACTGGGCATTGCACACAGCCAGGCAGGCGGCCGTAAGCTCGGGGAGGGGTGGGACCCAGGGGGGAGCGGCCCCGGACACTCAGGACGCCGAGGGGCTGGTCCGCTGTGGCCATGACACGACCTCCCCATCCCCAGGGTGGGGCCTGCTTGCCCTGAGCCCCCATCTGCAAGCAGATGCTGACCAGGTGGGGCCAAGAGCGCCCAGGAAGGCTTGGCCTGAACGCGGAAGCTCAGGAGAGCCGGGGCGAGGCCAGCAGCAGCTTGTCACCACCGAGCCCGTGTGTCCTACCAGCACCTTGTGAACAGGCTCACGAGGGCACCGATGGCCGTCTCCTGCCAGAGGGGAGGCTCTCGGGCCTGCGCCTGCCCCAGACCAGTGGCCCACGGTCTAGACGCGAAGCACTCATGTTGGAAGGGCAGCACAGAGGGCTCTGCACCTCGAAATGGACCCACAAGAAGTGGCAGGGCTGCTGGGAGCCGAGAAGCCCACCTCATCCAAGACTAGAGGCCCACCTTCTTGAGGAATGAGTGGTCCTGTGTGTGTCTGAATCATGTGTCAGCAGATAGATGAAAGGCAAGTTTCAAAGCCAGGGAAACCCACGTCCTTTCTGTGCTGGTCTCAACAGAACAAGGTCAGCGGAGGCCGGCTGCAGCACCCTGGCCGCTCGCCCCTGCCTGGCGTGCACCCCCACCCAGGGAGCCAGAGGCCTTGTGGAGGGCAGCCGTCACCCCACCCAGCCCCAGCTGATGAGGTGAGGGGAGCAGGGGGGCACCCAAAGGGTTGGTCACAGCAGCTGTGGTCCTAGCCAGGACCAGCTGGACAAGCCCCCAAGGGCTGCAAGGACTCTGGCCGGTCCAGGGAAGGACCCACACAGGTAGAAGGGGTCTGAATGCTTCCTCCCACCGTGGCCACTGAACGACGCTGGGCAAACCACGTGCGCACCTGTGTCCCCAAATAAAAACAAGGGCAAGCCCCTTCCTAACCGAGCCTTCAGTCTGACTCTGCCTGGAAAACGGGTTATGCATTTTGCTCTCTCCTGGATGCTGAGCCCAGGGGCCGTGCAGTGCAGCTCCCTCCCACGGTTAGTGAGGCCCTGAAAGGCCCAGCCCTCCCTCCGTGGCACTGGTGGTGGGTCTCCATTCTTCAGGGGATTGCTGGCTTTGGCTTTATGGACAAACTTTAGGAAATGCAGAGGCAAGTCCCAGAACTGGCTGTGCTGGGGAGACAGCATGTTTTCATCCAGCCAAGTGCGTGGGCTCAGCCCGCACCAGCCACACGGAGGTCTGAGCGGTGGCGGCTCTGGCTTACCCCAGAACCAAAACATGGCTCTGCTCTGGCAAGCTGACCCCGCTGCAGCTACTGGGAGAGGCCGCGTCCCCACGTCGGCTCCTCCCCGGCCTGGCCATGGCGGCTGGGGATGCGAGCGATTCTGAAAGGGGAGGTGAGGGCGTGGGCATCGGCCCTGATGTCAGAGGAGAGTTGAAAATAACCGTAGCACAGAATAAAACTTTGTGGTTACCAAGCTTTCTCGGCAACGGAGAAGAGTTTTCTATTTTCATTTGCTTTATAACTATGAGCAAATTCTATTTTTATCCCATCTGTGATCCACTACCTAAAAGTGAAAACAAGCCCCAAACACCCCCTTTTTCCCTGCCCACTTCAGACATGCAGACGAACTCACCACCTCAGGGGACCAGAAAGCTCCGACACTCATTTCTCCCAGGAGAATGCTGGGGAGCCCAGCACAGACCGTGGGGCGCTGTTCCCTTTGGCGTTTCCGGTGTGAAGCTGGGGGCGTTCATTCCGTTTAAACCATACCCCGCCTCTCCCATTCTGCCATCACTTAATTTGAAATCACTTTCTAAAGAGACATTTTAGGGGCATTTTAACTACCGTCTCAAGTTTCATCATTTCCCCAGAACATCTCTGCTCTCCACCATGTACACTGACAATGAACGGCACCCCGTGCCCGCGACACGGGGGTCCGGCACTGTCACCACGGCTCCTGGCTGTGCGGGCGGAAGTGGACACACACACACAAGGGCGCTGCCTGCCCGGGCGCACGTCTCAACCATGAAGGTGTTAATGGGTGCACGTGGTGTTCTCCCCCCCAGGCGCGGCCCTCGCTGATATAATTGACAAGAAACGGGGCATTATGATTTCTGCTGCTTTATTTCCGCCTCCCGTTCTTTAACAGCTGTGTTTCCTCCTGTTACAGTATCTTTTCCATTCAGCAACAGTGCTCTTCGTTCAGTGAAAACCATGGTCAAGGTGGGAGTTTAATGCCTGTAGTTACAGAGCACGGCTAATGCAGGCATTCATTATCTAGCCTTTTCCACCTGGGAAGGTGGCAACTTAAAATGCCAGGCTGGCCGCTGTGCACTGGCGAGGCTCCTGCTTGCTCGAGTCAAACAGCTGACCATGCAGGTATTAATTGGTGCCAAGCGCTCGGCCACAAATACGTCCCTAACACTGTCCCTGAGCCCAGGCTGAAGGGCTGTAGTCCCCGGCTCCTCCCCGAAAGCTCAGGTTGCTGATTGCCGCGTTGGCAGACGGCCTTTGTATCTGTGGCTCTAGCCCCGGAGAGCTTTTTATTTATCTAAATGGAATAAAATTAAAACACAGGCGCCCTGCTGAGCACCCCTTCCGGCCTCCATCATTCCCTGAATGACAGGGTTGGGGCACCCAGGGTCGCAGTGCGCGCGGACTGGGGAGAAGCCATCTTTGTCAACACTGCTTGGGCCTGGAGCTCGGGGGCAGGTGAGCAATTCTTCCCCAGCAGGTCACACCAAAGGGGCCTGGGTGGGAAGGAGACGCAAGCAGGGGCTGACACCCACACACAGCCAGTCTGGGGCTCCCTCGTTGCCCGTGGGGGGCAGGAACAAGCCTGGTCAGGGTTCCCCAGCCACCAGCGGATGAATGCGCTGTCTGAAGCCCGGCAACCTGTACTCCCCCCAAGTGTGGTGAGGCAGCAGCCCCCTGCATCCCCGATCCCCGGGGGGCTAGAGGGCCCCTCCTGGCACTTAGGCAGGAGATGCCAGCTCCTTCGGCCCCACAGTGGGTGCCATGTGCTGGGGCGCAAGGGATGAGGCTGTAGGGTCCCAGCAGGAGCTCCAGGTTCAGGTGTGTGGTGGGCCTGAGCACCTGCATTTCTAACAGGTTTCCAGGTGAGGCTGGCATGCAGATCAGGTGACCAGACCTTGAGAACCACAGCTCAAAAGGCTCAGGCCCTTAACACCAACGTGGAAGCCAACACAGCCCCGTGGAAATGGCATCTGAGTGAACCTTGAATACCGGCCAAGGAGACCTGTGCTGAGCTCACCACTGATTCACCAAGACAAGTCCCAGAAGCCAAGGGGCAGAAAAGGACCCATTTGAAGGATCTCAGCCTATAACAGCTCAGAAAGCAGCCCTAGGAAGCTGGTTAAAGGTTTGTGAGCTGCTGGGATGGGGGCAGTGCTGAGCAAAGGTGGGACCAAGGGAGCCGCAGGCTTCCAGCCGGCCGGCCTGGCTGAACCCTGAGAGCTGGGCCAGGGCGCCTGCAGTTCACCGTCCCAGTGCATCCCTCAGTTTCGGTTCTGTGCACAGCCCAGCCCCTGAACGGGCAGCCTTGTGCTCCATCCCCAGAGCCGGGGCATTGCAAGGCGGCGGCGGTGGGCCTGCAGGCACGTGGCAGAGGACCAAGCTTTAGGGATGGTGGTTCTGCCCCGGTGGCTCCAGCTGGAGTTTCCTCCAGGCCGAGGTTTCTGGAGGGTGACCACTGTGACTGGACATAAAGCTTGTCCCTGTTTCCGAGAAACTTTATTTCTACAGATTTGCCTCAGAAAAGGTCCCCCAAAATAAAACTTTCATTTCAAGGTTCCATTTATCTTCTTTTATATGTTCTGCTCCAGGACCCCTTACAAACTATGACACCAGGGCCAAGTCTTCCCAGGGTCCCTGCCCACCTGCTGCCCCCAGGAAGCAGAGCCCTGAGGGCATCCTCGGGGCCAAGCAGTCTCCTGGACCTTTCTTTCCCGCTTTCCTCTCTTTTTTGAATCAAATACAACTGCTCAGGAAGATACGGGATAAACGGTCAGAGTCCGCAGACGGAGCAACACCCGGGCCGCCTCCTGAGGCTGCTCTAGCCAGCGCCTCGAGCCGCCAGCGACAGCTGCGGCCGGTGCAGGAAGCCCCACAGGGTTGCCAGAGCCGAGCCCAGGCCTGCTCTGTTACCCCCAGGGCCTGCGTGCTGGACGCCTGCTTCCCAGGGCGGGTTCACTCAGAGAGACTCCCACTTTACACCAAGTCAGGTTCAACAATGACGGCAGAGCTGAGATGCAGAAACAGGAGCGACACGCTATCCCTGCTCCAGCTGCTGTGCTTATCATGGAGAAAACTGGGACGTTTATGTAACCATAGATGTACAAGATATTTAGCTAAGCCGGTTGGGAGATGACAACTTTAAAGGGAGAGAAGAAAACACGGTTACACTCCTGCGAAGCGGCCTTGGGCCTCAGTGAGCAGCAGCTTGTGGGGCGCATCCTGGAGCCAGAGCCACCCCCGTACCTGCACGCTGGGGTGTCCTCCGGCCGACGCCTTCACAGCCCCGCGGCTCCCCTCTGTCTCGTAGTGTGCTCTGTGGTGGGACTTGGGCTGCACTTCGATCCTCAGCTCGTAGGGTCCTGAGTGTGACGGCAGCTGCCAGTCAAGGGCCGGCAGCGAGGGGCTGAAACGGCACGGCACAGCAGTGAACATGCTTGTGGGGCCTCAGACGCTGAAGCTCCCCCTCATATCGCAAGTGCGATGAGACGCCCATCCACTGCTGTCTCACCTTCAAAATTCCCATCAATAGGGTATGTCCTGGCGTTAAGCCTTGTGAAGCTGATGGCTATTTGCTGAGGCCCGTGGCCAGAGGCCAGTCTCACCCTAAGCACTTGGTTAAGATGGAAACATTTTCTATGCACGACCTTAAAATATTTTCCTTCCTGCATGATGGACCTCCCTAAATTATTTACCTCCCTAATAAAGCAGGTTCCACAACTAACAGAACTTCTTAGAAGCAAAGAGGTAAGATAAGCTCCCTGCCCTGCTAAATAGTCCGGCTGCAGAGCTTGACCAAGCTGGCCCCTTGTAAACAGTGGGATGGAAATGTCTGCAGACCCCCCACCCCTCAGTCCCAGGATCCATGCAAGGCCAGGAAAAGAACCTGCCTACCAAGGGTGGGCAGAGAGCTTCTGGTCAAGTTCAGGAAGAGCATGGGGAACACCCAATTATTTCAGTGCTGGGACACCAGCCAGGGCCTGTCCCCGGCGCCCAATGGGACGGCACCTTCCTCCCACCACTGAGGCACGTGTTAATAGCAAGACTGGGCCACAGGGAGGCAAGGCCTCCGAGCCTCCAAAGGCCCTGCTCTCCCCACAGAACATGCTATAGGGTCTTGCCCTCTCAAAGACAAAGGCTCACCATATAAAGCCCCAGTTGTGCGCACCCGCAGGAGCTGGCCCAGGCCACCCAGGTGGCCTTTCTGCAGTGGAGCCCATGTCGGGTGCCCATTCTGGCAGCTGGGCAGGGGGCACCATCTGCCGCACAGTGTACCTCGATGTCAACATTGTGCAGGGTGGGCCAGCTGTGCTTCTGGCTGTGCGAGACCTCAGAGAAGCTCAAACCGACCACCTGACCATGAGTGGGATAAACACGCGTGAGGCTCTGCATCTGCCCCAGAACAAGAGGAAGGCCAAAGGCACGCGGCTGAGCGGGGCTGGCGCAGTGATGCTGTGTTCACAGCAGCTGGAGAGCATCTGGACCAAGAAGTGCCATGATGCCGAGGCGTTTCCCAGCCGAGGTGATCAGCCTCAGTTTCTGGGAACACGGCCGGGGGAGGGCACAAGAGGAGAAAGGGCCCCCCAGGGAAGGGGCACAAGGGCCGGGAGAGATTCTCCAGGCAAGCCAAGACGGTTTCACAGGGATCGTGGCAGGAAGCTGTGCTTCAGCGAGCACCAGCCCCACACGGCCGGCAGAGCACACCTCCGTTCGGGATGCCTGATATGCTGTTTTTATTTTGTGTTTTCTTACACACACTGCTGACCTACGTAAAAAAGACTCTCACTTGTTATAAATAGAAAAGGAAACAAACACCAAAAGAAAGGCCAGGTTCTTCTGACTCCCAGGAATGAAAACAAGGAGGGAGAAATTGGAGAGGAGCAGGGAGAGAGGGGTTAGGCGGGTGCTGGCCTGGGCTGCACACAGAACCGCAGGACACTTGGCTGGTGATGACCTGCTCTTGGATCACTGGCAGAGCGGGCCGCACAGCGTGTGGGGTTTGAAGTTAGAATAGT
Source organism: Smutsia gigantea (assembly GCA_032199065.1). Classification (NCBI taxonomy): domain Eukaryota; kingdom Metazoa; phylum Chordata; class Mammalia; order Pholidota; family Manidae; genus Smutsia; species Smutsia gigantea. The sequence continues at coordinate 149,715 of JAVSCE010006582.1, forward strand.
TCACAAAATACTGCTGAGATGGGCGATTAAGATTACTGCTTTGGGTTGGAGATTTTCAGCATGAATTTGGCAGCTCCACAAAACATGCTAACTCGTCTCTGATTCAGAGAAAAGACCCAAGTCTGGGAAAAGCTCAGAGTGGGCGGCCGCAGTGAGGGAGACTGCCCGCCCGCCATGAGATGCTCTGCAGTGCGATGACCCGCCTGCGGCCTCTCACAGCTGCTGGGCTTTGCTTGCTGAATGTAATAGGTAATTTCCAACTTCACGTTCACCTTCAACTTAATTCAGTTTTTTAAAAAGTCACACTCAGACAGAACCCAAGAACGGACTAATAGTTACCAAAGGGAAAGGGACTGGGGAGGACGGGTGGGAAGGGAGGGACAAGGGGGAAAAAGGGGCATTACAATTAGCAGATGTAATGTTGGGGGGGCACAGGGAGGGCAGTACAACTCAGAGAAGACAAGTAGTGATTCTATAGCATCTCACTACGCCGATGGGCAGTGACTGTAATGGAGTATGTGGTGGGGACTTGATGATGGGGGGAGTCTAGTGACCATAATGTGGCACATGAAATTGTAGATTAATGATACCAAAATAAATTTTAAAAAATGTTTAGGAAACAGTAATAAATTACTACCCTAATTATATTTTGACAAAAGTAGACTGTAAAGGAGAGAATAACTTTCTCAATATTTGGCAATGAGCATATATTACTTTTGTAATAAAAAAAATGTTTAATGTTAAAAAAAAGTCACACTCGGTGCAAACAAGAAAACTGGTGTTAAGAGTCCTATCTGGGGTCCACGGGACTTGTATAAACAGACCCTATACGAAATTACTGTCACACACACACCCACATATACTGAGAAATCAGTTCCATAATTGGTGTGTATCTGTATTTTTATTAATAAGGGATGTATTTAACAATATAAAATATCTAAATGATGCCCTGCCTTTTTTAAACTGAACATCATGTGTTGAGCATTTTAACGTGTCATTCAGGAATGATCTGGCCACAGCGCTCGTCTCAGCACTGATTCGTCCTCCACGGCCGGACTTCTGGGCCGCTCATGGCCGCTATCAGCGGCAGAGGTATGAGCTCCCAGGGGTGTGCACAGGTACCTCCCTGCCTTTTCCTCGGCAGGCCCCGCACAGCAGCTCCTGACGCACTTCCAGGCACCTCCGGGGGGCTGGGGGACTGCCTGCCAGCCGCTGCACAGGGGCTGCTGAAACCACCAGCATGCGCCCCTGTGGTTAATCTTTGCTGGTAACACACACTGAGGGGGCCTCTGAGGCTAGTCCTCACGCAATGCTCTGACCCCAAGTGTGAGGCGACCCACTGTACATTAACAGTAAAATGAGAAATACTTCTAAAACACCAGGGGTACCCCCTAGGCCTCCACATGTCCCGATTTCTTACGTGCATTTTACCAAAGCCAGCGTGGGTCCCAGGCCCACACCCACCCATCAGAGAACCTGCTCCCTCAGGCTGCAAAGGCCCCTCCGGGGTGGGGGCCACTGTCCTTGACACCTTCAGCCACAGCAGATAGCACTCACTGCCACTGGCCTGTCTGGTTTGCTCATTTGTGAAGTCCCATCTAATGACCCCATCAACAGTGGGACACGGGCCTGGGAAATGCCGTACGAAGGGCAAATTCATCAAACACAAAACAGACAATGTTCATGCAGAGGACACGGACGCAACCCGTCTCGGTTGCAGAGCTGGCTGCCTCCACCTGAACCTGCAAAGCCAACAGACAGCGTGCTCTGTCCCCGGAGACCACAGGCCAGCTTCCATGGCCCAGCCTGGTGCAGGGGACCTGGGAGGTCTGTGCCGTGAAGGCCAGCCCCTTGGCTGTCGCTGCGGTGACCTGTTTCAGGCAGGAGCCTGAGCAGCTCCCAGACTACCTCCTTCTCCTGAATTCTTACGAGGCCGTCTCGCTTGCACGGGGACGAGGACAGCACCAGGCTCCGCCGTCCGAGCGTTCCCTGGGGTGAGGCCTCAGCGCGAGTTCACCTTCCCCAGAGCTATACACGCTGCTGTCAGGGCGCAGGTGGCTGGTTGGCTGTAACGGAACTGGTGTCGGGACATGGGCCGAAGGGGACGTGGATTTCTCGGCAACTTCCTGTGACTCTGGAGCTTTCGCAAAATAAAGTCTTTCAATTGCCTGTCATTGTGCCCGGTTCCTAGGAACTGAGACCACTGTCACCACGACCCCAAGGAGGCATGGGGCTGCTGTCACACGTGTGGCCCTGGGGTCTGTGGTCTGCTCCCACCATTTTGTGGTGCCGTCACTGCCACCCCTGGTGTAGGGACACTGCTTTCCGCTGGTGAGGCGGGACGGGTGACACACGACATGGAGCCCCCCACAGCGTGCTGCGGGTAGGACCGTCTGGGGTCACAGGCAGCAGGCTCCCACCCTGCTGACTGCTGGGGACACGGCTGAGCCTGCCGGGCATGCTGGGGACGCCTCGTGTGACATCAGGAAGCAAGTTTCCCTGCTGTGCAGGGCGAGGCCTCCCGGGTGGAAAAAGACGCCCCCGCAGCCCCAATCTGAATCACCCTGCTCTTGGGGCCACGGCGACCGTCATTTCCCGTGAGAAAAGCCTTTCGTTCTTCACCGAACCTTCACATCTCCTCCACACAGGAAAAGTGTGAAGCATTTTCTCAAATGCTCGGTGCACACCTACACACCGGTCCAAAGTGTGAGAGGAACACGGCTCTTCCGCACTGACCACCAAGAGCCCCATGGGTGGCACCTGGATGCTGGCAGGTGACAGGGTGGCGCTCCGTCCGTCAGGCTCCCTGCTTCCCCGTAGCTATGAGCCCACCCGGGAAGACCCACTCGTTCTAAAGCATAAGGGTTTGAGAACAGCCCAGTCACACAAAGGCGCTCACGACATGTTAGTCGTAGCTGTTACCCTGCCTTACAGAAGGGCCCTCGCCGCCGGGCCAAGCACTGACCCGCAGGAGGCCTCAGTAAGGCCCGGGTGATGGTCTGTGAGGGTGAGGCCGAGCTCACTGGCTGCTACACTCGTCTGCGACAGGCGCCGGGGACCCCATGACCCAGAAGCCTAGGTAGCCACGGGACGAGACACCGAGGCTCAGACAGACACTCACACCCAACTGAAAACCAAGGTCATCGCCATGATGACAACCTGCGAACAGCAGGACTTTAGGGCCGGAAGCCTCCTGATAAGCGGCTACTCAGGACAGGCCCTGCCCCAGCCCCAGAGGTGGGCCCAGGCTCAGGCTGGGCCGGCCTTACCACCCAGTTCCCAATTTAAACTGCGTATCCTTTAAGCCCTTTCATCAGTGACCACTAATGGCACAGAGGGAGACACCAGACGCCCACACAGGGGCGCACTTCACCTGGCCAGGATCACAATACATCCCCGGACTCGGCCCTAGTTCGAGGAAGAAACGGAACAGGGTCGGAAAAGCATGCCACACGCCACCACAGAGACAAGCTGCAGCAGCCGGCCAGGGGACGCTGACCAGCCAGGGATTCATCTGTGCCGGCAGTGAGGAGACTGCCCCCAGCCCCGAGCACGAGATGGGCCAGGGAAACCCGCGGGGATACAGAATGATTACTTCAATTGCTTGTTATCATCTAATATGATATCTGATGTCATCATAATTCTAAGAATGAGGCCTTGCCTTTGAAGGACACACTGAATGTTTACAGGTAAGGGGTGTCTGGGCCGTGCTGAGCCAGGACTGGGCAGGGCTTGGGGACCAGAGAGCCTTACCCGTCCCAAGTCCGGGGCAGGCACAGGCACCCACCGGGCTGGCCCCTCTAATCCCATCTGTGTTTATAGCTCTGTGTATCAAGGCAGAAGACCAGAAGCCTTTACGAGTGAGACCAGAAGGCGTGTGCGAGGCGGCCTCCGTGGTTCTAGGCCGGAGGACTGTCCGCAGTGTGTGCTTCCATTTCACTCCACAGTGGAGGTTAGTCCTTGTACAACCGAAAAATAGTACACATGCTCATGTTTCAGTTTCTCTTGCTCCTGAATGGGAGGCACCCAATTTGGCGAATCCCCTTGATCCAAGCATGTCTGTGGCCCCCCGGAGCCCTCTTCCTTAGAAAGGCTACATTTACATAACATGTGAAAACTGATTTCCACCACACGTTCCCACCACCCAGTTAGCCAGCTGCAAACTCTCAGAATAACCCCTTTGGGTGTGAAGCTTTCCCTCATGGTGGGAGCACAGAGGCGCAGCAGTTCTGTTTAAATGGTGTGAGTAAAAGCCTTTCAGTGCTGAACTAAGAGTTAGAGCCAGAGACACCCATCACTGTGAAGGCTTTTGCAAGGCCTGCATTTGTGAAAGAGCGAAAGCTGCACACTCTGGACCCAGCAGGACTCAAGTCCCTCCAAAGGACAGAGAGGGAGAGCAAGTCTAAGGGAAATCATACTATCAGCATTTTAACACAACCCATTTTCTCAGGGTTTTGAGCTGAAGGCCTCCTGATTGTTTGGCCCACTCGGGTTTTCCCTCTGATCTTAGGAAAGGCTATCAGGGCAGTTCCTGGCCTCAGGGCCCCCGCAAAGCTCCCGTGGGCAGAGGCTGAGCCCAGGACCACACAGCTCGCCGCTTCGGGGACCACCCACAGACGGCCAAGCCCTCTGACCTGCGCCCCAGGCTAAGAAGGTCCTTCCCACACAGAAGAGGCCAACCTTCTGCAGGATGGCCCAGAGCGCCCCAGGGGCAGGAAGCCCAGCCTTGACAAACTGGGTTTCTTTGCTAACAGCCCACAGGGGTCAAAGGGCCTGGGGCGTCCCCTCCCATCTGCATGTCATCTCTGCCATCACTCGTGGGGTTGGCTCCCCAAACCCAAGCCGAGGCTGCCCTCCACCTCCCCACAGCCCCCACAGGGTGACGCTGTTACCTGCAGCCCCACTGGCCTTTCATTTCTGTGAAGAATCTGGGACAGGAGTCGGGGGACCTCAGACAGGAGTGGTGGAACCTCAGCAAAGTGGGGGGACCTCAGACAGGAGCTCTCACCTGGAGGGCTGGGGAGGCCTCAGAGTCCAGCCTGTTGGCCTTGCTCACGCTGAGAGGGACTTAGGGACAGGTGCCAGCCATAGGGAGGACAGTGCCCCGACGAGGCCCCCTCCGCCTCGTGCGAGCAGAAAACCTGCTTTTGCGCAGGGAAGGGAAGACAAGGGAGAGAGTTGGCAGTAAAATGCAAGGAGGCAGGTGGGACTATGCCCTCCTGGCTCAAGGAGGAGGGGCCTGTGGCTGGCTGTCCCCCTCCAGCCTTGGGCTCTGGAGAACAACTCCCTCCAGGAGGCCCTGTCCTCAGAGAAGCCGCCACCTCAGCGACTGGTCTCTGCCTGGTGCACGGGGCAGGGGGAGCCTGGGGAGGGCCGCTGGGGGGCTCTGCGGGAATTCAAGCTCGGTCACAAAGCTGGAACCTCGGGATTGGAACGCCAAGGCCACCATGGAGGCTTTTCCTAATGACGGATTCAGTAATTTCATGAGAGCTTGTTCCTTCCAGTAGCTCCACAAGCCAGGGTGCGGAACCCCCACGGACACGGAGACTTTCCCCCTGCTCTCACTCCTACTCTGCACCCCTCCCTGGAAAACCACAGTGTCTGTCATGCCTCCATGGCCCAGGCTCAGGCCCTGCCCTCGAGGCCTGCGACCCCATAGTTCTCACCAGTCAGACAAATGGAGGACAGGGTGGGCCTGGCCCGTCTGGAGAGGCAGCTCCCTGGGGGTCTCCTCCGTGGCCTCCACCAGCACGTATACGGAGCCCCAACCCATTCTCTGCCCTCCAGAAAAGTGAGCCCTACACAAAATGGGGCAGGGGTGGGGTGGCTCCGTGAGATGGGGGAAGAGCTGTTGTCCAAAAATCAGACTCACGTCAAGAAAAACCCCTCTGGGGCTCCTGCTGCTGGCCAGAGGGTGGGCAAGCCTGTGCCTGCAGTGACCCCTCTGTCCCTCAGGGCCGGGCTGCTTCGAGGGCTTCCCGCTCAAGGACCTGCAGGGTCCTGCCTATGGCGGGAGGGAAGGGGAGGCCTGGTGGGAAGCCAGCCTCCTGCTGCCCCGCCCGCCCGTCGCACCGGGCTGGCTCCATGGCCGTGCCCTCTTATCACCGACTGTGGGCCGGCCGACCATCATGCCGGCCACTTCGCTCAGAAAGACCAAGCATCTCAGAATCACCAAACTGAGGCAGGACGGGGCCCCAACAAGCCAGCCCAGGGAGGCCAAGACTGTCAGTGGGCAGGTCCTGAGGGCCACTCCCCCCTCTCAGGGCCAGCACGGGGCCACGAGGAACACCCGGAGCTCATCGGACAGTGGTTTGGGATGTGACCAACGCAGCTGTTCTCTGCAGGGAGGTGTCCAAATGAGGCAGGGCCTGGGGCTAAGCCCCCAACCTCAGCCACAGCGGCGGCCCAGGGCTGCAGGGAGTACCCCCACACTTCTGCCAGAGCCTCACCACTTCTCTCTGAAACACCGGCCTGTGATGAGACAACCTTTGTCACCCCTGCTCCCTGTGCAGGCCGCCTGCCAGGTGAGCCTCGGCTCAAGGCTGTCGCTGAAACCAGGGCCACCCCTCGGCCCGGACCCACCCGGCCTGAAGCCCTGAGCCCTCCAGCGATCCCCCATCATCAAGGGCAGGGAGCCGGGGCCCTTTGGCTTGCTGCTCTGTTATTTTGTGTCTAGAAATTTCCACATGCCTCAGTTTCCCCATTTGGCCTCGCACTCTGCCTCCCACATCAATGAGCTCCTTCGCCCTGTGCCCAGGCCCCGGGGAGGGACCCAATGCACCCTGCCTCGCTCTGGGCCTGGGAGAAAGTAGGGTGACCTCAGTGGGCCACGTTCACCTGCGGGAGTGACTCCCGGGAGAAACTGGGCACGTGCACGTGGATCGAGGGCCCTCTGAGGCACGGCCGCACTGTCCTCCCGCCTGGGATGAACCACCAGACTCTGGCAACAGCCCACTTCGCCCACAAACAGAGCTGGGCTGTCCAAGTCAACAGCCCTCATCAGTCCACGTGGCCATCAACAATGGAGCCACCAGTGCTAAACACGGGAAATGCCGTGCAGCCCACCGCATCTGAGCATGGGCCACAGCCCCTGTTCCTCACAGCTAGGGCCTAGTGGGATGCCTGCCTGTGCTGCGAGCCGCGTCTGTGGGGGCCTAGGGGCTGAGACACCCTGAAACCCGAGTCCTGTTGGCGTGAGCCAAGTGCAGCCTCGGGTCCTCCCTCCTCCTGGTGTGCTCTGGGTCCCCCGTGGAGACATTCGGAGCACAGACCCGCCGGTACGGGACAGGAAATCTAATGCAAGTTGCTTTCTTTTATGGAAAACCATCTTATTTTAATACTGTGTGCCAAACCTCAGCTTCCAGAAGACATTTTAGAAGCATTTAAAAAAGCAAATCTCATCATGACGTATAATAATATGTTTTTGCTCAAGAACCCAAGAAACATTGGCAAACAAGTCTCATTAACTTGCATGGAAGGGCTTCTCCTAAATGTGGGCAGTCCCATCTCCTGACAAAACTTCAGTCTCCCAGGAGGACTGTTACCCCATTTCCCATGGTGGGCTCAGCTGCAGGCGCTCTCGGCCCAAGGAACTGGCGGCTCTGCGCCCGGACAATGTCCGAGCAGAAATCAGTTGTTTTGCCTGTGGTCACGGGTGTGTGTCACCACTGGACACTTCCTCCCAACCTCCCGGCCCTGAGGGGTGAGACGCCTGCGTGCAGCCCCACCACGTGCGCACACAGGCAGACCTGAGCAGGGCCAGGCCGGGTGCCCGTCAGTATTTTGGCAGGTCACCCTTTTGGCCTTTGGATTTTTCTATCAAATTAGCCAACATTTCAGATCTCAATGGCTTGACTTAAAATCTGAGTGTGAAGCCACAGCTTCAAATTATTTTATCCTGTCCAGGAACACAGAAGTACTTGAGTTCCTCTTTCTCCCTTTCATGGCTAATAACAGACATTCAGAGAATCACATCAGAGAAACCTGGCCCACTCCCTCGCCGCACACCTCGGGAAATAGCATGAGGCTTGAGGTCAGCTCCCCAAGCCTCTCCCTCTGCCACACATTCATGGCCTTAGGTGAGGTCAGGCTAACTTGTCAAGTTGGAAGTCAGTGCCCCAAAGTGCCAGCTGTGTGCTTCAAAAACCAGAACCTACACAGCACCTGGTGTAGACACAGGGTCTTGGACAGCCAGCCAAAGCTCTGCCCCCACGTCCTGCACCTCAGCAGCACACAGCAAAGACGCAGCCTCTCCAAAACCCGGTCAAAGCTCCGCTCCCCACCCCACCAGCACATGGACACCACCATTCTCAACGACCCAGCCCCAGACACCCAGCCCCTTCACACTTGGCTGACATGCAGAAGCCTGTAGAAGGGGTTGTGGCTAAGGCCAGTCTCCCAGCCTGTTAGAGACCCATCCCCAGAAGTGCGCTCAGCATCCCAGTAACGGGACACGTATGTTGATGTCAGGCAGCAGGCATCTCCCTAATGCCTATGGAGGCCTCCGCTGCAGATCTGGGAGCAGGGACCCAGCGAGGGCAGCTCGGGGGCAGCTAATCTCAGAGGAGGGTCCTGGCTCTACCCGTTATTTACTGGGGGCCTGAACAAGTGGCCCAAGATCACTCCTATCCACACAGGGGGCTGGGCAGAGCCCCATCTGCAGCCCCACAGCACCACTAGTCACCTTCACCGGAGCCCATGATCAGCAAGCTTCCTTTTGTGACCTGCAGATGGCACGCTCCTTCTGCTGGGTGACAAAAAGAAAAATCACCCATAAGCAACAATGCCCAAGGCCCCACGGGCTGGCCCCATGCGACCGGCCGAGGGCCAGGGCTGCCCCAGGTGGAACAGTGGTGAGAGCCCCTGGAGAGGGACACGTCACAGTTCTTACCAGCCCACAGGTTTTCTGCCCAAATCAGGATAAACTCTGAAATATTCAGATAACTTATAAAATGCAATTGGGGTGAGCAGTAGTTTATTAGACTTTTGGAAGCTAGCACTACATAGAGCCTAAGTTACGGATATTACGAAAATCCTCAATACCACAGCCAAAAACCTAAAAGAAACGATGTCCGAAATACACTGAATTGAACACAGGGCTGCCTCAGGTCCCTGAACCACGTAGGTGTCAGTGAAAACGGCTATCAAGCTATCTCACCTCGTACAACACCTTCTTTTTCAAGAACTCAAGTCAAAAGTGCAAAATTCCATGCCCAGGACTTGCGAGGGCACTGCAGGCAAGGAGGACTCCCACTGAGCCGTTCCCCCTTCCCAAGCCTGTTCCTTCACAGCCTCTGTGCCCTCAGGTGCGGGCTCTCGGAAGACAAACTCGGACACCGGCCCCGTACAGGCAGCGTGATGGTCCTCCTGGAGCCTGACAGCAAAGTCCACCCGCATGGGGTGGCCCTCGGTCTGTGACACGCGCCCCACATTTGGCAAGTGATGGAATAAAGCACGTCACTTAAACCGTAGCTCCTGTGGGTCAGTATAGAGCCTCTAAAGCCACCACCCACCCAGCAGCCCCAGGATGACCCTGCGTGTGCCTGTGATGCCTGCGGTGTGCAGCAGGCTGGCCTGTGGGGTGGCAGTAACCCTACAAACAGGCCAGGCAGATGGGGAGCCCTTTCCTTCCCACAGGGCTCGCGGCCTGGCTCTCCCCAGAATACAGTGTTTAAAACTCTGATTTCTCTGAGCCTTTAGCACGTCACTGTGATTTCTGTGTGTTTCCCAAGCGTTGAGAACGGAGCATCATTCCACATGGTCCAAGGTGAGTCTGAGCTCTTAAACCTCGACATCCTCTCAAACTGTGCTGTGAGCAGGCCAGCACAACCGCTTCAGCTCTGGCTGGAGCTGGGCATGGTCGTGACCCCCATGGGCTCCCAGACGCTCTTCACAGCCCTGAGCGCCATGCAGATAAAGCAGCCCGAGTGGGAAGGGTCCCCCAACACCCAGATCCCGTGGCAAAGCCCAGCCCAGCACACTTTTCATTACAAGGTTCCTTTCACCGCAGGACACTGAAAGGGGGGAAAAAGCACGCCAGGGAAAGGGGGAAGCTTCGCTGTGATCAATTCTCCCTCCGGACCTCAGAGAACACTAAAAACCTAGCACTTCAGCTCCCTGGGGAGACCCTGCATGCCAGCATACACTTCCTCGGCACAGCATGAGCTCAGAGGCGGGGGACTTGCAGCCACCCTGCTCGCAGCCGACAGTCTGGCCTCCCATCCCCACCGTGGCCTCCATGGCCCTTGAGGGCAGCTGTCAGAATACGTGGAAACGCACTGTAACGGGCCAGGAAATACACTTTAGGTGGAACGGACAGAGTAGGAAAGGCGGCTCACTTCACACCATCCGAGGGCCACCTGGTGCCCTTCACTTGCTTCGCGTGTCCTCCTAACTCACAGAAGCCAGCGCACCCCTGTGAGTGGGAGACAGAGCGTGGTCACGGGCCGCACAGTGCCACAGACGTGCCCCAGCGAGGCAAGGCCGGCGGCACTCCGAGTGCGGGTGTGGGCAGCACAGGCTGAACCGCGGCCCTCAAGCTCATCACCCTGGACTCTGAATGCGGGCTCTCCACAGTGGCTGAATTAAGTGAGGCTACTGGGTGGGCCCAGACCCGGTGGCCGGCGTCCTTGTAAATAGGAGAAATAAGGTCCCAGAGACAGACAGGAGGTGTGAGGCCGGTGCGGAGAGGAGCCAGGCCCAGCGCCAGGCATGAGGAAGGACTTCCGTTGTTGGGGCCGTGGCTGCCTGCCCTCTCAGCAGCCCTGGAAACTGCCTGAGGCGTCACCAACCCCTCAAAACCCTCCTGCTGCAACCACCTTCCAGCCTGCAGGGACAAGGCCGACTCGAGTCTCCCTCGACGTCAAGGGTTCAGGGGCGTCCCGCTGTGCGCACCCACAACCTGTGCACCCGCGAGGCCGCAGGCCATCAACAGCGCGCTGTGAGTGTGTGCGCTCCACACACATTCTTGTGTATTCACATAAGCTTTATATAAAAATGTGTAAAAATTATAAAGACAGACATAGGCAGAGACAGTTCTTCAAATGTTTAAATGCCTCTGAATGAATTTTTTTAAATTCCTGGTGTTTGGCAAACAGGGCCATACCAGCTTTTTAAACTTTGTAGTATTGAAAGAAGTGGGCAACTTCCGCTCTGAATCTTAAACGGCTCCTATTCTAGGTGCCATGCTAGCAGAAAGGTGGATTTACCATGGGACTGCTTTAAAAACTCTCATTTTGTTTCTTTGCCACAAACTTCCAAAAAAGGCTTAGCTGGGTTCATTCAGCACCGAGAACTAAATTATCCACTTGCAGCTGAAAAAACTTCATGTGCTTCAGATGTGGGGAGAGACAGGCTCTGCACAGAGTGAACCCTTTCGAGCCAGCGCGTGAACACACTGTCCCATCTTATGGGCACACTGCTGGAGGCCGGGGACCCTCCTTCCAGTCCTGCCTCCAGAACCAACAAGAAGAGAACAGGAAAACAAGCCCCCACCCCCGAAGCCAGAACTACATGCAGAAGCACGCGTGCCTCTTCCTGTGGAGCCAGCACAGGGCATGGGGAGGCACGTGTGGACGTTTTCACACCTGATAAAAACCTGAACAGAAAGCACTCTGCCAGGGGTCATTAGTGGCCCACTTGCTGGGAAAGTTGTTCAGTTAAAAATAAAACCCCTGCGCTGAGTAAGTAGACCCAGCGGAGTACCAGCACCCCGCACACTTTAAGAAGAAAAATCAACATCCCCAGACAAGGAGTTTGAACACGCTGAGCTCGCTGTCACCAGACCGCCAGGGAGCAGACCTCACCCCCTGGGAGGGGAGGCTGCGCTGTTCTCCGGCACTGGCAGGGCCGGCTGGGGGCGTGGGGATTTGCCGCCCTGGGGAGCTGCGGAGCAGAGGCTCCATCTGCACAGATGCAGGGATGGCAATTAGGTGGGAGGAAGGCGGTGGGAGAGCAGAAGGCAGAGAGACAAACAGGAGAGGAACTGCTTGGTTTCAGAAAAAAACAGAAAAGCTGAGAGCACATGCTTATAAACCCAGGTATGGGCCGACTCGTGTCCCCAGAATGCATATGTTAAAGTCCTAACTCCCAGCACCCAGAAAAAGACCTGTCTGGAGATGGGGCCTTAAAGATGTAATTAACGTGGGGATGAGATCTTTAGGATGCCCTTGTCCAAACGGACTGCATGCTTACAGGAAGGGAAATGTGGACACAGTCACACAGGAGACACCACGTGACTGAAGGCCAAGATGGGGTGGCCTTTGGAGCAAGGGACATGACGGGTTTTCAGCCAAGCCCCAGAGCTGCACAGGGCCGGGCAGGCATGTCCCGGAGACTCAGAAGGGCCCAGCCCTGTCTGTTGGACTGTGGCCATCAGGCCTGAGACGCTGCCTGTGGACTCTGCACACCTCATCCCAGCTCACCTGGCATAGGATGTCGGGGACCGGGGCCTGGCCCACTGGTATGAGTGCTGGGGCACGGACAGGTACTGGTCGCAGAAGGCGCCCTTGCGGACATGCTGGAAGGACGGGAACTCCTCAGGTAGGAAGTCAGGTGAGGGCGGCGTCACCCCCAGGTCCTCGCTGGTTGGCTCCACCTTGAGGGCCACCGAGGGCGAGTGGTCCAGGGCGGTCTTGCGGGCCTTGATGGGGACTCCGTCACCCAGCTCCAGGCCGCTGTCCGTGCTCAGCGCATTGATGGCGGCCACGATGGCTGAGCTGGTGTACTGCGTGGTGTTGCCCAGCCAGGTGTCGTCGGTGACGCTGACCCGTGGTGAGCCGTGCGGGGATGGCGTGGGTGAGGGGTGGGGGGAGCCGGGCGGCTGCCGGCCATCGAGGCCATGCTTCCTCTTGTTGCAGGGGGACGACGGCCGGGAGGCGCGGGCCCCCAGCCAGCTCTCCTCCGTGATGCTGGTTCGGGGTGATGTGGAGGGGGAGTGTCTCGGGGAGCTGAGCAGGCTGCAGGCCCCGAGGCCACGGTGAAAGCCCTCCTCTGGGTCCGTGGTCTTGGGGGACACACAGGGAGACTGCCACGGGGAGGTCTGTGGGGACGCGTACGGGTAGGAGAAGCTGGACTCGTAGGACGAGGCCTCGGAGTTGCAGCTGCGTGAGGACAAGCTGCTGGCTGGGCTCAGGCATGAGGGGTCGCGGTAGGCCTCCAGCGGGGGCAGCGTCAAGGTGGCAGTGGATGGGGACCGCCTAGAGCTGGGCAGAGCGTCCTCCACGTCCGCATCGTGGAGGAAGGGGCCGGGGCTGTGCTGCAGCCCCAGGTACGAGGTGATCTCAATGCGGGGGCTCTCCAGGGTGAGGGCTCCGCTGGGCCTGCTGTGGCCAGATGGCAGGAAGTAGCCGCCGTCCACAGCCCCTCCGTACCCTGGGGGGTGACTGGCTGCCACTATAGCAGAGACGCCTGGGGCCGAGGACTGCAGGTCGTGATGGCACGGAGCCGGCAGTGAGGGGTGTGTGGTGCCGAGAGGCAGCCCGGGAGCGATGTTGGGCGCATAGCTACAGTGCTCTGAAAGGAAGAAGACGACGGAATGAGGGCAGTTATCCAAGCACAGACCCTCCACTGAGTGGTTCGTGGACCCAGCACTGTCCTGCTGGCTGCTCTAGGCCCAGCGCCCAACTCCCCTCTGCAGCGGCCTCCTGAGGCTCCCAGCAGCCCAAAGCCCTGGTCTGGCTCCCAGGCCCCGCAATGCCACCCACCCTCCCTGCCCACCCCAGCCAGGACCTCAGCACCCTCCCATTCAGCCAGGTGCCTGCCCAGGGCATCCCGCTAGCAGCCTCTGCTCCTCGGAGCCACACGCTCCTGCCTTCTGCTCTTACTCAAAAACTGCCTCCCCAGCCACCCTAAAATCCCCATCCCCACTGGCCACCTGCCTTGAGGCCGCCCTCAGAGCAAGGCCTGTGCCCAGCTCACACGAGATCCTCAATTTCTAACACAGATGGAGAGGTGGATTTTAGATACAGGAACCTAGACATTCAAAGAGATTTCATAGGCTGATCACTGTCAGGCACCCTAAACACCAGCCACAAAGAAACACCTCAAGGATGAATACCTAGATTCTGGGGTGTCTCTCATGGAAATTCTGGTGGTGGCTCATCGCCAAGAATCCCTCTTTTAAAAAAAAGTAGATGACTACAAAGCTACAGTAATCAAGACAATATGGTACCGGCACAAGAACAGACCCACAGACCAATGGAACAGACTAGAGAGCCCAGATATAAACCCAAGCATATATGGTCAACTAATATACGATAAAGGAGTCGTGGACATACGATGGGGAAATGACAGCCTCTTCAACAGCTGGTGTTGGCAAAACTGGACAGCTACATGCAAGAGAATGAAACCGGATTATTGTCTATCCCCATACCCAAAAGTAAACTCAAAATGGATCAAAGACCTGAATGTAAGTCATGAAACCATAAAACTCTTAGAAGTCAACATAGGCAAAAATCTCCTGAATATAAACACGATCAACTTTTTTCTGAATGCATCTCCTTGAACAAGGGAAACAAAAGCAAAAATGAACACATGGGACAACATCCAACTAAAAAGCTTCTGTACAGCAAAGGACACCATCAACAGAACAAAAAGGCATCCTACAGTATGGGAGAATATATTTGTAAATGACATATCCGACAAGGGGTTAACATCCAAAATATATAAAGAACTCATACGCCTCAACACCCAAAAAGCAAATAACCCAATTAAAAAATGGGCAGAGGATATGAACAGACAATTCTCCAAAGAAGAAATTCAGGTGGCCAACAGGCACATGAAAATATGCTCCACATCACTAATAATCAGGGAAATGCAAATTAAAGCCACAATGAGATATCACCTTACACCAGTTAAGAGGGCCAGTATCAAAAAGACTAAGAACAACAAATGCTGGCGAGGATGCGGAGAAAGGGGAACCCTCCTACACTGCTGGTGGGAATGTAAGCTAGTTCAACCATTGTGGAAAGCAGTATGGAGGTTCCTCAAAAAACTCAAAATAGAAATACCATTTGACCTGGGAATTCCACTCCTAGGAATTTACCCAAAGAATACAAGTTCTCAGGTTCAAAAGGACAGATGCACCCCTATGTTTACTGCAGCACTATTTACAATAGCCAAGATATGGAAGCAACCTAAGTGTCCATCAGTAGATGAATGGATAAAGAAGATGTGGTACATATACACAATGGAATATTATTCAGCCATAAGAAGGAAACAAATCCTACCATTTGCAACAACATGGATGGAGCTGGAGGGTATTATGCTCAGTGAAATAAGCCAGGCAGAGAAAGACAAGTACCAAATGATTTTCCTCAATTGTGGAGTATAACAAAGCAAAACTGAAGGAACAAAACAACAGCAGACTCAGAGACTCCAAGAAGGGACTAGTGGTTACCAAAGGGGAGGGATGTGGGGAGGGCGGGTGGGGAGGGTGGGAGGGAGAAGGGGATTGAGGGGTGTTATGTTTAGTACACATGGTGTGGGGGATCACGGGGAAAACAGTGTAGCATAGAGAAGACAAGTAGTGACTGTGTGGCATCTTACTACACTATGGGCAGTGACTGCACTGCGGTGTGGAGGGGACTCGATAATATGGGTGCACATAGTAACCACATTGTTTTTTCATGTGAAACCTTCGTAAGAGTGAACATCAATGACACCTTAATAAAAAAAAAGAAGCTGAAACTGATGCACAGCTTCATGTGAGAATCACAGTGTTAATTATAACTTCAATGAAGTATTTTTTAAAATCATTACTCATGTGATTAGTAATTTTTAACAGAAAAGCCACACTTCCGGGTTTCCTATTTGTAAAGGCTTTCTGCACCACCCTGAACCTCACTATTGTGTGCTTAGAGATGAGTGTTTGAAGGTCTCTAAATAATGAAACACACACGTGGAAATCCTACACGTTCTGCAGTGCACACACTGCCCTAAAGATGCCGTGTTCTGCTGAGCCATGGCTCAGAAACCCCCATGGATCAACCCCAGGAAATCGAGGGTCTCAAGGCGCTGGTACAGACTCCATCATATTCCCTAACAGGAAGGATCTAGCACCCCTGTGGGCGGCAAGCCACTGTCACTGCCTCCTCAAGCAGCAGGCAACAAGTCCTTGCTTCTACTGTTCTGAACTTCCCATAAAAACGTTGTTTGCAGGCCCCAAACAGCCTTCCTTCCTTCCTGCAGGCTCCTTGAAGGTAGCCTGGGGAGACCACATAGGCCTGCCTGCCCTTGACCCCAGGCGTTGTGAGGGCACCTCCAGAGGGTGTCAGGGTTCCAGATGGCTCCAAACCTGTACAGAATTTCAAAAAGCCCCAGGGGAGACCAAGTCCTGAGCAGAAGGGACAACTGGCCTCTGGGGAACAGACGAAGACAAGCAGCTGGGGCCCCTCCCACTGTTCATGTTGCCCGGCCAGCCACAAGCCTGCCCAGCTAGCGGTCTCAGCGCCCGGCCGCAGGGAGAGCATGGCCTTGGCCTCCCAGGGCCCCGCCCACCGACGTCCTCACTCACTGCCACTTTGCACCCCACCACCATCACCGGAGGTTTAACAATCAGGCCAGTCTCCGAAAAGCCAAACTACTAGTCAGGAACTGGGGAGGCACTTCCATGGGAAGCCTGGGGGCTATTGAGGCCGCACCCAACAGCAAAATCCTGGGACGGGTGTGCACGTGGCCACCAGCAGTTGGTCCCCAGGGCTGGGGGAACCCTGCGGAAGGCTTGAAGGGGCAGCCGGCAGCCGGTGGAGCAGGACAGTCCCCCAGAGGAAGGCAGGCGCCCGAGGGCACAGCTCCAGGAGGAGGCCTGGTGCCTCCGCAGGATTTGAGCCCCCAGGACCCATAAGGGGTCTGAATCTCTCGATGCCCACAGGAGAGTAAACGCTACTCTATTTCTTCCCACAGGCCTCTGAAAGAGGTAAAAAAACATTTATTTCCACCCACATATGTGCTAATGCTAATACATATGTGCTGCATACATGTGAGCCCATCACACGCACAGGTCTGCACACGCTTCCACTTGGACACCCTCCTTTTTGCTGCTGGCCCAACACTTTCCAAACATTCCAGCCAGGACTGCTACTTAAAACAGGAAGGTCAGTGTCCCCGGTCATGCCGGGTGACAGCACCTGTGACTTCAAAAGAAGTCAGATGTCAACGTGTGTACCCAAAAGCAAGGATGGAAAGGGGGCCCGCCCCACACCACCCATTACTGCATGATTACTACTATTACTGTCACCAAACCATCAATAAGAAGAATATGAATAAATAAAGGGTGTGCGAAACTGCATTATATATTTATAGGGCAGAATTTCAGTAACGAGACTCCCAGAAGCAGCTTCGTTATGTTTGACGCAGTCCAAAAAGCATGAGGTCCCGAGATGCACACACCCTGCACGCCAGCACCTGGCTCGCTAGCCACCACAGGACCTCCAGGGCCCCACTGGGAGGCCCAAGGGTCTCAGGCAGCTTCTCCCACTGGTCGCCCGCCCCTGTGACTGACCTCAGGGCCCCACCCCCACAGCCCGCACCTGTGCTGGCCTTTGCTCGTCCGCACACGTGCTCCCGGGCCATGAGCAGGCACTGAATGCCACTCTGGGGGTCTCTGGTCCCCTTCCCTTTTGGGGTGGCTGAAACAACCCTGGTGGCCCCCCCAGAGCCCCGGGCACGGGTCACCCTGCATTCCTGGGCGGGTGCCCGCGGCAAGGCTGCACGGTCAGACCCTCCCAGATGGAAGCGGTCCCTCAGGGCTTGCCTGAGGATGCAGTGAGTGGCTTCCTGCGTGGCTTCAGAGCCTCTTTGGGAAAGAGGCACAGGGACGATCCAGCACACAGTGAAGAATGAATGTGCATTTTAAAAGGAAATCACCAAGTCTAGCAGATGAAGCAGCGGGTAACAGGTGGTAGAGGAGCATGAAACTTCCTAAATATAAAATCCCACTAGAGCCACCCTCCTCACTGACCAGTTCCCGTGCACTAGGGGGTCCAGACCCCACACCCCTGCCCATTAAGAGAACAGTATCTCTAACTTAAAGAGCTGTAGCTGATCCCACAGTGGAACCTCCCTTTGCTGGCAGGAAGGTCATTGAGAATTAAAGAAGAATCCTAGCAATTAGCAGAGCAAGTCTGGGGGCCTCCCCACCGGCTACCTGCAGGACCCAGCCCTTGCTCCCAGCACCCAGGGCCTGAGACCCCCAACTGCCCAGGGCACTGGAGGCCTTGAGTACCACCGTTAGAAGGTCACGGATAAAAGAGCGGGTCGGAAGAGAGGCGGCAGAGTGAGGCTGGTCTGACAAGTTTCGGCATCAAAGTCTCTGAGGGTCTAGAAGAAATGGGGTGCGTGTGAGCACTAGTCCCCCGCCTCAGCCCCATGGAGACTGGGAAGGGGGAGAAGGGGTTCACCGACTCCCAGAACATTCTCAGACACAGACTTCCTTTAAACCAAAGTCTGTCAATAATCATGATTCAATGAGAAAAAGAAAAAACATAAAGCCTCTATTACAAAACCGAAGAAGACTCACCTGAGCCTGACTTTTCCTTAATTAAACAAATTACAAAACGAAAGCCTCAAATGCCAGGATTTCATTATGAACATTCAACGAGAAGGCGGGGCTGGGAGGGCTGACTGACTCCTGCAGAACAAAGGGTCTCCCGCAGATGCCCATGAGCAGAGCCCAGCTTGCCCCCCGCATGCCCTGGGTCCTGCCCTCCTGCCGGGCGGCGGGTGCGCCTCTCTTCCCTCCCTCCCTCCCAGCTTCCACTCAGTTTGGTTTTATTGCCCTCCTAGACCATACTCAAATCTGAATTATTTAACTACTCGAAGGACTGTATTTACATGGAATGAAAATATTTCCAGTAACTTTCATAACAATCCTGAGACATTCAGGCCGATTCATATCATGTCAGGGGCCACTAAATACTCAACACCCATTAGTCACTTTCTGCCGGTGTCTTCAGAACGTTGGCTGCGTGCCAGGCAGCATTCATTAAATCACAGAGTGCAGGTGAGCACAATATGGCAACACGAATTTAGGCAAATATGGATAGAGCTTACCCAAAATGGTTAATGCAATAAAAATGTAATAAATGTGGCTTAACCGCTGAAGACTTGAGCTGTGCATCCCTGACGGTTCCAATCTGCAGTGTCCGCCACCCGCCGGTCAGAGAAGCTGGGCGAGGCTCCTTGGGGACATGACGATGATGGACGGGCATGGGAGAGGCGTCTAGCAGGGGACACGCCCTGCCCCTAGGCTGGCCAGCACCCACTGCAATTTCAGTTCTTGGCACGTTCAACAAGCCAATTGTCAGAAGCATTCCATTACATCCTGAGAATTTTTCAGAACCAAACAATTTTATTATTTCTGAACCACCACCAAGAAGGTACCTGTGGGTCCTTTCTATTAAGGCCGACAGCGTCTGAGCACTGTTCGGACTCTGCACACCCGCTGGATGTCAGGGACCGCACTGCCCTCGCGCTGCAGGGCAGGACGGAACACCCACAGACAGGGCCGCCACCTGCCGCCTAGGCCCTCACCTTCCACACTCAAGACGGCTTGCCACACGGCTCGCCTCTTATTTTAAGGAACGTCCACTTCAGCATTTGCTGGGGTTGAACCACAGGACGTGAGGCTCAAAACAGGACTGGAATGAGTCGGCAGCCAGGTTCCGTCCTCCCAAACGCCTGGCCAGACCTCCTCTCCACAGGGCGATGGGCGGCACCCATCCAGCAACACTGCGATTTTGCAGGTAATGGAAACAAGCCACACCAGCTGCGCTCCATGCCCAGCCTTGCTGTTTGTTGGGCACTATTCCTGGGCACAGCCACGCTGCCCATGGGTGGCCACGGATGGGCTGGCCCAAGGGTGACAGACAGAGACAGCCTCACAGTGTGGCAATGCCAGGAAGAGAGGGCACAGAGGTAGGCGGCGGTGGCAAGCACTGCAGAACAAAGCACAGCAGTGCAGCCGACCTGTCTCAGTGCTTCCATGCAGCCGGACCCCCGGCACATCAGGGCGCCTGGTGCACACACCTTGTGTCTCAGGTGTTGCCTTCTTCCATTTTAAGGAATTAAAAGCATCTGTTTGTTACTAGCTGTGATCTCCCTCTGACAACCATGATGTGGAATTAAAATAGCCTCC
Organism: Smutsia gigantea; assembly: GCA_032199065.1. NCBI lineage: Eukaryota > Metazoa > Chordata > Mammalia > Pholidota > Manidae > Smutsia > Smutsia gigantea. The sequence goes on from JAVSCE010006582.1 coordinate 169,849, forward strand.
CACACAAATAACTGGCCTGGACAGAAACACCTCTCAGATTCTGGCCACACACTGAGGAAAGGAGACTGCTTGGATAGACAAGTGCCAAAGGGTGCCGACTGCATGCTGTGTGTTGGCACCCTCGGGCCTCCGTGCTTGCAGGAGCCTGCATGGAGCAGGGCCTCCTGCCACAGGACACACAGGGGCCTCCTGGGGTCCCTCACTGGCATCGTTACCACTCTGGCCACCAACTTAATGCAAATTCCCCCAAAGGCAGGCAGACAAGCCACCCGCAATGCCTGCCAGCAGACTGCCAGCACGGAGGCTGCAAGGCGGCCCAGCAGCTGGGGAGACGCTGGCCCTGACCCAGAGGCCAGGCCGGTTTCCTCCCCAGTTGCCGCAGCAGCTTTGGGCCTGGCCAAAATAACTTAGAAAACAGGAGCCCCGGGCAGGCGGCCGCGGGAAGCAGGGCCCCGCCCGCCTGCAGCTGACAGCCCAGCAGCTACTTCCCGACACCCACCAAGGACAGGCCTCTCCAGCCTCTGCCTCCTCTCCGGAGAGGGAAGCCCACTGCCCGGCCTCTCCCTGGGATGCAGGAGGATGAGGAGGTCCTGGCCGGGCAAGCAGTACTCCTGCCCAGCCCTGGGCACAGTGTCTTAAAGTTATCTTTTTTCTTAACAAATGGTTACTGTCTGTTTCCACTGGCTGAGCACTCTGGAGATGAGGCACCGGCCAGGGGAGGGAAGGAGCCCTGTGGGCGCCACATACCCGACAAAAGCACAAGGCAGCCTGAGCGACAGGCCGCACAGAGGACTCACCCGACCCCTCCGGGACCGGACACTGCTCTCGACTGGAAGGAACCATGTCGGAGACAGCAAGCCGTCGCCGGCCTGCATCCCACAGACAACATGCCCACCTCTGTCAGTATCGTCTGGGCACTGCTACCAGGCTCACACTCCACCTCAGCATCAGTCACTCATTTATTCATACCCAGGCTCATTCCAGAAATAATGGGAAGCCATTTCTATCTCCCATTAAGGGCTAAAGAATGTAATGTAACAACCTAATATAACAATGTAATAATTTAACAGTTACTAACTATAATGTAATGTAATACTTAACAAAAATAAGAAAGGACTCGATTCATAGTTGCCAAAACGTGCAAGCAACCAAATGTCTTTCCTGGAGAATGGATAAATAGGCGCTGGTCCATCCCGACAGGGGAACATTATTCAGCACTAAAAAGAAATGAGCTGTCAGGCCCTGGGGGACCTCAGATGCACACTATGTGGAAGAAGCCAGCCTGAGATCCTACATGTGCGTGATTCCAACTGTGTGACATTCTGGAAAAGGCACAGCTATGGTGGCAGTGAGACCAGCAGTCCCAGGGGTCTGGGGGGAAGGAACAGGCAGAGCACAGAGGACTTTCAGGGCACGGAAACCACTGTGCGTGACACTGGTGGGGCTACGTGTCATCATACACATGTCCACACCAGACTGACCCTAGTGTGGACTGTGGACTCAGGGTGATGAAGACGTGTCCCTGCAGGTCCACCAATAGTGACTAACGTCCCATCTGGTGGCCATGCTGCTAGTGCGGGAGGCCGTGCGGGTGGGGCAGGAGGTACAGGGGACATCTCTGTACCTTCCCCTCAATTCTGCTGTGAGCCTAAAACTGCTCTAAAAACATAGTCTTAATGAAAAAGAAAGCAAAAAAATATATAAAAGGAATGTTTTCTAGGAACTTCTAACATGTGATAAGAGGAAAGGGGCCCTTTCCACTTCTACCTGGCCTTTCCGCCCAGGGCTCCCGCCAGCTGTGCGGGGCTTCCCTCCCCCCAAAGATGGCCCAGGTGCTGGTCCCCAATGCCTTCCCTCAGGAGGCTGGGTGGGGACACATACTGAACGGTGATGCTAAAGAGCAGCCTTCACCACACAGGTTGCAAAGGAAGGTTGGGGGTGGGTGGAGGCAAGGCCTGCCCCCACTCTGGGAGCTCCCCAGGTCCCGAAGCCAGAGCACCTGAGACAGGATGTGCCACGGCCCAGCACAGCCCCGGGAGAGCGGATGCCCCTGTCCAGGACATTTTTCAGGAGTGAGGCCCCCTCCCGAATGATGCGTGCTAAACGCACATGCCCGCTGAGCACCCAGGACCTGCACTCAGCGCCCAGGAGAAGCCAGACCCCAGCAAGAACGTGGAGGTGGCCAGGCAGCTTTCCCCCCGTCTCTCTGAACAGCTGCCTCTCCCTCCCCCTCACCTCCTTGGCTCCCGGGGGCCGGGGCCTGGAAGATGGGAAGGTAAGAAAGACATTCAGAGGGGCAGATAAGAGGATCAAGCAGCCTCCGCCTGGTTGGAACATTTATTTTTCAAAAATGAATAGGACGTCACGGTTTTTAAGAGTGGTGCATGGCATGGAAAATATTATGCAGAAAAGGCGGCTGTGCATGCGTGCCAAGGGCACCGGCTCAGCTTCCTCACTTCAGTGCCACGTGGGCAGGGACGCAGAGAAAAACGAAGTCAGCAGAGGAGGCCAACGGGGGAAAGAGTTGGGGCCACTGCAGAGGCTCCCGGGGGGTCCCTTCCCTGGCTGGCGGGGACCACTCAACAGCTGGTATTCTTACTCAAGAGCATCCACTCTTGGGGCTGGAAGGGTGCTGATTTGTTATTTGTTTCACTGGAACCTTTAATTTTACAGAGAAGAGAAAATGAAAGAAAAAGCTCCCATGGCCCGCAGACCACTGGTTCCACTTTTACACTGCCTGGGGGGCACAGGGGCACCGACACACAGTGTGGAGCCAGGAACAGATCTGGAGGGGCTGCCAGACCCCGTTCTCTGGCCATGGTCAAGGGTCACCTGACCTGGGGGCCGTGCCCAGTCCCGCACCCTGCACCCTCTGACGGAGGAGCCCCTCCAGCGGGAAGCTCTGAGGACCCCAACAGGTGTGGCCAGCAGGAGGCCTGGCACTTACCACGCCAGCCTTCAGCACACTGGACCTGAGACCCACCGGCCCCACAGGTGGCCTCCCCGCCACCCCCACCTGCCTTTAAGCTTTGACCTGTTTTCTGTCGGCCTGAAACGGCCGGGGCACAGGTTGCAGCCAGTGGGGGGACTGTGGGCACTGCCCCTGACCTTGCGGACTGTCAGGGTGAGGGGCGGGAAAGGGGGCGCTGAGAGGAGCTGGGAGGCGAGGAGGGGCAGCAGCACGCCCCCAGGCCGACCGCTGCACCCCAAGACCCCACACCAGAGGGCCCTGCACCTCAGATCCCAACGCCCCTCCTGCCCCTCCGCCCCGCTACCCTGACCATTGCACCCCCAGACCCCACAAGCCCGAGCCCTGCACCCCTGGAACCCGTGCGGACCCACCTGGGGCGGCCGCGGCGGCACCCTCTCCGCTCTGGTTAAACTCGAAGAGAAAATCGAAGTCGAACTCCTGGTCCTCCAGCCCCGTCATGTCGGGACGGGCCGGGGTGCGGGGTCAGGGCCGGGCCCGGGGTCCGCGACGGGGTCGGGGTCGGGGTCGGGTCCCCAGCCCGGCTCGGCAGCGCCCCGTGCCCTGCCCGCCGCGCGTCGTCGGGTAACGTGACTCCCCCGCGCCGCCCCCGCCCCGCCCCCGCCGTTTCCGGATTGACACAAACAAGCCCGGCCGGCAGCCGCTGCCGGGTTCCCAATAAACTCCGCGGGCCAGGGTGGCCGCCACCCCCGTCTGCGCCGGGGGTCCGGAGTGACACCGGGGTCCGGGGTCCGGGGTCCGACCTGCGCCTGAGGCGACGGGGGGACACCGGGGGTCCGGGCCGGCCACGCGCGTCCGGTGGTCGGGGACACTGGGCCCGCCCCCTGCGGCGCGGGCCCGGCGTGGCAGCAGGCGTTCGGGGCCCCTGCTTGGTGCCTGGTCCGCGGCAGGGCTGCTGGCGCGCTCCACCGAGAGGCGGGGTGGTGAGGAGATGGGGGCGCTGCTCCAAGCCTGCTGAAGGTGTCTGAAAGTTTTTTAAAAGCTTTCGAACTCCCAGGCCTCCCTGGAGCAAGGACTTGGCGCCTCCTGCCAGGGGCCTCGGGCCTGGGGCACAGATGGCATTCCTGTCCCTGCTGCAGGGGAGCTTTGCCCTTTGGAGCAAGGAACACAGGGAAAAATTTTCCAGCCCCCCACCTGTGGCTGAAGAGGTCCGCCGAAGTGTCAGAAAATGGGCGGGCTTCCCAGGGCGGATGCCCTGTCCTTTTCCTTTGCATCATGGCCCGGCATGACTGCCCACCACTGCCCACGTTGACCCTGCGGGTACCACTTCTTTGCTGCTGACATTCCACTTACAGGCCAGAACCCAACTGGAACCCCTGCTTCTAATTCCTCTGGACCCCAGCTTCCCAAAACCCAGGTACCCCCACCCCTGTGCATCGGCAGCTAACCTGCCCATCACTCCACGAGCAACTGCCAAGCTCTCAAAGGTTGACACACAGGATGGGCCTAAGCACCATACCTTGCACCCCCTCTGCCCGCTGTGCTTACTTTCCCTCGGCCCCACCACCTGCAAGAGCCAGAGAACGGAGGCAGCGACAGCTCCTTAGGTGGCCGGGAACCACATGATTGCGGAGTCAAGTGGGAAAGGAGAGAATTTCTGCAATTCTGCCACTCTCAGACTGTGCCCTCCCTTCAGCCCTGCAGCCCCTTTGGCCCGAGGGTATTGCTTTTTCCAGAAGTAGATAACTGGTGAACCAGGAGCCCTTATTGGCTGCCCCCATCCCCCAACGCATCCCTCCCAGGACCCTTTTCAAATGGCTGGTTTTCTCCAGTGATAAAACTATGGTTCACTTTGGCCTGATTTAGTTTCTAATAATAGTTCTCACTTTGAGAGGTAAGTTGGGGTTGTTTTGTTTTAGTCTGCTGTTTTTTGCTGACCTTCAGGCAAATGGAAGTTCTGTTTTCTGTTGAGAAGCCTCAACACTTCATTTTCTTTTTTCGGTTTTGTTTTTTAACTTCAGCCACCTTCTCACCCCCACTAAAAATTTACACACAAATAGCAGCCTTTACCATCTGTTTAGACTAAAACTTTCTGCTCCACAGTTGCACAGAAGGTGGGGTCACACTTCCGCAAGCCCGGGTGCCCTCCGGGTTCCCTGGCCTGCGGAGCCGGCCCTCAGGCCTGCTGTCTTGAACTGGTCTGCTCTCACCTCTCTTTAGCCAGATGGGGGGCTAGTTTTTATATGCTTCTCCGACCAGCTCCCTTCTCCCCCCAGTGTCTTGTATCTTGTAACGTTTCGGAACTATTTGCCAATTCAGCAGACACTCCTGTCCTGATGGAAATGTTTAGCTTGGCACTTCCTCTCGGAGACTGCGGGTGCTCACGGAGCGCAGGACCCAGCCGTGGCTGTGACGGGCGGGCCCGAGGGCCAGGGCCTTTTCTAACCTGGATTAGGAAACCACGCCACGAAGCTACGTGGCAGGGGAACAGGGCGAGCTTTGTTCTGTTCTAGAGAGCCCAACCTCGGAATGGGTGGGTGGGCAGCTACCTCCAAGGCCTGTGTTTCTCTGCTTTCTCCGCAGCAACACGCATAGGGCTTCAGAAACACCAGTATTTAATGAGCTTCAACCCAGATGCTCGTTAAACTGGAGGGAGTGCTGGGGAGTTGCTCAGATGCAGACAGGCAGCTGCCGGCCCAGTCCTCCTGTGGGGTGGGAACAGAGCTCTCCACCACCCCCACCCACGGCAGGGCCGGCTTCCACCTGCGAGAAGGCGCTGATTGCCTTCAGCCCATCACACGCTCTGGTCAGCCAGTTTTGCAACCCTCATAAAAAACACTGACACTGTTTAGTCAAAGGGGCACTGCACCTGGAAGCTGGCTTTCAAACTATATTCTTAAGCAGGAAAGATGAAACACAGCCACCCTCCCCCCACCCCATACATGATTTTTCCTCTTGTAAGGGTAAGATTCTTTACTGCAGGACAGACCACTGACTGTTCAAATAAAGAAATATAAAACTTTGAAAAACCCTCATCTTTAAGAGGCAAAGATAAGAAATACCTGGGCAAAACTTCTGAAATGTGTCCAAAGATTTAAAATCAAAACCTCAACAAAAAATTTTTACGCTTTCCTAATGGTAAAAGTTCATCCTGAAATCATAACCTGATTACATTTAAACAAAATACTAGAAAATGACATCACTGAAAACCTAGCCTTATGTTGAGTGTACGCGCTTATCTCATCCGTGTTTAAGAGAGGTTCTTGGAGTTGGCAGTGTTTGAAAACTGCAGCTCTAAGGCAGGTGTGGCCGTCATATTTATTAGAACGTGCAGACACTGGCATTTACTTCCCGGTGCTCCTCAGAAGGACATCTGCCCTTATAAACTTTGTATTGGCAGCCCTGCCAGGTTTTCTAGAACGATTTAAACAAAATACCTCAGCCCTGAGAAGGCATTTGGAAAGGTGTCTCGCAGTTTCCGTCATGCATCTGCCACCCTAATCCTTAACTAGACTGCCGGTCCCCCCTTTCTGAGAGCGCCCGCACACCTGCAGGGCCAGCCGGTTGGAGTTCCTGGCTGCTTTGGGCAAGGCCAGGCTTTTCTAAGGGAGAGGCAAAGGGGCCCATGAATGCCGGCGGGTCGCCAGCCATTACCCATCATCGGGCTTGAGGGAGGCACACCATCGTTGTAGACTACGAACAAGCAGCTTGAAACCAGAGGCCCCTTTTCAAACTGTCCTGAACCATTTTCTAAGGTTGGAACCCTCACGTCTGTAAAAATGCAAGATAGTTCAAATTAGGGGCTGTGTTGGGGCAGCGCATTTGATCACTAAATTTAGTTCTCAACATAGCGGGCTCAACAACCTGGAAGCGGTGCGCAGAGCCGGCGCTCGGAGAGAATCGCCACCAGCTAAACTCGCGGCGGGGCGCAGAACCCCCACACCCCACGTTATGTGGCCAGTGTTCGAAGCCGCGGGGTGGCTTTGCCCCACTGGGGAAGAACCGGGCCATCCTTCGTTCCCAAAGAAACCTCACTTCATCCCTGAGTGTCCTTTGTGGTTCTGACCGCCCTAACCTCGCCCGTGCCCAAACCGCCTGCGTTTGAACTGAATTTCTGCAGCCGGGATCCACCGCGAGTATGCACCAGCGAAGGCCGACCGCGCGCCCTCGGCGCTAGAGGAGGGGAGACACCTATTGGCAAGAAGGCGCGCACGGAATCAGGGCTGCTCTGGGGAAACACCAGGGGGACACCGCTTCCCCATCTGTGCAGCGCGCCCGCCGCGCTCCGGGGCCGCCCCCGCCTCTCCTCCCGCCGCGCAGACCCCGGCCCGGCCTGCTCGCCTCTCCGGGACCGGGACCCCGCGGGCGCGCGGCTGGGGGGCGCGGGCTGGGTGGGGGCCGCGGGGGGAGGGGGCGGGCGCGCCGGCTTACCTTCCTCTGCAGACTTCATGGTGCCGCGGGCGGGCGGCGCGGGCCCCAAAGTTTCTCCGCTCCCGCAGACTGCAGCCGGAGGGCCGAGTGGAAACTTGGAAGGGACTGGAAAACTGGTACTTGGCATCCACTCGGCGTGGAGCAGGAGGAGGAGCGGGAGCGGCGGGAGGAGCGGGGCGGGCGCCGCCGCCCCGGCCGGGTGTCCCGGAGGCAGACCTCTCCCCGCGGACGCGCGCCGTCCCGGGCTCAGCGCCGCGCGACCCGCAGAAATGTCTTTGGGGGCGTGTGTGCGCGGGGCGGCCGGCCGCGGCCCTGGCACCCAAGCGGGGTGGCGGCGGTGGGGCTCGGAGTGTGTGCCCGCGCCCCTGTCCCCGCGCCGGCACCCCGACCTGGCGGTGACTGTGCCGGAAAGTTCTGACTCTCCAAGTCTCGCTCTGACGCAGGGCCGAGCTGTGCCTCCTGCCTTTTTAAAGCTGGAAAACACCTCCCCCGCCTCCCCGCCGGCCCGGCCGCTCCCGCGCCCCCTCCCTGCCGTGACATCACGCCCCGCCTGGAGCCGGCGCGCGGGCCCGAGGATATCGCCGGGAGCGCCGCCCCCGCCCCGCGCGCGCACGGCCGCCGCGCGCCAGGCCCGCGGGGCGCACGGGGCTGCCGGGGCGCACGGGGCGAGGGGCTCACGGCCAACAGTCTGGCCGGGATGCGGACGTCCACGCGGGGTCCCAGGGCCCCCATGGCTCCAGCGAGGGGCGGGGAGGGCGGGAGAGAGCCCTGCTGCTGAAGTCATTATGTAAAAGCGCAGGCTTCCCCCGCTGTGGGAATTTGGAAAAGCGCTTCCACTGGCAGGCCCGAGAAAGGAAATTCCCGTCCCGCTAAATTACTAACAGATTGCACGGCGGTCCCAGGACGCGGAGTTACTGTCATTTTCATTCCGTAAATATCCAAGCGGCCCAGGGGCGGGTGGGTCGGTCCGGGAGAGCAAGGGGCGCAGCGGGACAGGGGCGCTGCGCAAGCGCGCCTCCGGGGTCCCCCCGGCGGGACTAGGGCTCCCCTGCACCCTCCTTTCCGAGCCGCGGCCTCTCCTCCGCCTGGGCGTCCAGGACCGACGGTGCTCGTCTGGGCGCAGGTTGAAGGGGCCGCGGCGCTGGGGCGGTAATGCCTCTGGCGAATAAGTCATGAATCTGTTTCACGACGCCCTTCTGTGGGTCGAAAAAACCTGAAGCAAAAGGCGTGCCCGCAGCGCGGACCCGGGCGGCCTGCCGCACGCTGGGGTGCCCCAGGTGGCTCCACGTCCCGGACCGGGCAAGGGACGGGCGGCCTCAAGGGCGGGACATTAAGGCACCGCAGGGCCCACTGCAGCGCCCTCCACGCGGTCACCCCGGCGGCGTCCCAGGCAGGAGCCAAACCCTCCTTCCGTCCAGGGTTCCCAGGCGGTGTGACTGCCTGCAAATCTGCTCCCACGCCCAGCGCCGGGCCTGGCACGTGCCTTGGCGCTGCGGGCGCAGGGAGGGGCCCCAGGGCGGGGGACCCCGTGGCGGGCGGCCCCGGGGGACGAGGGGGGGGGGAAATCCTGCGCCGGCCGCCGCCAGGGGGCGCGGGGCCGCGCCGCACACGCCCCTTCTGGTGAGCGGTTCGTCGGCCGCTCGTCCCGGGCCCCCACCCGGGCGCCAGCATTTTGCGTGGAGAGTTTCTGCGTCCCGCCCCGGCCCCTGTTCGGCAGCACCCCCGCCCCAACACGCACGTAGGCGCGGGAGGAGGGCGGTGCGGCGGGTTTGGGGGGTGAAGGGAGGTCTGGCCAGTTGAACTGAAATGAACGCTGCGCCCCTCCCGCGCCTTCACCCGAGACCTGCAGACCCCCTTGGCTGGGCCGGGAAGAGGTCCCTGCGGGGGCCGCAGCCGCGGCTGCTCCTCCTTCTCCTCCGCTGTCCCCCTCTTCCTACCCCCTCTCCCCGCCTCCCTCTCCTGTATCTCCTCCCCCTCCACCGCCTCCTCTTCCTCCGCCTCCTTCTCCTCCTTTTCCTTCTATACCCCCTCCTCCTCTTTAATAAATAATTTTTGCTCCATCCAGAAAAGCTCTTTTCCTGTCTGCTCTCAATGCTCTCCTTATTCCCCGCCCGGGTGACGGAATCCCCGTCTGTTTCCCTGTGTTTAATGCCGTTGCCGGGACCACGGTGGCTGCGCGCCAGGCGCAGGGAGTTCCGGAGGCGGGCGCAGCTCGGCCGCGCCCCCGGGTCCACCGGGCGGCTCCTCGCCGCGCGCCCCCGCGGCCCCCTGAGCGCCCCTCCGCCTCCCGGTCCTCCGGCCTCCTCTCGAGGTGTGTTTATAGCTGCTACTAGGAGAGACGTTACACGGATTTTATTTTAAGAATTGGTGATGACTAACGAAGTTAAAAGGAGCTTAGGACAGAAAACAAGACTATTTTTAGATTACTGTTGTTTCTGTGGATTATTGGGGCAAATACACCCAGAGAACCTTACCATTTTCCAAGTCCCTTTGGATGCCAAATCCTTTCTCCTGGAGCGCACTCGGTATCCATCTACCCTGCCCAGACTTTCTAGATGGGGTAGTCACTGTTGCCTGGGCTTCTGTGTTTAAGCACAGCTGCCATGGAGACGCCAGCCTGTGATGTGGGCGCTGGGGACGGGACAGGCCAGGAGGGCCCGAGGGCCCACAGGCCTGGCTGGAGCTGTGCCGAAGGCGGGTGCTCTGCCCTCCTGCCTGGCAGCTCCGCTGGGGACACGCTGGGCCCACCTTGCCCGGGGCTACCCTCCCTCTTGTTGGCTTCTGCCCACGCACGGGGCAGGGTCCCTGGGCAGGTGCCACTTCTCGCTCATCAAAGTCATCTCCAACACCTGTGATCAAGCCTGAGCACTTGACTTGGGCCACGTTCCGAGCCGGCTATGGGCACTTTGAACTCGTCCCGTTCAGGAGCTCTCTGAGGGTCTGACTCCTCTAAACCAACGGCAGGTGTGTGTTCTTCCTCCTGACGGCGCCTTCTACCCACACTGGAGCCTGGGCTGAGCAGGGATGGAGGCCTGCCTGGGGAAGTCAGCCTTTACCTGAGTGTGGAGGTTGGCATTAAATGAAGAAATCAGTTACGGAGAAGTTATTTTACCTTAAAGTAAACTGCTGAAAAATTTAAAAAGCCTATTTAAGTAAATCTCAGAGCTGTGGCTGGAATTGAGAAAGAAGCGGTTCCCTTTGGCTATACACCCGCGTCATCGCCGTGAGACTTTTAAGTGTGGGGTGTTCTCAGAGATCTGCACAGGTGGGGCTCAGGGATTCTACACTGTCTAGGGGTGGCATGTTTCTGATCCAACCCTTCCCTGGAGCACCACAAAGCCCTTTCTTGCTGGCCTCCATGCCCAATCTCACCCTGACCACCCATTCCAGGCACGTTCCCCAAGTCTAAAGCCTCAGTCACCAGTCAACTCCCCCCCCCGCCCCGTACCCCCACCGCAACACCTGCCCAGGACGTCAGGCTCAAGACCAAACTGCCATAAGGCACCTGATGACCTTTACCCTGCATGCCTGTGGCAGATGCAGGGGGGTCGGCGGCGGTCCCTAGGGTGGTCCCTGGCCTGATTTGCTAGTGCTTCATAAGGCAGGAGAGGACAAAGGACAGCGTGGGGTGACGAGCAGGGCAGAGGGCAGAGCCGCGTGTCTGTGAGCCAAGAGCACCAAGGGCTGTTGCCCACCCACCCGACCGAAGCTGGAAGAGGCAGGAGGGACCGTGCGTCCAGCCATCGGAGCGGCAGGGGAACATGGCCCTGCTGATGCCTTGATCTTGAACTTCTGGCTTCTGGAATGTGAGAGTGACCTTTCTGTGGTTTAAGCCCCTGGTACGGTGATTTCAGCATCGTGGAACCAACACAAATGGCAGGTGTTTTTATTCCTTCCAGGACACCATGCTGAGCAAACATGAGGTCTGCTTTGCTTGAGGGCCCACGGTCCGGGAGTGTCTTGCCCGGTCACGCCGAAGGGCCTGCAGAGGCGCAACTGACAGCCTGTGTGCCACCTCCACCAGGAAGCTTGCTTCCAGGCCAGCCAGGGCCAAGGGCGCCACACCTGGGCCACTCTTGCCCAACACAGCAGTCGCCCATTAGAGGGCCTTTGCTCAGGGACCCACTGGCCTGGCCCATGCCCCATGTCAGCCGCTGAGCCAGTGGGCCTCAGGCCAGGGGCCTCCTGCAGCCTGGGGACATAAGCTGTCTTCCTCAGGGCAGTGGGTGTCAACCAGGGCACCACAGCTCTGGGGCAGCTACTGCAGAAGAGGAAAGCGGAGCTCAGGGGCCTCTGACCCAGCGGGACCCCAAAGCCCACCCCCAGCTTGTCACCTGGGTGAGGCAGCACCTTCTGCTTTGCGCAGTCTCATTTGATTTGGGGTTTGGGATTCTGTCAGAACTGCAGGAATCCTAGGTCTTACAGGAGCCATAGCTAGAGGACAAACAGCAAACAGGGCCAGACAGGACACTTTGCTGCTCAGCTAGGATGGTGAGGGGCTGGCTTCGGAGGCAGATAATGACCATCACTGTGGCGAGGACAGTAGCCAAAGATGTAGAGGCTGGGCACCCTCCCTGCGGGTCCGGCAGCAAAGGCGCTTGCTCTCACAGTGGCTTTTCTTGGCAGGCATTGAGGAGGGGTTGGGCTGATAGTACTCGCCCCGAGGCACCAGCCCACTTTATGGGTAAGGAATTAGGCACCGCATGAACCCCCGGTGGAGGTTGTGCCCTTAGGTCCTCAGCTTCTCCGCTGTGCGTAGCACCAGGCAGGGAGGGACCTTCCCGACGGCCGCTCTCCAGTCCAGGGTAAAGCTGGGGTGGAGCTCAGAAGCCACTTCCTAGCCCTGTGGCATCCACTCTTGTCACCAGCCTGGCCAGTGGAAAATAGATTACATCTTTTGTTTCTGGGAAAGTTTGGGGTTGCGCCTACGAACTCACAATGTTTTCCTCTTGCAAAATAATAATGCAAATAATAGGTTTGAATGGTAATATTGTAACTTTTTCCTTAAAATAGTTGGTTTACCTAAATCTGTTAAACAGCAACCCAGGTGAGCCATCTTTATCCCAGCCTTAGACAAGGAGGCTGTTCTTACTCTCCTTTTCCGACCCGAAAGTGCTTTCATTTTTACAGGCTGTGCAGTTCCTGTGAGGGGCCGTGCTGCGGGAGCCCCACCCGGGCCAGGCTCTGGGTCCAAGCCAGGAGCCCCTGTGTCCAGGGCTCCACGACCCCAGGGGATCGCCCAGTGTGGCTGGGGTTTGCTGAGCTTCCCAAACTATTTTTAAAGCGTTTTTGCTTCAATAAAGCTCTCAACAAGTTCGGCCAGGCACTTTTTCCGTTAATTTTTAAACCGGAGTGAATTTCCAGGGAGATTTAATCCATGTGCTTCTGACCCATCACTCATCCGGATGCTGCGCGGCCATTTGATGTCCAAGCAGACGGCAGCTTTTTTACAAGCTTGCTGAAGCCTTTTTTCGCCTTTGAAACAGGAAGTGGCGTCTTGCCAAGGTGTAAACAAGCGTAACCCCTGCTGAGACACTGCTCCCAGCCCCACGCCCAGGGAGCTGTCCCTGTGGCCGCAGGGCGCTGGTGGGCGCTGGTGGGCAGCTGGGCAATGCCATGAGACCCACTGCTGTCTGCTGCGGGCGGTGGGCTCTCCTCGGCCCGGGCAGCAGGCGCGCAGCCAGCCAGTGCCCTCAGGGGCCTTTCTTCATTAAAGTCATGGTAAAGCCCGCAGCAGAGATTGACTGCCACAGGCTCGGTGTTCAGCCCAGGCCACCTTTGCATATCCTGCAGCTGGCCTCATAGAACTGTCCCTCCTCCCAAACTGAATCTGTCCCCATTTAACACCCCAGCCTCCTGACCTCCCTTCTGCCTCCATGGATGTGACCCCCAGGGACCTCCCATGGGCAGAACCCCATGGCATCTATCCCTGGGGGCGGCACATTCTACCGAGAGTGATGGGCTCACTGGCTGTAGCCTCGGTCAGAACAGCCCTCCTGCAGGCTGGGCCATGTCCCACCGTGCGCATGCCACCTCTCACTTCTCCGTTCAGCTGTGTGGGGACATTGGACTTGCCGACCCTTGGGCTACTGTGACTAGTGCCACGGTGAGCGGGGGCCAGGTGTCTCTGAGACCCTGCTTTCCATGCTCAGAAACGTGCCCACGGTGGGGCTGCTGGATCCCTGGGGGCTCGGCAGACCCACCACACTGTTTCCACTGCAGCTGCTCCGTGGGCAGGGGTGTGCCATGGCAGGGTGGCCAGGCTGCGCCCTGCCATTTCGGGGGGTGCTGGCTGCTGGCTTTGAGGACACGGGCAGGGGCTGCAGGGCCATGGTGCCTGGGCGGCTGGAGGAGGCAGGGGCTTCCTGTCCCCTGGGGCCACTGGCAGATGCAGCCGTGCCCACACCTGGATTTCACCCACAGCAACATGCCCTCCAGGGCTGCAAGGGAAAAATGCGAGCAGTGTGCTGTGGCCATTTGTTAAGCTGCAGTAGAACTAATACAGCCAGACACAAGTCAGAGAACCATGTCTTTCTCCAACAGCTCTCTTCCAAGTGGGCCTTTGGCAGCCTCCTGTCCCAGCCCTCCATCATTTCTCAGGCCGACCGGGGTCTTCCAGACACTTCATCTGCTGAACATCACAGGGCAGGCTGGGATGCAGCCAGCCGGCCCCTCTGCTCTGCCCCCTCACTTTTGGGGACCCTCCCACCTGCCAGGGTGTCTTGGCCAATGGGTTTCAGCCCTGGGCAATTTCACTATGGATTTAATGAGACCACAGCATGACAATGGAACGTTCTTGGGGTGAAAGGGTTATACCCAACTTTATTCCCATGGAGGCAGGTCAACCACTAGACTCCTGTCCACTCAGAGCGAGTCTGCACGTAGCAAGCTGGTCTCTGCCTCTGGCCCCTCCGCCCCCGCAGCCGTCTCGGTCTCTGTCCTCGGTGCTGCCGCCACTCCAGCCTCTGCTCCCCTGCAGCCGTGCAGCCCAGAGCCCTGGGTGGAGCTTTATAGAGTCAACAGCGACGCACTGCACACGTGTGTAGTGAGCTAGCCAACCAGGGCCAGGTGAGAATGCTGGCCACAGGAACCTTCACTTGACCCACACAGGGCATCCACCCACCCCTGGATCCAGGGTCTCCTTGACGGCCAGCTCTGTGGGCTCCTGGTGGTCCGGCTGCGATAAGCTGACTCCTGCAAGGCTGGCAGGGGGCTCAGGGCTTGGGCAGAGGACACGGGCCCGCTGTGGGAGGAACAGGGTTCCCCATGGAAGCCCGGCCACTGGGTCCCCCAGTTCCACAAGAGCCATACTGTGCGCCTGGCACCAGTACCTGGGAGTCAGCATCTCAGTCCCGGCACGGTCGGGATCGTGGCGCTGAACCACCCGAAGCCCGTCCGGTCACACTTGGCCGCGAGGAACCCCCACCCCGCTCTGGAAGGGGCTGGGCCCCAGAGCCCCAGAAATTGTGCCTGGAAGTCAGAATGCTTCTGGTGAGACTCCCACCGAGCTCGAGGTCTTCCGGTCTGGAGCTCCTGAGTTATGGCACCGAGGGAACAACATGGATGGGTCGACAATCACTGATCAGGGAAAGAGCGCTTTCACCCAGTGCCTACAGCTGGTAGGATGTTAGCTTCATGACTTTGGACTACAGATCAACGCGCTGGGGGAAAGCAAAGGATTGGAAGCACGCCCTGGGGCAAGCTTGGGCCAGGCTGAGCATGGAACCCCTGCTCGTGAGGCAAACGGTGTGGGCGGCTCAGTATGCCTGAGATTTGTGGTCATTTCACTCCGATGGTGGACGTCGCCCGGCCCGGGGCTGATGGGGGAAAGGCCGAGCCAAGCCCTCAGACCCTAGCCTGGGGCGAGGTGTGAGGGGCTGCCTTTCAGCTGGGGTTTGAGTAAAATAGGGCTGCAGTGTCCCCTTCCCTGGGGCAAGTTGTTGTCTAACCGCTCAGGGACCCTGCTTGCTCCCCCATGTCTCCAAAGACAAGACCTCTCCTCAGGAGCCACGGGGAGGAGCTGAGTCATGCCAACAAGGCAGGCAGGGCCACTCGGGACAGGAGGACGCCGCACCGCCTGGACCGCCTGACACTGGCATCCTGACGGCAAAGCCAGGGCAGACGCCCCACAGTGAAGCTCGTGTGTGTGGACGGCGGCCCTGAAGCTCTGCGCTTGTACCTCGAGGCCCCCAGGTTTACTCGAACCACAGACATCTCTCTCCTGAGAGCCAACGTTTAACCCAGGACACCACATAAACAGGTCTCTGACTTTCTCAAGAAGCAGTTTCCTGGCAGTGGGTGGCCAGCTGGGCACTGGGCAGGGGAACAGGCTGACACTGCTTGGCCGGACACAACACTACCCAGGCCCCAGCTCACGTTACTAGTCATAAAATTAAAACCGTCTCGGTGCCTGGCTGGTGATATCTCTGTACTTCAAATAGGGAAGACACCGAAAGGCATGAATGGATATTGAAAACCGTATTATTTAATAACTCAAAGGGACTCGGCAAGCACTCCTACTGTACTGGGCTGGTGCCCCCCAAATTCCTGTCCTCCCAGATCCTTAGGATGGGATGGGATTTGGAAATAGGGTCTCTGCGGCCATAATGAGACGAGACGAGGCCGACCTGCAGCAGGCCGGGCCCCACAGCCAGTGGTCATTGCCCTCACACGCCAGGGAGTCTGGGAACAGGTACGAGGGCAGGACAGTGGGCGAGGGCGCAGACAGCCACCAGGAGCTGGAAGAGGCAGCCTGGAGCCTCTGGAGAGAGTCTGGGCCTGGACACGTTGATCCTGACGCGTGGCCCCCAGAACCATGAGGCCCAGTCCACACCCAGGGGGAGTCTAACCCAGCTCTTCAGGGTGTGTCTCAGGCTGTGCAGACCCAGGTGCAGAGCCCTGGGCCCTGCCTCTGCTCCCCGTGGCAGGCAGGGGCCCCACACCCCAGACCGTGGGGGCCCTGGTGGCTCCTGTCTGGGCTGGACGGGCCAAGTGTGCTCAGCGGCTTTGGGGCTACCTGGCCCCCAGCGGACCCAGATGCTGCCCCCAGGCCCTGCACTGCTGCTGGGGGTCTGGGGCGCCCACACGGTCGGCCCAGCACCTGCTCCCTCCGCCCTGGTCATCTTGCAGAGGGAGGCAACGGACGGAGGTGGGTTGGGGCTCGTGTCTGCGCAGCCCAGTGGCCGACCAGAGCCTCAGTCTGCCATCAGCGCGCTCTTCAAGCCCAGAGGGCAGTGACCCTCACCAGTGCTTCCAGATCTGGCACCATGCGACCCTCCCCCAGGGCCTGCGTGGACCCTGCCCAGCCACGCGTGTATCCGGCGCTGTCAGCACAGTTGGGGATGGGCTGACTCGGGAGCGGTGGCAGTTAATTCTCTGGAACAGAGTAGGGACGCCTCTGTTTTCTGTTCTCCAATCACATGACCAGGACATTGGGGAAATTCTGCGATTGCTAACAAGTGTTTTTAGGACTCAGGAAGATGCACACAAGACCTGTTACTCTGGGTCCTCGGGGAGGGGTCTTTAGGCCTGGAGACAAGGCACGAGGCCCTGGCACTAACTCAAGAGGGTCCCCCAGGGGCAGATGTCCCGACACGTGGGGCTCTGCTGTCTCTAGGAGACCTCAGCATGAACTTAAGCAGAGGGAGCCATGGCTCCCATTCAGGCAAAGAGGCCCCGTGTGCACGGAGGGTAGACGGTATACCCAGGGTCCACTGGGAACCACGTATTCTAGGATTCGGTTGTTCAAGCTCAAGATGTCCTGACTGTGTGTCCTCAGCGGTCCCCAGCCCAGAAACCTCTGATGGTGGCCGCAGGGAGGCACTTCTTAGTTTCTAGCACCACCTACTGGAATCTTCTGAAATTACACCTGCTCCCAGTGGCACCGAGCTGAGGAGTTTCCTGTTTGTCCAGAGCTCAGGCGCGTCAAGGACTCACGCCCAGCAGAGCAAGTGCGGAAGCGGGCGGCCCACTCAGCAGGGTATTGCTCAGATGTTTATGAGTCTCGGGGAGAGCAGTTGCAGAGGCACCCTTCCTAAGGACACAATTGGTGCCATGTGTCCCGTCATGCTGGGGCCCTTCCCAGCCCTGCGTGAAAACTCGGTTCCTGGGGTCACCACACATGGCCTGACCAGCGTCGGCATGCCCTGGACAGACGGACGTGAGGATCCTTCCAGAAAGGAGGATGGGCATACCTGAAGAATTATTCTGAGATAAAGCTTTTAGGAGAGAGCGTGCAGAGGTGCTACCTCGCATGGACCTGCCCAGAGGCGGTTTTGGATGCGGGACCCCCAAGCCCGGCCCTGAAGGGACATGGCTGCTGCCAGCCTGGACTGTGGGGGCCTGGCCAGAAGCCACGCGGAGAGGGTGAAGGCCTGTCCCACCTGAGGGCACCGGGCCAGCCCCGCCCCCACCCAGCCCACCAGTTTGGGGCGTGGCTTTGTGCGTCTCGGATCGGGGTCATTCCTGAGAAGGGGCAGGGCGCCTGAGCCACCGTCTGGGCTTCGGGGGAGAACCATGTGGACGTTCCCAGGCCTGTTTCTCTTGCCTCTGCTCTCCGTCTGGTGTTTTCTGAGGCATCAAGTGACCGTGCTATCCTGGGATGGGGACAAGACCAGCCTGTTCCCGGGGAGTCCATGGTGAGGTGGACACAGAAGAGCCTCTGGACAGCTGGTGGGGCCACTGCTCTGGGGGCCCCAGCACTGGCTCGTTCCAATGGACCTGCCTGCCCGGAGAACTGGGCGGGGCCGCATGGCGGGGGTGCCGGGTCTGCCCAGCTGTCCTGCATGCGGGTCTCCTTCTCCCCAAGCAGACCTGGCTGGTGGCTGGGGTCAGCCGCCCACCTGCTTTGCTTCCATTTCTGCAGAAGAAATCCCAGGACAGAACCTGCCATCCTGGCAGGAGGCCTGAGAGCAGGGGTTGCTGAGGGTGGCCCACCTGGTCATCACTGTAGACTGCGGGCCATGTCCAGTGCGCATGCTCTGGGGGTGAGGGAGGTGACCTGGGGTCAGGGGGCAACGGGCTCTGGAGCACGAGTCAGGCCTTGCTCTGTGGGTTCTGTGTTCTTGGAGCTTCTGTTTGAAGCTCCCTAGGTCTGAGCTTGCCATGTTCAGTTGGGACTTGGTGACGCTGAAGCGTGGGCTCCACTGTGGGTCTGGGGGCCTAGGTGATGGGGCAGCAGACCCTGACCCAGGTCGTCCCTGGATGGCGGACCAACTGTGGCCTTTCCAGGGGCTTTGTGGTGATGGGTGGAGGGGCATGGGGGCCTCTGGGTAAGGCATGTGGGGATACACGTGCAGGTGTGACTCACACGATGGACTCAAGGTGCAGGCCCCCTCCCCAGGGTGGAGATCTGCTCCTCAGTGGAGTCCCTGCTTGCTGTCCTGGAGCCTTCCTGTTCCAAGAGCCAGGGGAGGAAGAGCAGAGTCCAGAACAGGTGCCCCAGCACTGTCCCACCTTGGTGAGGCAGGGCCCACCTGCTATGAGTTCACAGCTCTGCAAACAGTGTGGCCCCCTGTGAATGTGGAACACTGATAATTAGGCAGGACTACAGTCACGAGTCTAGAAGAGGAGAAGACTCTGGAGGGCAGGAGAAGTCACCCCCCCACCTGCATGTCCATTCACCTGCTCGTCTGCCCACCTGGCCACCTGTATTCTCACCAACCTGCCCTCTGGCCCCGCTTGGTGCCTCAGTGGGTGCTGGTGACAGCATGTGTCCGCCAGTCCCCGGGGACACCTCCCTCGTTAATGTAAACTTGCAGAAATCCCCTAAACTCAGGCCCACTGGCCTCTCCTGCATCACCACCACATCCAAACGCCCAAGTCGGTCAGACCCACTGTCTGCAGGCTGCAGGACACCCACGCCAGCCGCCTCGGTTTACTCCAAATGCGTGATGAGAATCCTTGAAAGGGGGCGCCTGCCTGCCCCACAAGCCCGCTCCCCCACAGGCCGTGCTGCTGCTCGCCTCTGCCTGGGAGCCCATCACACTCACTGAGAAGACAAGCTGCATATCCCACAGCCGCGCCTTCCTGCCTCCTTCAGTGCTGTGCCTCTGCCTGAGCTCTGGGGGCCGCCCACCCGCAGGACGTGGCGCCCTGCCACGTACCTGACACCCTGGCGCTTCTGTTCCTCCTGCTTGCCCTGTTTCTTGGGGCCTGTCTGCAGGTGTGTGGTTTCTCAGGGCCCTTGGGCAAGCACAGCATATGCCCACCTCACCCGCCTGCCTGCCTGTCACTTGCTGCCTCTGTCCTCACTGAGCTGCTCTCCGATTACTCCCTACCTTTCAGCCTCCATTTCCCCTGGGAGGTGTCCCTGCTTACTTGCCCTGGGCTCCTTTCGGGAACTGCTGTGCCCTTGTTATCCCCCCCCGACAGGAGAGCTTGCCGCGGGGAGGAGGGCCTGTCAGTCATACCTCCACGCTCAGTGTGGAGCTCACAGCAGGTGGGGTGGGAGGACACACAGTTATGCTAATTAAAATGCACTCCCGTGCCCAGGGGCTACAGGGTGACAGCTCCCACAGGTGGGTCAAGCCCCAGTCAGGACCCCTGAGCTGGCACGGCTCCACATGGAAGCAGGGCGAGTGACCAGCGGGCACGCAGGATGCCTGCAGAGTGCCACCAGAAACTACATGTCGTGCGGCCGCTTTCTGGTCCAGCACAGCACCCAGGGCAGGTGTCCTCGGGTCCTGCCCTTGCCGTGCCGTGACCGCCTGCCACCTCCCGATTCCGACCCACCTCCTCTCACACGACCTGCGCCCGCTCTGTGCTCTGGTTTGGTCTCATGCGTCTCCGTCTCTCTAGGCCAGTGACGGACTGTCCGACTGTCAGTTGCCCTCAAGTGCTACTCCTGAGGCTCTGGGCTTCTCCCCGTGCTGCCCTGGCCTCCAGGGCCACCCCGGCCAGCACAGATTGTGTGACCGCAAGGGCCTCCTGCTCGTGGTCCCTGGGCCAGCGGGTGATGCATGGGCTGGGGGACAGGACGCGCAGGTGCCCGCTGCTGTGGCTGGAGAGCGTCCTGGAAGGTGCTGCTGGGGCCGGGCCAGGGCGCAGGGAAGGGGCCCCCACCAGGCATGGAGGAGCAGCCGTGGCAGGGACCCTGCTGGCCCGTCGGCAGGTAGGTGGGTGTGTGTTCTGGCCCTGACACCTGCCTACAGCCTAGACTGGCATCCAAGTGCAATTTTACAAATGTGAAAGGGTGGGAACCCCAGGAACAGGTCTTACTCAGCAGCCTTCGGATACACATTCAGAGCGTGTGGGCTGTGCAGAGCACCACCTGCTCTGCCTGGGTTCAAGCGGCTCTTCATGTCCATGCGGGAGTCCAAGGGTGGGTTTCCACTGCAAGGCGCGCGCACAGCAAACAGCATTTACAGCATCTAGACTTTATTCTAGTTGAACACCCATAACATCAAAGAGTCTGAATGTTAGGAAATTGCAGAATATTAAATATAAACTTCCAATTGTCAGAACAC
The DNA here is from genome assembly GCA_032199065.1 of Smutsia gigantea. Taxonomy (NCBI): domain Eukaryota; kingdom Metazoa; phylum Chordata; class Mammalia; order Pholidota; family Manidae; genus Smutsia; species Smutsia gigantea. The sequence continues at coordinate 190,675 of JAVSCE010006582.1, forward strand.
CAGAATAAGATGAAAGTGTTATGGTAACAGTGAAATAATTAGGGCTCACTTTCAATAGAAACTCAAGCTGGTTCAATATCGAAATTAAATTTTGAAAAAGTGATAAAAAAGAACAGGGGAGGTGGGCCTGCCCCCCAGGGCCATCCTTGGAGGCTCCCTCCTCAGGTCCGTTTCTTCCCGACGTCCTGCTTCCACAGGACGATCCTGAAGGGGCTGGAGGCGTGTGGCCCTTAGGAGGTGAGCTTGGAGTAGCTGGGTGGGGACAGCTTCCGCTTCACGTACTTGAGGATGTAGAGTGGGAGGCAGCTGACCACAGTGGTTGCTGACACTTTCCACACGAAGGTCGTGGTTGTGATGAAGGCCACGTCTGCACAGAAACACAGTCACACGCCTAAGAGGCCACGAGGCAGCCACAGGCCGTTGAGCACACGTGCAGGCCTCCCTGGGCCTGGACTGTCCTGGCCTCCTTGGGTCACCACCAGGCATTACAGAGGTGGGCCCCAGAGACTCTCAGGACTTCCTTCTTAGTTTTCCCTGTATGCCAGGTATAATGAACTTTTCTAATAGAAGAAATGAAACCGGAGTTCAGGGATTGTGTGACTGACATCGCCAAACAGCACCACCTGGCCAGGAAGGTAACACCTCACACGTGCCCGCTGACTCGCCTGGGCCCACCTCTAGTTTGTAGGGGGCAGTGCGCATGCAGGAGGGGCCTCCCCAGGCTCCCTGGAATTGCCTCCCGGTCACCTTAGGCTCACCGCAACACAGCTGCAATGCGATAACTGGGCTAAGTGAATTTGCTACAGGAAGAGGCCTGTGAGAAACCTGCCATCCTCAAATGGCTGAGCACCCTGCAGACTCCCCTCCAGGAGGTGCGATCCAGGGGAGTCACGGTCTCAGACACACAGATGGCACAGGGCACCCACGGGTCTGTGGGCAGGGCCCGGGCCCACAGAGGATGGGAACCTGGTCTGCACTGACCATATTGTGACAGACCCTGAAAGCGTTTTCCAGGGGCTCGACCACTAAAAGTTAAAAGGCAGAAATGCTGCAAGGAGTGACACACCATGAGCCATGGGCACCGGCCCTCACAGGCACTCAGGATGCCCAGGGCACCCCTCACCGATGAGCCACAGGACCCAGTGGGGCCACGCGGGAAGAGCCTGCAGCCAGTGCTACGTGGCACCACAGACAGTTATGGAGAAACCAAGAGCAGAGGGAGATCGCTCTGATCAGTTACTGTCTCGATCAGCATCACTCTGAGAATTTCCTATACTCGTAAAGAAATGGTGACTTCACCTACCTAGGAAAGCTCCGAAAGACAGTCTGCCTATGCCTGTTCGAAGACAAAACAGGAACAAACGCAATGAAGGACAGATGGAGGGAGGCACCCGGACGCGCATGCGGTGGGGCTGGCTGACAGCGAGGAACTACAGACAGGGAAACGCTTTGGGTCTGGTCTTGACACCTTTGTTTCACGTGTCACCACATGATTTTTAAGCATAACTGAAACACAGCAATTAACTCCCCGTACCTGTAAGGCATTTAATCAAACGTCCCCCCATCGGACCTAAAAAGTTCCAAAGGGATTTGTTCCCAAAATGCAAACCCACTCGGTGCCACTGTGCCTTGCACGCCATGAAAGAAGTTTTGTGCATGTTGTTTGCACACATTTAAATGTAACTTAAGCATGTTATCTGGCCCTTCGAGGGCTGTGGCCTTGTCTCCAGTTTGCAGATAAGCAAACCGAGGCTCACAGGGCATCCTGCCTGGCCCACACCTGTGCCCATCTTTGCCACTTCAGTTTTATGGTGACTTCACAGATCCTTTTAGCCACGGACAAGGTGCGATATTTGCATTTGCTCCTCCAATTTGGGTAATTTGCTTTGTGTTGTGTATAAATTACTAAATGAAGGGAACATGAGCATTAAATGAAATGCTGCGAGAATAAACCGACATTTCTCTCCTGGTGAATGCAGTGTGCGTTCACATGGGAAACACGCCGTGTTTTCTCTGTAACAGAGACAGTGCTGACTTTCACGCCTCCTATCTGTATATTCACTGTTGAGTAGACCCAGGAATGTGAACTCACCCAACTTCTACTTTTATAATGAAATTCCTCTTACTTCTCTGCCATTTATAATATGTTAAAGTTATGAAAAAGGAACAAGATTCATGAACTCCTGCTGCCGACACCCACCTGAACAGACGTTCGTTGTGTGATTCACGGCTGAGGTGTGAAGGACAGAGCTGTCTCCACCATACAGCAGCTCCACCTTACCACCCATCCTCACCAAGTCCACTTAATGGGAGAATGAGGTCCTACCGTTCTCTCCTGGTGAAGTCATCTTACCCCAAAGGCGGCGGGAAGGCTGCTCAGTAACAGAAAATGGATGTAGACTCCATTTTCAAGGGCCACACGCTGCCCTATGATGGATTTTCAGTCAGTGCCGACATGCGTGAGGCTTACCTGCCACTGAGCATGCTTGGGTTTGTCACGGAGCGTGAGGGCCAGTCTGCATCTAGCCCAGGCCCCTCCGCATCGCCAGCCCCTACAGAACATGTCACCCGCACCCCCATCTGGCCTGCCATGCAGCCCCGTCTCTCTGAGAGTCTGAGAGGCCCATCCTGAAGCACCCCAGGTGGAGACCGGCATCGCACAGGCGGGTCCAGCCGAGGCCCCCCAGTGGTCCCCAAGGCCCAGGACCTTCCTTCCAGAGCACGTCACAACCACAGGTCTGCAGAGCCCGGCACCAGGCCCACCTCGCTGTCCCGCAGGGAGGCCCTGCCAGGCACCTGCCTTGTGCCTCTGCTCTCCACGCCCCAGCCAGGGCCCAGCCTGCCCCCTCCTTGTGTCCACAGACACCGTATCCTACAAGACGGCAGCAGCCTCATGGAGGGGCGCCAGCAGCAGAGACCGTGAGGATCACTGTTTAGACACGGCCCGCGGAGAGCTGCAGGAGCCCGCAGGCCTTGCCGTGGGGCCCCTCCAGAGGGCAGCATGGAGGATGCTGTGTGGACACAGCAACCTGCTGCGGCCTCGGGAAAGGACTTCCACTGAATCCCCACGAACTCGGCTCCCGCCACCCCGGCTCCTCCCTCCCGCGCAGGCCCCCACTGTCCTCCCAACCTCAGTGCTGCCGGCAGCTCCCAGGTGCCTGTGTGAAGCTCAAGGCCACTCTTGCTGCTGACCTCTCACACCAGGCTGGTTTTGCTTCTCCCTCAAAGTGTCCGATCTCCTCTTTACCTCTGGAAATCTGGAGATGGGTGAGCCCAGGGCACTTCCTGCTTGGGCGGGCTGTCCGTCTGCACACGGCCCTGGCCTGGGTCCTGCACGGTCCCCTTCACTCTCCGCAGCTCCAGCACAGGCAGGGAGCCCCCATGGCACAGCCGGCCACATGCCCTGGCCTTCCTCCCGCCCCTGCCTATTTCCCCCAGGGCAGGGCTGCCTGCCTGGGGCCCTGGCTCCCCGGCACTCTGACGCCCCTGCCTAGAACACCTCTGGGCCCATTGGGCTTGTCACGACAGCCCCTCCTGCGATCCTGCTTTTCCGTCTGGACTGAGGATCGGCAGGACGCTGTTCTCTGGAGAATCCTGCCTGAGGAGCGCACTGCAGGCCCATGAGAATCCCTCGGTGCGGCACAGACCGCGTCCCTCAGTACAAGCGAGCGAGCATGCAGGGAGGGCTGGCTTGTGCTGGGTGCCGGTGGGACGGTATGAGGGGGGCCCGGCACACCCGTGCCACTCAGTTGGATGCCCAGCCTCAGCGGCAGCAGGACTGGCCAGCAAGAAGGGGCCACTAACCAGTGCACACACGAGGGTGACGTGCGCAGCTCTGCTGACACGTACTGCCAGGGACGCGATGCAGTTTCCCCGCCTTGAAACCTCCACCTCAGACGGAGAAACGTGTTCTCAAGCAGCCGCTCAGCTGCATTTACAACGTGGACGTAGCAGTCTCTGCCCTGCTGGGGCTGAGCCGGGCCTCGGGAGCCTTAGGGCGCCTGGCAGCAGGCAGGCCCAGGACGCACACTGCCTGTGCTCTCGTCCGACCGTATGCTTGCTCTTCTCTCTGCCCTGATGTTTAATACCTTAAAAAAAACCCTCATAGATTTGTACTAGCAATCCTGTTAGCCACATCCATGGATCTGGGACACCATGGGGAAGGACCTAACGAGCTACAGGGTTCTGGGCGTCCCCGTATCCTGGCTGGGACAGACGGCTGGGCTTGATGAAGTGGGCAGGTGAGGCTGGGCCCTCTCGAGGTGAGTGGCCATGAGGGATGCCCACGGCCCCATTCCCAGGAGCCCTGACCTTGGGGAAGGGGGTGAGCGAGAATGTGGGGTTGGGCTCTGGTCAGTCCCTAGAATGAGGTGGAGCGTGACAGCACCCACCCGTGGGGAACAGGCTCAGGGAGGGACCCTGGCCGGGGCGGTGGAGCATGCCTGGGAGAGGATGCTGGTGACCCCGTGTGGCTCTTAAGAAGCCGCTAAGTGGCTGGGCTGCAGGCGGGGCCGAGGCCGCGTGCACGGCACCTTGCGGCCAGCATGTGGAGAGCAGGCCGGGCAGGGAGGTGCTGCCTTGTTGGGCGCCTGACCCTTCTTTAAACTCGGGGTCCCGCTCTCCTGCGGAGCGCCCACTGCCTCAGTCATGCGAGAGGACAAATGAGAGCTCTTGGGGGGAGAATTACTGGAAACACCATGACTTCAGTATCTTTTTAAGCCAAGAGAGTGACAAGGTTAATTTGATAAATTATTGTAAGGAGTTTTTTTTCACAAAAGCTTCCCACAAAACAAGCTTTTGTGTGTGAAGCCTCCCAGTGTGGGCTTTACTGTGATCTGCAACTTAAGACAATGCAGTAAGAAGTAACACCAAAAAATTAAAAAACCAGCAATAGACAGTCACTCAAAAAGAATTCCAAGGCAACTTACCAAAATACTCGTTGAGAAAAGTGAGTGAGGCCACGTAGCAGCCCAGGCTGAGGAGCTCGGCCACGGCCATCAGCCAGTGCCATGTCCGGACGGTCAGAGCCACCATCAGCAGCTCTGTGAGGACCAGGGCCGTGAAGGAGATGGCCACGACGTGGACGAACTCAGACTCGAAAAGCAACAGGGCTCCGTACATGAGGACACCTCCTAAAGAACAGAAGGGCGAGGACGGCCTTTGCGCCTGCACAGGGACCGAGGTGCGCCGTGGCGGATGGACTGATGTCCGCACCGGAAGGCGGGGGCACGTGCACACCCACTCTGCGCGCTGGCTAAACATTTCTTTAAACTCTGGATTATGAATAAAAAAGATGCGCAACTAGCCCGGCCAGTCAGAGATATCACAAAAAGCCAAAGCTTGGGGACCTTTAATACCTGGAAGAGCAGCGGAGCCTCCACTTCAGTTAATGTGAATAGTCGCACACTTCAGTGTGACATATGTGACCTGTTAACTCACTTTCAGCGATCTCTCCTTTAGGGTCAGCTGCAGCTTCTGCTCATGCCTCGGCTTCTCAGACCTGCTCTCGCCCAGGAAGGAGAACCACTGTGTGGTCGCACAACGTCACCAGTGCTTATTAAAATCTTTCTGGCTTAACATTAATTAAAAACAGGTCTGTGTTTAGGTGACAAGCCTCAATAAAAACACCAAGCCAGATGACCAGCTGCTGGAGTATCGATTCACAAGGTAAACAGAAAGCAATAGTTAACTGTTGATGAGATTTTAAGCTTTTGGAATTTACCTGGGAGGTTAAAAACAATATTGCTAATAGAAGGCAAAAAAAAGTCTCAGTGCGGTGTTAGTACAGCCCATCTTACCTTGGTAAACACTGATTAAAACCCAGATGAGGAAGGTCTTGAAGGATAAGGATCGACCCTAGGGTAAACAGCGGGATGGCTTAGTTAGCAGGGTGGACAACGCGCACGACTCAGCTGGCGGCGTAACTCCCAGGCCCATCCACGCATTCCCCAACCTCATGTCCTGCCCAGGGCCCAAGTTCTCCCCCGCGTGCACCTGATGGGGAGGCCGGGTGCTCGCCTGTTTGACCTTTGGTGACCCTGAAGTCACAGCCACGTGCTCCTCGGCTCCTGGAGACCCAGGAGTGGATATGTATGAACACTTACCTGCATTATGTGATGGAGACTTTCTGTGCAGTAAAAACAATTTCCTTTCATTTTACTTTGTTATTTCTTGGGGACAAATATTCCTATATTTACTTTTTAGTTTCTTGAGATGGAAAAGGATGGTCTATCACACTGATGCCTAAATTCATTACCCCTTAGATCCTTTCTGAAAAAAACGTCCCATAAATGAGCCCAACAGAGACCCACACAATGCTTTCCTGTGGGAACTTTACTTTTGAAATTGAGCCCAGGCCATTAGGGATGGGCCTGAGACAGAAGTGCCGGCCCCACTCCCGAGGACACTTGTATCCAAGGAGGAAGACGGGCTGCTAACCGGCCACTCTGACCTGCTGGTGCTAAGGACTGGTCAAAGGCAGCGTGCGCAGATGAGGCCATGCGAGACCACCACCGGAACCACCACACAGACCATCATGTTAACTAGAGCCTTTCTGTCTATTTGCATATGCGCCGCGTTACCGCCCTGGAGAGAGGGCAGCCCTCCTTTCCATTCACAGAAGCACCGCAGGCTGCAGGCTGCCTGGGCTGGGCGGTACAGGCGCTGCATGTGACTGGGGTATCCCCACCGTGGAAAGGGCTCTCCACCACTGCAGCAGGGGAGGTTGGGCCACAGAGCATGGCACAATCCACGGAGGAAAAAAATGCAAAGACTCAAGGACACCACAGAAGGATGCATCCCCCTGACGGCTCCCAGGAGAGGATGCGTCTTGCAGCGACATCCAGGGCAGTCAAGTGTGAGCCCGTGTGCCTGGAGCTGGCCGACAGCCCTTCAGAACACACACGCTTCCAGGTAATCGTGTGACTCCAGTACCATCCTTGGTGACAAGTGTCAGTCTGTGAAAGTTTCAGCTGAGGCTGAGTCTTTACTATAGGTAAGTGCAAGAAGAAAGATTCAAATATGTAACTTATTAGAAGGCAATACTGACTAAAAAAGGCAGAAAACGTTAAATGTTCATGTATTTTAAATAGGCCCTTTTAGTAAATATTCCCCGAGTGCTTTTCTCTGACTGGATTGGCTATTTGGTCTTTGCGGCCATAATATTCATATGTAATCAAGTGTGTGGCTAATTTCATTTGAGTATTTTAAGAGAAAATTTAACTGCAGTTTTTTTTAATATAAAAATAAGAGATGTACTTTATAATTAGATCTGCTGATGTCTACTCAATACTATTTATGTGATATAATTATTACCACTTTCTACACTGAAAGATAAAAGGGAGCGTGATATGTCTCTCATGCCAGGATCTGCAAACTTGGAAGCAGTGCTGCCACAGCTCCGCACCCGAGGGGACTGCGGAGCGACGAAGCGAAGCACAACGGGACAGGCGCTCCCCTGGCAGCCACACAGGTCCCTGGAGACATGATCTGAAAGCTGGGCATAGGCCACCTGCCCCAGAGCCCAGACCTGAGCTTCAGAAGACAAAACTGCACCAACAGATCATGCCGCCCTGCCCAGGGCCCCCACGCCTCTCTCTGCCTGTGGTTTCAGGAGACATTGCTGCTGACCTCACTCACATGGGGTTTCCCTCCTGCAGGACGTCTGCCAGCCCCGGGTGACCTGGGTTTGCGTCCTGACACCCCTCCTACACTGTTACTGTATTTGTGGGCTTCAGAAGTACATTTCTAGCTCTCTACATCAACCAAAACTGGAAAAATGAGATCACGCCAAGTTTGGGAGGTTAGTCCACCTGAAGGTCATACGGATGAAAACAGCCACTGGTCATTCGGTGTGGCTGGTGGTGTGGAAGCACCATGGCCTTGCTGTGTGTGATGGACAGATGCGGGGACCACGTGCCAACCGCATACACGACCCACAGGGTGTGTGGCTGCTGGACCACCACAGAGGCACAGGGGCCCCTTCTCCCCTGCCTTTGTAACCACTTTTCTCAATTTAATTTACTCTCCCAGCCTATATTCTCTGAGTACTTGCCCTGATTACTATCAAAAAAAGGAAAATAATTGTTTTTCTCATATTCCCCAAATTACAATAACTTTGGAGCAGTCTGGGACTAGAAGGGTTATCCTGGTGACTCTGTAAGGGCACAAGGCCTTTGAGACTCTGACAGGCCACCTGCTGCAGGCAAGGGTGCCACGTGCTGTGGCTGCAGGCCTGGCTTGTGAGTTGGCGCTGACCCTGGTGGGACGGCGCTGTGGAGGAAGACTGCTGAACATGTCCACCTCCTCATGAGAGAACAAAAGGGTGGATGACACTGGCGTGGGCCAGCACAAACCTTCCTGGAAGCTCGCTCACTGTGGCTGCCACCTCTTGTTTGATGCTTTAAATTGTGGTTACTGATTTCTTAAAGTTTGTGTTTGTTCACTCGCATGGGCATGAGTCCAATTTCATCCAGGGGAATGTAATTCCCAGAGTATGCTCGGATGTGAATGTAACTACACAGAACATTTTGGACCCACCCAAGAACCTGGCACTCGCTGGTGTGTAGCCTGGACCTGCACTGACCTGCTTCAGGCCGGGGCCAGCAGTGGACTTTAGGAGATCTTACAACTTCTGAGGGACTTTGCTTCGCAGAGCACAAGTCTATCGGTCTGTCCTAGGGAGGCTGGAGGGCCTTCTTGTCTTGCCTGTTCGACTGCGGCTGCTCTGGGTGGTGTCCTAGGTGTGCTCGGTCGGGGCAGGCTGGTGCCGCACACACCTGGGTGCCTGTAGCCCCGAGGTCCTGGCACACGCCTCCGACCAGCTGTCTGGAGGCCTAGTCTCCCACGAGCACCCTCCTTCTGTCCGGGGCCCTACCACAGCCGGGGCAAGTTAGCAATGCTGCAGAAAGCCCCGTGTGTTTTCCCGATGTCTCTGATGACTGGCCCTCCAGGAAGGACGTGGCAGATGGGGTGCCCCAGTGGAACACGGGTCCCCTGATCCTGGCTCTCAGGGACATGGCTTCTGAAGCTGAGAGGACGGTGTCTGCCTTTGTGAGGATGCAGTCATGGGCAACTGCCCGCAGACGGCGTAGACCTGGCTCGCAGATCTCCCAGCTGCATCCCTCCGTGCCTGGGGCTACACTGCTCCTGTGTGGAGCTGCCAGCTCTCTCCAACCAGCAGGATGGAGGTATTGATTTCATTCTGGGTTACAGCCCAACCCCACTGTCACTTTGCCGTTCAGTGTGCCTGAATCCTGGCTGCTGCCGGTACATGGGCATTTCTTGTGCACCCTGGCTCTGCGGTCCAGGGGCTGCTGGCTCGCGCTGGTCCACCCTACCTCTCCGAGGCGCCAGCCATCGGGGACAACGGCGCAGCCCGTCCCTGGCTGGCTGGCTCCACCCTGTCTGCAGAGAGGGTAGTTTCCCTGTGAGAGACGCATTTGCCCACGGGGCCGGGGCCTGGTGCAGATCTGTGGTCCCAGCCACATGGCCTTCCCAGGGACTCAGGGCTGCTTCCCCCCAAGTGGTTATGTGACTCATCTGCGTGAGCCTGACTCATCTGTCACAGTCTGCACCCTGCCCCGCCTCCACACTGGTGTCAGGGCTACAGGCTTGGACATGCGCAGCCACGTACCACCACGGGCCAGGCAGGCAGCTCCCTCATCCCCAAGCTGCTGTGCTGTGCTGCCCCTTCTCAGTCCCAAACTTGTCAACCCCTGGTCTGTCCTCTGTCCCGATGGCTCTGCATCTGCCAGAGAGTCCAGGAAATGGAATCAGACACATGCCGGCGTCTGGCTCCCTCTGCACAGGCAAGCTTGTTTCAGGTTCATCTGTGCTGCTGAGGGGACAGCCAGTCTCGGGCTGAGCACCACCCCACTGCTGCACGGGGAACCTCTGGTTGTTCCCAGTGTTTGGCAGTTATGAGAAACTGCCATAAACAGCCGCGTCCAGATTCTAAGGACGTGCATTTCCCCTTCTCTGGGTGGACACCTAGCAGTCGGTGGGCCCATGGTAGGCGTGTGTTGTTCCAGCAGACGCGTCTCCACAGCATCCTAGCCTTTGCAGCCCCGTGTCCCCTGGAGTCTTGGTGTTTCAGATCTCGCTGCCCTATGGGCTGTGGGGCGCGTCGCTGTTTTCATCCCTGATGCCAGGCGGTGCCTGAGCCTTTTCATGCACCTCCTGCCGCCTGCACATCATCATGTCCGGGGATGGCCAGGCCAGGTCCTCTGCCTGTTTGCTGTGGAACCACTGTACTGTACATTGGAAACCAATTTAAGGTTGTATGTCAATGATACTTTAATAAAAAAAAAACTGGATTGTTTTCAGTTTTGAGGGTTCTTTACATGTTCCAGACACAAGTCCTTTGTCAGAAGTATGATTTGCGAATGTTTTCTCTTGGGCCGTGGCTTGTCTGTTCATTTTCGTAACATTGTCATTCACAGAACAAAAGTTCAAAGGATAGTACTTCTCTGTTTTGTATGGGAAGTGGACTCTACTCCACCAGGTTACCTTTGAAGGTATTTTATAAATTTACTGTGACCTTAGCTTTCTGCTCAGAACTTACTAGATACATTACTTGGGGGACAAACTTACACTTCAATCTGGGCTTATTTTATGTCATCGTTTAACTGTCACTTAATTTACCCTGACCTGTGTGTCCTCTTCCTGACTTGCAGTGAGGTGAGACCAGGACCCAGGCTTGCAGGACCTCAAGAGCCCCAGCACAGCGACTCTGCAGGCCAGGACCAGTCTGCCGCCCTGACGGAGGCCCAGCCCTGGCCAGCGCCACCCGGACAGAGCGATGCCCAGAGCTCAGGTGCAATAGGAAGCGTCACAGCAGTTCTCTAGCCTCAGAGACAAACAATAACTCCGTTTTTATCAAGTTAAGTGGTTGAATATTGCAGTGCGACTTTGTTTTAAAGGACTTGAAGTGCATCAGATTGTTAAAGAAATATATACTATAAAGACAAAGACTGGAGATTCTTGATCTTGAAGAAAAGGAGCCTAGAGAAAATAAACATCTGAACTGTTGCAGAAAAAAAAAAGTTGGAAACAGTGTCCTGACTTTAGGATACTGACATACTCTAAATTGTTGGTCACCTAAACAAAAACGAAAGCTAGTGCCTGTAATGAGATCCACTTATCAGTGTTGAACATGGCTTCTTGACATCTCTTCGTGTGCACAGAAGTCAGCAAATGGCATACAATTCATTGATTGGGGCCTACAGTTAAGAGTGAGTTAGCTACTCCCGTTAGGTATTTGTGACCCTGTAAACATACTCTTGTAACTAAGTAATGTAGATATCCATAAAGAGAGATGCTGGCGGGTACAGTCTGAATTCTAAAAAGCAGCAAAAACAGCATATCGCCCCTGGCTCACCTCCAGCGATGGGTGGAAACGGCGCCTCCCACAGTCCTCCTGAGAGGACGCCCTCCCAGCTCGACGGTCAGGCAGCAGCGCCTGGACTCGCCTGGGCTCGCCTGCCGTGGCCTGTACTCAGTGCAGACACTGGCTGCCTACATCTCTAGGGTTGCTCATCTAGTTTTATGCGCTGACATGAAAAGCTTGTTTCCCATGACACTTGTGAGGCAGCGTCTGGGTCTCTGGAAATATGGAAATATACCACCTACTAAAATTGTAACTATTTGCACTGGCTTCCTATAGTCTGTGGGTCTTTGATCCAATTCTGCTTTATAGAGTGATCAATGGTCCCACCGTTTGACCATATTAAACTGAAAAGTTCTTCTACTTGTAAGAGTCACAGTGATATATTATCATGATAATAATGCTTGAGATACATATCTATCTTCTTATATTATGAAATAAATTATCAAATACAATGCTTGATTTTTATCTTACTTTATACTATGTGAGTGAAGTAGCTGTATTTTTTTCCTGATTATAAAAGTAACGTGGGCATTTTGTTTTTCAAGGAACTTTAAAATCTTCATTCCATTAGACCCCTAAGTCAGGAAGCCCGATCAACACCAGTCCACAGGGTCACTGGTTACCTGGGCCTGAGCCTAGCTGCACGATGCCTGATCTAGTTCTTTCTCCACCGGGCCATACTGCCACAGCTTTAACATTCTGAGCTGGTAATTTCGGGTTACCAGCTGTACCCTACATTTAGCTGGTCATCTGCGGATTTTGTTCTTAGTGTTGGTTCAAGGAAAGTTGGCCTTTTGGGAGATTCCAAACTCACCACAATTTGTATTTGGAGAGCCGAGTGGGTCTTCCACTCTGTGGAAGACGTTTTCTATGCTATAAAAATATGCTTTCATAATAAATATGATAAGCTGAAATATTCAGTCTCAACAGAGCTCAGGTTTAGGCCAAATGACAGGTCTTTTGGACAGCCTCAGGGACGTGGCGCCTGGGGGGTGGCTTTTCTTAGCAGGATCACTGCAACAACAGCTAATGGGTCTCAGACAGAAAAAGATTGCGGATCACTTTTCAGATGTAACTGCGAGAGCCACTACCAGAACGAGATGCGCGCCCACACGGGGAGCCCCAGTCAGCAGCCCTGTGTGTCCCACACGGGACAGCTGCACCGTGCGCAGGCAGAGGGCCAGCCGTGGTGTCGGCGAGGACCCGCAGCACACGAGCTTTGGGCAGAACGGGAACGAGCTCTTGCTGGCCGCTGGGCGAGCTCATTAGTCTAGCTGCTGAATTCACAAAAGCTCCACAGATGGTTCACAGAACCCTTCAAAAATGTAAGTTTATGCACATCAGAGCTTTACTGCGAATACTTGAGAAAAATGTTTTCCCTGGTACGCTTCTCCTTTTGAAGTTTAACTCGAAAGGATGATGCCAGCGTCCTTTAACAGGAGAAACAAAAGTCGTCCACCAGGACGGGGGGAGATCATTCACAGCCTACTTGGGGAGGGCCTGGCAGCGGGCCCTGCCTACTCCCCACAGCACACACCTCGAGGGGAGCCGGGAGCGGCCGCTGCACCTCGGCCTACCTTGGCAAGGTCCTTGTAGAGCTCGGGATAGAGCAGCGCCATCTCCGGCTTTACGTCTTGGTCCAGCACGAGCGAGAACACAGGGAACATGGTGTAGACAGTCGCATACCTTAAAGCCAAGAGCAGAGTCCAATTAGCACAAGGTCCATCCTCGGCACAGCTGCGCACACACCTCCGGGATCAGAGGCAAAGGTTCAAGCACTAAAGAGAATGCAGATGAGGCGGCAGCCAGGGGCCGTGCGCCCCCAGCACAGCAGCCAGCATCCACGGGCAGTGGGGTCCGCTTTGCTGTGGTCTTTCAGTCAAGTTGTGTTCTGAGGTCACGTGGGTTCACGTGTGGTTGTCAGGTATGAGGCACAGGGGCCTGGGCACCTCGTCCCGGTGACCCCAACAGCGCACAGCCTCGGTTCCTGAGGGGACATGGGCTTCTGCAAGCTAGTCATTCACCAAAGCGCCTGTGGGTTGTTCCCATTTCTGGTCATTACAAATAAGACTGCCATAAACATTCACTGCACAGATTTTTTTTTTTGTAAAAATAAGTTTCACTTACTTCAGAGAGGAATGCCAGCTGGGGTCACACGTCCAGGCGTGCAGTGCTGGGTCACATGGCGGTGGCATGCTTACTTTCTAATGAGACTGCCGGAGTGCCTTCTGGCATGGCCGTGACCTTTGTGCCCCAGCAATGCTGCCCCACAAGCTCGGCGCAATTTGGTTCAGCCACGTTTTCCTTGCCATCCTCCTAGGCGTGTAGCAGTATCTCATCGGGCTTAAATCTGCATTTCCCTGACAGCTCATGACTCAATCACTGTCGTTCTCTGGGTGAGATGTCTCTCCATATCTTTGTCCATTTCCAACTGGGCTGCTCTTCTGCTGCTGAGTTTTGAGTGTCTGTCATACGCTCTTGACCTGAGGCTTGCACACCATTCCCTGCATTCCCGAAGGGGGTTTTGCTGAATATGCGTTCTGTGGTGCGCCCTTCTTCTGGTCTCTGCTCTGCATGGCCCCCATTGCTGGAACCGCTGCCCCGGGCAGGGGGTCCTCTCTGCGTTGTCCCCAGATGCTCCGTTGGTGTGAGGCTGTCCAGGTACAGGTTTCTGCAAGTTCATCTCTTGTGGGGTGTGTCACCATCTTGAGTCTGAAGGCTCTCGTCTTTGGGGAATGGGACGTTTTTAGCCTTATTTCAAGTCCTTCCCCAGCCCCGCCCTCTCCTCCTGGAACATGGGCCACATGCCTGCCTGTCCCCAAGCTCTTCTCTTGCCGCTGTGACGATGGCACCTTCCAACGTCCTGTCTTCCCGTCCAGCCCCCTGGCCCCTCTGCTGCCACTGAGCCCACTGCACCTTTGGCTTTGGTTGTTACTTATTTTTTATTAAAATTTCCATTTGGTTCTGCTATGTCTTTGCTGCTCTTTCTTTCACTTGCTCTGAGTGCTGGTAAGTGCTCCTTAGAGCCTCTCCCCGTGGCTCCCTAACATCCCTTCCGCAGCACTGGCCCCACCACCCTCACCCTGGCGTCTCAGGCCCGTGCCCGCTTGCCCTGTGTGCTTGCTGCTCTAAGACCCTCCTCCTCCCGGCGTGTTGTCCTCTGCTAACCTGACACTTGGTGCCTGACACACTGGGTCCAGCTGAGTCTGGTGGGGAAGGGGTTGGGCAGAAGCCCAGGTCTTTGCACAGCAGACACCCAGGGGGCTGCTCATCTCGGCTGGGGAGTCGGGGCACTGCACTGCAGCCCTGACAGGTGGAAGTCTTGCTCCCCACTTTCCAAGGGCTGTGGGGGGCAGCTTCTCTGGGGTGTTTGGCTGGCACAGAGCAGCTCTGGTCTGAAGGTTGTCCTGCCGGCTGCCCCTTCCGGCCTGTGGCCCAGGCACAGGTGCCCGCGGGCTTTCTGCTCCGGCGCCCTTTCCATTTTTGTCGCGGGATTTCCCAGCTCTCAGCGTGCCGTCCCATGGCTGGTCCTGCCTGGCCCACCTTCGCCCTCTTGGGCCTTCTCACACATGCTTATGTGTAACGTCCAAGACCTGGGCAACTCCTGGCAGACGGTATGGGGAAATGTGTGTTTATTCCATCATCTCAGAGGTGGCTGAGCGAGCAAGTTCTCCTGCTGGGGCAGCTACCCAGTAGCAGCCAGCCAGGAAGGATCTAATGACACCATGCTATCTGCTGGCACTGCTTTACCGTGACAGGGCCACTGTCACCAAGGCAGGCCGCTCTATTCTAGGCTGGCGGGGGGTGTGAGTGGCGCACTCTCTCTGGAGATGCTGCTCTGCCTCACACCGTTCTGCGCTCTTGGAGGCTGCTAGTGGGCAGAAATCTCCAACTAAATATCCGGGTTTCAGGGTTCTTTACCTATAAATTCATCCTTGAACTCACTATGTTTGAACACATTAACACTTTCCGACTTTACTCCAAATCTTTACCTACTTTTGTCAGTCTTCTCTGAACAATTCCCACCTGGGGAGTTGAGGGCTGAAAGGGCCCAAGAACATGGGCACGCAGGTCACGTCCGCAAGCAGCCTGCTGACCATGAGCACAGAGCTGCCAGCCGGTCATGCAGCACCTGATTCACCATGACCACAGGGAAGCTCAGGAGCAGCCTCTATTTTTTTAAAGTGCACCCATGAGAACTCTTGTTATTTATGCCAGAATCTCTAGCTTTTCAACCTTTTAAAAAAATCATCCACACCCCTGACCAAATTACTCTACGGAGGTATGTGTTCTTCATGGGGTTGGACAGTGCATATGGTCCACTGTGGTCCCAGAGGAGAGCACTGCATCACCCAGAAGGGCCCCAGTTTCCCCACCCAAGCAGATCTGGTACTGGGCCAGGCAGGCACTGTGGGCCGGATCTGCTTCCCTCAGGCTCCATGTAGACGGGATCGCACACATGCCCCCGTGTGCCGGGGCTACTGCTGTGAGCTCTGCCGGGTCACTGTAGGATAGAACCTGTTCTGCACTTCCACCCACCAGCTGGTGGACATTCAGGTTTCCCCAGTCTCTGGGCGTCATGAACGCGGCTTGGAAGGCATGCACGCTAGTCCTCGTGTCGCAGTGGGAAACATGGAGGTGGAGGGTTGGTGTTAGCACCTGTTAGGAGCAGGGGGTTCCTGGTGCCCCACATCCTCACGATCTTCCTAACCTGGCCTGGGCAGTGGTATCTCACTATTAAGTCTGTATTTCCTGTATTTAGTGTTAAATATATCTTCATGGGCTTATTGGCCATTCCTTTATCTTCTTTTGTAATATATGATCAAATTTCTAGCCTTTTTAAAAAAAAATTGAGTTTTCTGGAAATCATTAAATACTCCAGACATGAACCCTGGTCAGATGTGTGTACCGAAAATGGGTTTCCCATCTGCCTTTTGATTTGATTAATACTATCTTTAGAAGACTGAAGACTTTTGATTTTGATCGAGTCCACTTTGTCTATTTTTTAACGGTTTGCATTTTTGTGCCTAGAAATCTGCGCCTCCTTGAGGCTCTGGGTTTTCAGCTGGCAATTCTAGAAGTTTCACAGCTGCTTCCCCCTCTCAGGGATTGGTTCCTACTGCCTGCTGTCTGAAGCAGTTTTTCATGTACTTTATCCTTTTCCCAGCGGGCTATGCTGGGAGGACAGACCGTGCCCTGCAGGGACGAGCTGCAGCACCCAAGCTCTGTCTGGGGCACACCACCCGCCCCGGTGTGTCTGAGATGACACCCAGCCATTCAAAAGCGCACACTCTCAGGCTGAGTCCTCAGCAAGAACATAAAGCAAACCCACAGCTCCGAGGCCTCTGGGCGAGTGCCACTCGGGAGCTGCTGGTGCCTGCAGAGGACCCCGTGGAGGATGCCTCCAGCTAGTTCAGGCTGCTGTAGCCCCAAGGGTGCTGCTCACACGAGATGTTCGCAGGCGCTGGGCAAGGAAGGGGTTTGGTTCAACAATGCTCAACACGTTGTTACCAGGCATCTTCAGAACCTTCAGTTTGCTGGTTTGCTCCGATGCACTGTGAGCTTCTGTAGCAGTGTGTCCCCAAGGGGGCTCTGCCAAGGACCGCTTCTGGAGGGGACGGCCCAGCCCCTTCCAGAGCCTCAGGCAGGTGGGCAAACCCAAGTGCAGGCGAAGCACGGGGGGCGGGGGGAGGGTGTGTGGCTCCTGCCAGCAGCATGTGGGGCCCAGGACTGCCTCTGCTGGCCCAGCATGAGCCTCAGGAGAGTCGCTGGGAGCCTGGGGGGCCTCGCCTGGGCCGCCCTCCCCATAGAGCTGGTGAGTGAGGGTGAAACCCTGAGCTATGTACCACTGAACCGTCCTGCCCATCTGGGGCCGGCTTTTCCATCATAGACATGAGATTTCATTTCCTAAGAGCATCATATTGCTTCCTGTCCAGTTGTGTGCATTTGTTTTCCAAGTGGACAAAGCTGATGTCATCACTTATTTTTGAGGATGCTTAACTTAAAAGTATCTCTCCTCCATTCCTACCAAACCCAGGGTGCTCATGCTTAAGAAAATCCCAGGCACCTTGCTTTAGTGGCACCTAAACAACACCCGAATCTGACAGTTTCCAGCCCACAGCAGGGCCTCCCCGTGGAGACGAGAAGGGAGCAAGGGCCCAGGGGCATGACACCACTCCTCTCCCCTGGCCGCTCAGCAGCACCCACACAGCCATTTCCATACCAAAGTAGCCTGAGCGGCGCTCCGGGGCCTGGGTGGGAGTCTACTTACCCCACCATGAGGAATCCCTGGTACAGAGGGACCGAGGCGAAGTAGAAGATGGAGGAGAACACGGCCTTGGAGAGAGAGCAGCGTCAGGCACACTCCGCCCACCTCTCAGACACACCGTGCCCGCCCCGCAGCCCCTGACCCGCGTGCCCGCCTGACCCTGGAGATGCATCGTGGAGTACCTGCATTGTGGAGATGATGAGGCCCCTGTGCATGACAAACTGGCCGAGCGCCGCAGACCGCTTGTAGCTGCTCCGCCCATGCACCATCAGCAGCCTGCCGAGGTGCTTGAACTGCGTGATGGAGAAGTCCGCCGCCAGGGATGCCTGCCTCCCCTCCTGCAGTGAGGGACCCTGCTCAGACACTCCCACCGACAGCAGCACTGCACACTGAGCTCTTAGGGCTCAATCAAAACAAGATTGAAACTCTGTCCAACTTCGAAGGGGCCGCCAGGGACACCTGCCCACAGGGAACTGACTTCCATGTCAAAGGAACTTGCCAGGAGTCTGTCAGTATTAAGTGGCAGGACTTGGCCCGGCCTTTAGACAGCTAGTGACCCTGGGCGTCTGCAGAAGAATCCTCAATGCCTGGGACGTCCTACTTAGAAAAACAAAGCACCTGCTACTCGGCAAAGCTGCTGAGAGGTAAGTGGGGAGGCTGATGAGAAGCCCCTAAATGCTGTGGACTGGTGGGGGGCTGACAGGTCCAGGAGGTACAGGACCGAGGGGATGCTGCACAAGACCAGGCTCACCTCCAGGTCTTTTGGGTGGATTTCACTGTGAGTGCAGAAGACAAACATCAAACCACAGCTCAGTCGGGTGGGCGACACAGATGTACAGACAAGCCCATGTGTGACCTGAGGGAATGGTGGTGCAGGGGTGCTGGGGATCGTGATGTCTGAGCTCAGCTTCCTGGGGACCACAGGCCACAGGGCCCTGCACACCACTCCAAGGACAGGCACGACCCCGAAGGGCTTTGGCCCCCTGGCTCTGCTTTCTGCCTGCATTTCATAACAGTGACCCCACAGAAAGATCAAGTCACCGTGACCTGGCGTGCGGCCCTGGTGGCCTGAGGCACCATGAGGTGAGGCTGTGGTCGAGCACATGTACCTTTCCTTCAATTCCGATCCCGCAGTCTGCAGCCTGGATCATGCTCACGTCATTTCCTCCATCACCTGGGAAGCACGGAAAATGGTGAAACGAAATAATCAGCCTCGACATGGCCTTGCTTCTCTCTTTACCAGCAGAAGCTGTTTAAGACACTGGCTAGCATGGACGGAATCAGTCTGTAGTTAGATACTGGACACACTTCCGTTTGGGGGTAAGTTTCAAGCCTCGGTTTCTGTTAGAACTCCATGCTAGTTAGGCAAGGCCACACACTGGCCCTGGCAAGCGACCTGCTGACGCCTGCCCAGGCTGGCTCACCGATGGCACAGGTGCGTCCCATGGCGTGCTGCTGCAACAGCTTCACGATGTGGGCCTTCTGGGTGGGCGAGCACCGGCAGCAGACCACGGCCGGGCACTGGCAGGCCAACTCCACAAACTCGAGCTCGTAGTACTTCAGGCAGACCTGCAGGAGAGACCCCGTCACGCCCTTGCCGTCAGCCACGCGCCAACATCTGCGGGCGTGGAAAGAGCACAGTGGGCAGGAAACCCCGGCCTCCTCCAAGCGGGCAGTGGGCATGCTTCCTGGGTCCCTGTCCCCGGTTACAGCCCCTGGCCCAGTGGGGATTCAGTGGAGACATATGGACAGAACTCACAGGCATGTAGCGCAGCAGGTGGGGCCAGCTCAAGGTCCCTGCAGGACAGAGCACGGTGGCCACACAACTGTCCACGTGGACAGACAACGTGGTGGCCAAGGGCCTGCACAGGGGCCCTGCAAGGTGCCAGTTCTTATGTGACTGAGACACTGGAGGACCCCCGATGGACAGCTTCCCCACTAGCCCTTGTCTTCCTTCTCAGCAGTCGGCCCAAAAGACCTTTGTCTTTAATGTAAAATACTCTCAGAACCAACCCTTAATTCTCTACCCTGGTTGGTAAAATAAAGATTCCCAAAGCTGCATGAAGGCTGTGGGGTGGTCCCCATGTGCTCTGAGAATCACCCCAGCATGAAGGCCAGGCTGCTAGAGACCCAGGTTCTGAGACCCTGTGGCACCAACTCTCATTGACAGTAGGCTCACCTGCAGGGACCGTGTGCATGTGTCCGGTGGAGGCCTGCCAGGCAGCCTGTGCCCACTCTGGACCAACTGTACCTTAAGCCAGGGGGCACCGGGGAGCTACACTACACGTCCCCTGCAGCAACAGCGGGCAACTGGTGCTGACTGCGTGCCTGCGTGTGTGTATGAGGGCGTGTGTCTGGGTATGTGTGGGGCACAGGCATGGAGTCTGCAGCTGTGTGCACTCTCCTTTTCCCTCTTGGTCTCCGGTGGGAAGGTGTGTGGGCCTCTAGCAGACCCCGGGGCCCAACGGTGCGCTCCCTGAGCCTTTAAGCCGATGGGTCTTATTTTCACTCTCATTTTCCCTTTGCTCTGACTTTCTCACTTATACTACTGTGTCCTGATGGAATACATGTATCTTTTGCTAGTCATCTCTACCCTTTCTGGAACATGTCAGCATATGAGAAAAACAGATGCCCTGTCATCTTAAAGAGTTATTGCTTCTTGGCTGCAGCCTCTCCCGTAAGGTATTTATAATTAAGGTCCACATGAAAGCTTCGTGTATAAGACACGATAAACATGGGCCACATCTGCAAGCTCGAGTTCACACCAGCTGACAAACTGAAATATGGACTGTTCTAAGGCGGCAGATGAGTGCCCCTTGCGGTCTCCCAGCCGAGGGCCCAATACCCGTGGGCGGAGCATGAAAGACGCACACGTGTACTCCAGGCACAATGGGAGGGTCGCCATCACGTGGGACCCCAGCCAGTTCCCAGAAGGTGCAGATGCCTGGCAGCACGGGGGCTCAGGGGGTGACATGCTGCCCCCCGAGCTCCAGAAGCAGCTCAGTCCTGCCCATGGCAGGCATAGCACAAAGGAGACGGGACCCCTGAGAGACCAAGAAGAAGAGGTGGAGGACGTCGCTTCTGGAGAGCAGGGCTTGGGGAGGGCCTTCTCTGCTCGACTGGCCACCATGTACATGTGTTTTTGGGGTACAAAAATAGCAAATATTTAATTAAAATACACACTCATAAAAAGGATGGATTTAGTGCAAACAGTTTTGCTCCTTCCCCAAATCCCATTAAAACAACTATAAGGAGAGATTTCTAAAGACATAACCCTGCAAAGAGAGGCCAGAGGTGAGAAGTTAGCACCCTGGGGGTGCTGGAAGGCAGGTGGGCAGGTGCTAACAGGCTGTGAGGAATCTGAGGCCACCTGGCAGGCAGGCACCTGCTCTGCAGAGGGAGGCTCAGGAGGTGGAGCGAGGCGGCGCTGGCCTGGAGGAGGGGGAAGGGCCGCTTCTGTCCCCTAGAGCACGGCTGGAAAGACACGGTGCAGACCGTACCCTGGCCGCTGGCATGGAGTTCTATGCACACGGGGGTCTGCAACCTGCCAGAAACAGAACCCAAGTGGTCCTGACAACAACTGGGAGGCAGAGGGCATCTGGGTACTGGGCAGCACCGCAGGACACCTTTAGCACTCTGAGGGGCGATTCCTTCTGATGCAGAAATCAACCAGCCACGTGGCCATCAAACAGGCGGGGAACAGAGGCATGTTGTTTCCCAGAAGGCCTCTGCAGTCATCCCCTTGTGCCACCTTTCCAGGAACCCAGCAGGACACGCTCTGCC
Organism: Smutsia gigantea; assembly: GCA_032199065.1. Classification (NCBI taxonomy): domain Eukaryota; kingdom Metazoa; phylum Chordata; class Mammalia; order Pholidota; family Manidae; genus Smutsia; species Smutsia gigantea. The sequence goes on from JAVSCE010006582.1 coordinate 212,115, forward strand.
ACAGTGAGGGGCGGGATGTGGGCAGCACACAGCCCAGGGAGCCCAGCATAGGGGATGGGTGGGTGCAGAGCGGGAGCCGTCTTCCCGAGGACACTGGTCTGTGTGCCGAACCACACACCAGGCTACGCGGTGTGAGGAGTGTGACCCTGTGGCAGCTTCCCCAGAGACAGGTGCGGCCTGCTCTCCTCCCTCAAACTGGCTGGCCTTGTGACCTGCTTGACCTATGGGGTGACGCTGTGGTGTTCTGCACAGCCAATGCTGGGTTGTAGAAATGGCACAGCTTCGTCCAGACTTCCGGGACACTTGTGCTGGGAAGAGAGCTGGCACACACAAGGCCCCAGGGAGGCCCGTGGCCGGCTGCCTGGAGAGAGGGGCGCCCCACGGCCCTGGCCTGCCATCCCGATGAGCAGGATGAGGAGCATGTGGCCGCCCTCGCTGCCTCGGGGCCTGGAGGCTCAGGCTTCCTCTGTGTGGAAGGGCGCACTTCAGGGAATACTGGTCCTGGTGAATTGGGGTCAAGATCGTGGGCAGCACAGTCAAGACTCTAAGGCCGGCCAAGCTCTCAACAGTGAGCACGGGGACTAGCGCCTGAAGAGCATTCCGACGGAGCCTGAACAAATCTACCCTGAATACCGCTCTGGGTTTGTGCTGGAGTCTCTCTGGCCACAGCTGCCTGCCAGACCACATGCCACTGGTGTGGCTGTCAAAGACCTGCAAACAGCAGACATGAGCAGAAGCAGCTGATAGATACCTTTGACTCAGGAAGCCCTTAGTCAACATGCAGGAAAAGCAGACCCGTGCTCCGTCAGAGTGCAGCCTGACCTCTGGGCGACGAGCAGACGGGCGGACGGACAGACGGACCTGTGCCGTCAGAGTGCACTCACCTCCAGCGAGTCCCCGGAGATGACCAGGGCACAGTCATGCTTCCTGCGGAATGAGTTCAGCTCCAGGTGGGCCTCTCCCCGGCTGGTCACCTCCGCAAGGGGAAACAGCAATTAGAGAGCTACTTCAGGCTGAGCGACCACAAGCAAGCCCTTCGGCACAAACAATTGTGAGAACTTCAGACACACTGCCTACGACCAAAGGCACTTTAGCAGCAAGTCCTATAATAAACTGCTCTCACATCTCCCTGCAGAGCTGGGAATAAACACCCACTCATTTAACACCAACTGTTTTCCAATTTGCAGCAGCTGAAAGCAGGAAACTACAATGCAGATCGAGGTAAAAGTACCACAGTCACAGTAAGACAGTGAATGGAGCTGGCTCGTCAAGTGGCAGGTGACAGGGTGCCCGGCCCACGGGCTTGCGCACTAAGGCCGACAACTGGCTCTTAGTGCATTTCCATCAGGGCTCCTGAGCACCAGCAATTAGTTTCTGGTACTCTCGCAGAGCAGGGCCACGGTGGGCGGGCTTCACCACCACACACAGCTCCCGAGTCGCCCTTCAGTGCGCACACGCCAGAGCCCCGGGAAGCGTGCTGCTCGCGGCCACACAGAGGCCGGGACGGGGTGATTCCAAACCCCACTTTTATTCACGGGCACCTCCCTTCGTAGTGTGCCAAGCGATGCCAAGGCTTTGATAAAGCTGCTTGCTCCTCTGCCATGGGCTCAACTTACTCCGTTGGCTCAGGCAAGCACAAAATCTGGAGGACTAAATAACTTAAAAGAGTAAAAATCAAGTCATAACCTTGAAATACCACTGATTTAGAATGAAAACACTTCAGGAACCAATACACTGGTTTTTGGCACGCTTTTTTCAGGGATTTTATGGAACACTAAAGAAATGATGTTGTAGGCCTGAGATAAATTTTAAGTTTCATGAGGTCCAAATTAACCTCAGACTCATCTTTAAATAGGTAGGTTTTATTGTGAAAATTTTAATTTGTAGTCCTATAACACTGAAAAGTCAACAAAAATTGATCTTAAGTTTTATCAGAATCATTAATAATTTAATTGCAAATAGTAGTCTGCAGGGCCTAATTTGTGATTCTGATGCTTCTAAATAAACTACATTTACATGTAAATTATATTCAAGTAACTATTTCTGTAGGTATAAGTGCTTCATTAGAACAGACACAGACCCACAATGTCTGTTCGCCCATCATCAATCAAGACCCAAGAAACTTTTATTTTTTGTTTGAATTAAATTTAGTCATAACTAATACAGTGAACACATAAATTTAGATTATTTCTATTAATTTTCTCTGAGCTAATTAAGGAAGAACATTAAATTTTAAATGGCAGTAGATTAAAAACATTCCTACTTTGTATTTAAAGCTTGATCCACAAGCAGCAGCTTCCGGACCACAAGCAGCATAACCAATAGAAAAACGTAAGTTTCACCAATATGCACTTAATAAAGTGAATAGAAAATGACGGCAGTATACTATTTTAAAATAGACAGTTATTAATACATAATTCTAATAGTACAGCAGAAAACTTTTTAATTTAGACCTTGTTTCTCTCTATCAAAACACAGCTTTTTTATCACATTTATCGTAACTAGGAGAAATCTGTTTTAACGTTTTTAGGAACTGAGTAAGAAAATGACAATATTTCTCTTTTAAAATAGATATTTAGTAATTATATAAATAACTGCATATACATCCTCACCAAGCCAATAGGTTTTAGTTGTGAAGTAAGACATTTACAGTTCAGTGACTTACTGGCCTGAAAATGTGGACGTCCTGTGTCCTGGACACCAGGTGCGAGCTTTTGGCGATGCAGGTGGCTGTCTCGAGTTTATCGCCCGTGAGCATCCATATCTGGGAACAACCGACACCATGAGCCTCAGCCGCAACAGACTGCTGACTTCACGGCTTAGGAGCGTGTGTCCTCGTGTGCGTTTGCACACCCACATAGAGCACTGCCATTCACACCAGCCAGAACGTGGGAGCAGCTGCGCCCCAAGGGGTGAGCGGAGCAGCACACGGAGGTGGACACGCAGCGGGGCACCACCCAGCTTAGGAGGTCACGTGTGGCCCATGCTGCCCCGTGGATGAGCCTGGAGGACACGGCGCTGAGGGAAATGTGCCGTCACCAAAGGGCCGAAGCCACATGACTGTTCAGGAGGCACAGAGAGTCGCCAGTCACAGAGCGAGGAAGGACATGCTGATGCCAGAGTCTGTAGGCCCATGGATGACGGAGGTTAGGGGTCCCCAGGCTGAGGCGAATGAGGCCCTATATACGTCCAAAGGCAGCATTTGTTTACAACCTTGCACACGGACACGTGGGCCATGGGCTTCCAGGGCCGCAGGCCAGTGAACTGGGAGGGCCCACAGACCCTTATGCAACCTGCTTGTTTTCCAGTTGGAAACAGGTTCAAAAATGGGCAAACAGGCAGAGTTGTTTGTATCAGATACGTCAAATAATACTAATTTTACTTAAAAGAATTACACACACAGCCACACATTATGTACATAAGTATCCCTAGACTAGTAAGAAAGCAAAATCAAGACATTTAATGTGTAACAGGATGGTTTATATATATTTTCTATAACCGCAAAAAAATTCTAGTCACTTCTCATTATTATCTAAATTTCTCAGGTGTCTTACGTGTCCTATTTGCATTTTTGAAAACAGGACACAAAAACTTATGTGGCATCCTGACCCTTTGCTTATATCCTCAGTGCCTGAGGGTTTGTGTTCTTTATTGATTTCACACATCTCCAATCCCTTCACTCAGCCTGGCACAGTCCCAGCAGAGGCGGGCACAGTCAGCACAGAAAAGCAAGAGCTGCACTGCCAAGAAGCCTGCGTGGGGTCTGGCAGCGTGCGGCCTGTAACTCCACCAGGGCTTCCAAGGGTGATGTGAAGCCCCATCCCTACCTGACCCTTACCCCCAAAGGCAGAACAGTGTCTGCTCCTTCAGACAGCAAACATGAAGAGGCACCCTGCAAAGAATTGCTCTAAACACTCCGATCGGTATGCGAGGAGCACCGCCACACCACTCTGACACCCTGATAGCCAGCATGCGTCAGTGAGAAACAGCTGATTGGAAGATCGTGAAAAATCACAGTATGCTGAGCAGGTCACCTGCTTCCAGTCAACTGCCTTTCCTGCTCCACTGTTTGGCTGTACAGTACAATCTACCAGGTGTAGATGATGGAAATGCTCCGGGCGTGAACTCCCTAGTAACTCGGATGCCAGCTCCAATGCTGGGGCAGCCCTGACGCCTGTCTGGATGCCTGAGATGATGCTCTCTCCTTCGGGGTCCACCTAGACTCCCGCAGGGGGAGAACACACAGCTTGCTCTCTGCACAGGGCCGTTGTCACCCACACTTGCCTGTGCAGTTTGCTGAGTCCACCTAGTGATACAAGTGTGTCCTCGAAAGCAAGCTGGACCCGTCCACTCTTGGAAGAAGACACCCTGTCCTGGGGCAGCCCTGGGCCAGACTCCTCATGCCCTGATCTTCCCGTTCCACACAGCACCTATGCTGAGAAAGCAGTTCCCTGAACACAACAACTCACAGCACAAAGCTGACACCCCGGACAGGACAGGACACTGCAGGAAGACAAAGTCAGGGCAGAGGCAAGGAAGTGAGCGTGCATTTGGGGGAAACACCAGACAAGCGGAATGTATGGGCAAAGCGGCTTCTGCGCAGGCTTACACTGACATCGGCTCTGTTGGCAATGGCCCACCTGTCTGTGAGCAACACCCCATGCCTGCACAAGGCTGGGCTCCCCGGCGCCAAGCTCAGTGGAAGCACAGGGTCCTGGAGTTTCGTGGGGGGCACACAAGTGGTGTGGGGACTCCATGGGACAAGCTTGGGCGTTACAAGAACTGACACCTGGGCCGGGGCAGGAGATGGCCAGAGAGTGGGCCAGGCTGGGGTGGCATGTGGTGGGGGGACCGGGGCAGCTTCCGGAAGGGGGAGGTGGGTGCACTGGAGAGCAGTGGGACAGCTCTGCTCACCACGCTCTGCATCGTGACCACATCCACGTGCCACGATATAACAGCTCAAGGGAAAGTGATGTGGCTCTCCTGGGGGAGCCAGTTGGGCCAGAGGCCAGCCCTACCTTGATTCCGGCATTGCGCAGCATCTCCAAGGTGGGCCTCACATCTGCCTGCAGTCGGTCCTCCACCCCTGTGAGGCACAGCAGCTCCATCTCCCGCTCCAGACTCTCCACTACGGCCATGACCTTGAGTGCCCGGTCATGGATGCTCAGCTTGGCCTGAGTGTATCGGCTCTGAGGGCAGAGACAGGTGGGGTTATCTATCACATAGCTGTCACTGAGACGTGAGTATCTGCAACACTAAATATAGGTTCCTTTCTGCCTTCCTGGACACCCCTTCCCAGCAGATTGGAGGTTGTGGGGGCACGGGGGTGGGGGCTGACCCAGTGCTCCAGGAGTGTGGCTGTACTGCTGTGGCCACAGGACCTCAAGCTTCAAGCAAGTGGGGAGAGCCCAGTGCCACGGGGACACCAGAGCCCTAGAAGGGTGGGTTGCCCACTTACCTCAAAGTCCTGGTACTGCTCTTCCGTCAGCGCCCTCTTTGCGACCACGAGCGTGCGCAGACCTTCCCGGGCCATGTTTCCACACTGGAAAAGGGGGTGCAGGTCACACGTGGGCCCCAAGCCCCCAATGGAGACAGCAACAGGGGCCCTGCAGCCCCATGAGGGCTGCGCTCTGTGGTAACGACTGCTTTCCGCTGCTGACCTACCTGCCAACCCCACGCCCATCACAGGCATGTGTGCGAGGAGCCGGGGCCACAGGGATGCACTCTCCCCCCATGCCTCTGCCCTTCCTGCCCTTGGAGTGGTGGAGGGCGTCATGGTGCTGGGCACAGTGCAGCTACCCGGTGACAGGCACACTCTTTTACCCTCGAATCACGGGCGTGGAGGAACGGCACGAGCACTGAGCAGAGCGGCCCGACTGCCGAGCTGGCCGCAGGTGCTGGGTGGGGCAGGGAGGCCTGAGAGGTGGGGGCCCGTGCGGCCGTGCACTGGGAGAGGCGAAGGCCATGAACCCTAAAACCAGACGGCCAGTCTGCAAGCAGGCTCTGGTAGTCCTAGCTTGTGTCTGGGGACTCTGACGTCCTCAGCCTCCCTCTGCTCCCTGGTGAACTGGCTGCCACGGGGCCATTCCGGGGAGGCGGCGAGCCTGCAGCCTGGCAGGCGCCTTGTGCTCCCACGCTGGGTGCTGTCACCGTTTGTTTGAACTCGAGCCCAAGGTGGCCCTGCTGGTCGGCCGAGCTGAGCACACAGCTGCAGTCAGTCCGACACACGGGAGCTCGGCGGCTTCAGGAGCCACGAGACAGCCAGACCAGAGGGTCGGCCTTGCCCTGGGGTCTGGGTTGCATCCTGCAGGGAAAGGGAAGCCTGAGCAGGCAAGACACTCAAGTTTGCATTTTATTCTTTTTTTTTAAAGTTTATTTTGTTATCATTAATCTACAATTACATGTGCAATATTACGGTGATTAAACTACCCCCTTCATCAGGTCCCCCCCACCAACCCCATTACAGTCACTGTCCATCAGCGTAGTGAGATGCTATAGAATCACTACTTGTCTTCTCTGAGTTGTACAGCCCTCCCGTGCCCCCCCAACATTATATCTGCTAATCGTAATGCCCCTTTTTCCCTCTTATCCCTCCCTTCCCGCCCATTTTCCCCAGTCCCTTTCCCTTTGGTAACTATTAGTCCGTTCTTGGGTTCTGTGAGTCTGCTGCTGTTTTGTTCCTTCAGTATTTTTTCTTTGTTCTTATACTCCACATATGAGTGAAATCATTTGATACTTGTGTTTTTCGGCTTGGCTTATTTCACTGAGCATAATACCCTCTAGCTCCATCCATGTTGTTGCAAATGGTAGGATTTGTTTTCTTCTTATGGCTGTATAATATTCCATTGTGTATATGTACCACTTCTTTAGCCATTCATCTACTGATGGACACTCAGGTTGCTTCCATTTCTTGGCTATTGTAAATAGTGCTGCGGTAAACATAGGGGTGCATCTGTCTTTTTCAAACTGGGCTGCTGCATTCTTGGGTAAATTCCTAGGAGTGGAATTCCTGGGTCAAATGGTATTTCTATTTTGAGTTTTTTTGAGGAACCTCCATACTGCTTTCCACAGTCGTTGAACTAATTTGCATTCCGACCAGCAGTGTAGGAGGGTTCCCTTTTCTCCACATCCTCGCCAACATTTGTTGTTGTTTGTGTTTTCCATGTTGGCTATCCTCACTGGTGTGAGGTGGTATCTCATTGTGGTTTTAATCTGCATTTCTCTGATGATTAGCAATGTGGAGCATTTTTCATGTGCCTGTTGGCATTCTGTATTTCTTCTTTGGAGAAGTGTCTATTCATGTTCTCTGCCCATTTCTTAATTGGACTATTTGCTTTTTGTTTGTTGAGGTGCGTGAGTTCTTTATATATTTTGGATGTCAACCCCTTATCGGATATGTCATTTATGAATACATTCTCCCATACTGTAGGGTGTCTTTTTGTTCTACTGATGGTGTCCTTTGCTGTACAGAAGCTTTTCAGCTTCATATACTCCCACTTGTTCATTTTTGCTTTTGTTTCCCTTGCCTGGGGAGATATGTTCATGAAGAAGTCGCTCATGTTTATGTCCAAGAGATTTTTGCCTATATTTTTTTCTAAGAGTTTTATGGTTTCACGACTTACATTCAGGTCTTTGATCCACCTTGAATTTACCTTTGTGTATGGGACTAGACAGTAGTCCAGTTTCATTCTCTTATATGTAGCTGTCCAGTTTTTCCAACACCAGCTGCTGAAGAGGCCGTCATCTCCCCATTGTATATCCAAGGCTCCTTTATCAAATATTAATTGACTGTATATGTTTGGGTTGATGTTTGGATTTTCTATTCTATTCCACTGGTCTGTGGGTCTGTTTTTGTGCCAATACCAAATTGTCTTAATTACTGTGGCTTTGTAGTAGAGCTTGAAGTCAGGGAGCGTAATTCCCCGTTTTATTCCTCCTTCTCAGGATTGCTTTGGCTATTCGGGGTCTTTTGTGGTTCCATATGAATTTTAGAATTATTTGTTCCAGTTCACTGAAGAATGCTGTTGGTATTTTGATCGGGATTGCATTGAATCTGTATATTGCTTTAGGTAGTATAGCCAATTTGACAAAATTTATTTTTCCTAGATAAGAGCATGGGATGAATTTCCATTTGGTAGTGTCCTCTTTAATTTCTCTTAGGAGTGTCTTGTAGTTTTCAGAGTACAGGTCTTTCAGTTCCTTCGTTAGGTTTATTCCTAGGTATTTTATTCTTTTTGATGCAATTGTGAATGGAATCGTTTTTCTGATTTCTCTTTTTGTTAGTTCATCGTTAGTGTATAGGAAAGCAACAGATTTCTGTGTGTTAATTTTGTATCTTGCAACTTTGCTGAATTCCGATATTAGTTCTAGTAGTTTTGGAGTGGAGTCTTTAGGGTTTTTTTATGTACAATATCATGTCATCTGCAAATAGTGACAATTTTACTTCTTCTTTACCAATCTGGATGCCTTCTATGTCTTTGTTTTGTCTGATCGCCGTGGCTAGGACCTCCAGTACTATGTTGAATAACAGTGGAGAGAGTGGGCATCCCTGTCTTGTTCCCGATCTTAGATGAAAAGCTTTTAGCTTCTCACTGTTAAGTATGATGTTAGCTGTGGGTCTGTCATATATGGCCTTTATGTTGTTGAGGTACTTGCCATCTATACACATTTTGGTGACAGTTTTAATCATGAATGGATGCTGAATTTTGTCAAATGCTTTTTCAGAATCTATGGAGATGATCATGTGGTTTTTGTTCTTCTTTTTATTGATGTGGTGGATGATGTTGATGGATTTTCGAGAGTTGTACCATCCTTGCATCCCTGGAATGAATCCCACTTGATCATGGTGTATGATCCTCTTGATGTATTTTTGAATTCGGTTTGCTAATATTTTGTTGAGTATTTTTGCATCTACGTTCATCAGGGATATTGGTCTGTAATTTTCTTTTTTGGTGAGGTCTTTGCCCGGTTTTGGTATTAGAGTGATGCTGGCTTCATAGAATGAGTTTGGAAGTATTCCCTCCTCTTCTATTTTTTGGAAAACTTTAAGGAGAATGGGTGTTATTTCTTCTCTATATGTCTGGTAGAATTCAGAGGTGAATCCATCAGGCCCAGGGGTTTTGTTCTTGGGTAGTTTTTTGATTACCGATTCAATTTCGTTGCTGGTGATTGGTCTGTTTAGTTTTTCTGTTTCTTGCTTGGTCAGTTTTGGAAGGTTGTATTTTTCTAAGAAGTTGTCCATTTCTTCTAGGTCTCCCAGCTTGTTAGCGTATAGATTCTCATAATATTCCCTTATAATTCTTTGTATTTCTGTGGGATCGGTCGTGATTTTTCCTTTCTCATTTTTGATTCTGTTTATGTGTGTAGATTCTCTTTTTGTCTTAATAAGTCTGGCTAGGGGTTTATCTATTTTGTTTATTTTTTCAAAGAAGCAGCTCTTGGTTTCATTGATTTTTTCTATTGTTTTATTCTTCTCAGTTTTATTTATTTCTTCTCTGATCTTTATTATGTCCCTCCTTCTGGTGACTTTGGGTCTCATTTGTTCTTCTTTTTCCAATTTCTGTAATTGTGTCTTTAGACTATTCATTTGGGAATGTTCTTCTTTCTTTAGATAGGCCTGGATTGCAATATACTTTCCTCTTAGAATTGCCTTTGCTGCGTCCCACAGAAGCTGTGGCTTTGTGTTGTTGTTGTCATTTGTCTCCATATACTCTTTGATTTCTGTTTTGATTTGGTCATTAACCCATTGATTAATTAGGCGAATGTTTTTAAGTCTCCTTGTATTTGTGAGCCTTTTTGTTTTCTTTCTAAAATTTAATTCTAGTTTAATACCTTTATGATCTGAGAAGTTGGTTGGTAGAATTTCAATATTTTCGACTTTACTGAGGTTCTTTTTGTGGCCTAGTATGTGGTCTATTCTGGAAAATGTTCCATGTGCACTTGAGAAGAATGTGTATCCTGTTGCTTTTGGGTGTAGAGTTCTGTAGATGTCTGTTAGGTCCATCTGTTCTAGTGTGTTGTTCAGTGCCTCTGTGTCTTTACTTATTTTCTGTCTGGTTGATCTGTCCTTTGGAGTGAGTGGTGTGTTGAGGTCTCCTAAAATGAATGCATTGCTGTCTATTTCCTCCTTTAATTCTGTTAGTATTTGTTTCACATATGCCGGCGCTCCTGTGTTGGGTGCATATATATTTATAATGGTTATATCTTCTTGTTGGACTGACCCCTTTATAATTATGTAATGTCCTTCTTTATCTTTTGCTACTTTCTTCGTTTTGAAGTCTATTTTGTCTGATACAAGTACTGCAACACCTGCTTTTTTCTCCTTGTTGTTTGCATGAAATATCTTTTTCCATCCCTTCACTTTTAGGCTGTGTATATCTTTGGGTTTCAAGTGAGTCTCTTGTAAGTAGCATATAGATGGGTCTTGCTTTTTTTTCCATTCTATTACTCTGTATCCTTTGATTGGTGCATTCAGTCCATTTACATTTAGGGTGATTATCGAAAGATATGTACTTATTGCCATTGCTGGCTTTAGATTCGTGGTTACCAAAGGTTCAGGGGTTGCTTCTTAACTATCTAACAATCTAACTTAACTTTCTTATTAAGTTATTGTGAAGAGAGTCTGATGTTTCTTTATTTCTCTCCCTTCTTATTCTTCCTCCTCCATTCTTTCTATACTCGGTGTTTTATTCTTTGCCTTTAGTTAGTATTTGGATGGTCTGCTTTCTTTGCTATGATTTTATTTTCTCTGGTGACATCTTTTTAGCCTTAGGAGTGCTTCCCTCTAGAGCAGTTCCTTTAAGATGTCCTTTAGAGGTGGTTTATGGGAGGCAAATTCTCTCAGCTTTTGCTTGTCTGGAAATTGTTTAATCCCTCCGTCATATTTAAATGCTAATCGTGCTGTATACAGTATTCTTGGTTCGAGGCCCTTCTGTTTCATTGCGTTAAATATGTCATGCCATTCTCTTCTAGCCTGTAAGGTTTCTGTTGAGAAGTCTGATGATAGTCTGATGGGTTTTCCTTTGAAGGTGATCTTTTTTCTTTCTCTAGCTGCCTTTAATACTCTGTACTTATCTTTGATCTTTGCCATTTTAATTATTATGTGTCTTAGTGTTGTCTTCCTGGGGTCCCTTGTATTAGGAGATCTGTGGGCTTCCGTGGACTGCGAGACTATTTCCTTCCCCAGCGTGGGGAAGTTTTCAACAATTATTTCTTCAAAGACACTTTCTATCCCTTTTTCTCTCTCTTCTTCCTCTGGTACTCCTATAATGCGAATATTGTTCTGTTTGGATTGGTCACACAGTTCTCTTAATACTCTTTCATTCCTAGTGATCCTTTTATCTCTCTCTGCCTCAGCTGCTCTGTATTCCTGTTCTCTGATTTCTATTGCATTAACAGTCTCTTGCATCTCGTCCAGTCTGCTGCTAAGCCCGTTGATGGCTTGTCTCATTTCTGCATTGTCTTTCCTGAGTTCCCTCACTTCCTCCCTCAGCTCTTGCATATTTCTCTGTAGATCTGTCAGCATGGTTATGACTTTTATTCTGAATTCTTTTTCAAGAAGATTCTGCATTTCCATCCCTTCAGGTTTCCTCTCAGGAGTTGTCTGGGTCTGGGTGAGCTTGGTCTGTACCATATTCCTATGTCTTTTCATGTGGATAGGAGTGGTCGCTGGTAGGTGCCACGTATGTCAGCTGGGCTCTTTAAGACTTAAGAAAAAAAACAAAAAAAAATACAAAAACCAAACAAAAACCAAGAAAAAAAACAAAGAAGCAAAAAAGGAAGGGAGAGAAAGAAAAGAGAAAAAGAATAAAGAAAGAAAAGAAAGAAGAAAGAAAAGGAAAAAGAAAACGAAAAAACAACAACAAAAGAAACGCCCACCCGGAGTGGATTCTGTAAGGGTGCTATAGGTGGCGCTGTTGCTCCACTAATCCACAGCCACGGCCGTGCTGCTCTTTGTAGCTCTGGCCGGGGCGGGAACGAATGGGAGGCTGTTGTTCCCTGTATAAAGTTTTAGTGTGGCTGCTCCCTTTTCTCAGTCACCAGCCAAGGGGTCCGAAGTTTCTCAGGACTCCCAGACCACTGGGCTGCGCGTGCCAGGCGATGGTGTTCCCTCGCTGGGCCCCCGGCCTCTCCAAGACTGCTACAAACCACGCACACTTTTCTCTTGTCCTGGGGCGCTGGCTGCACGGACCCGTCGCGTTCCGGCTCAAAACCTGCACCTTCTGCCTCTCCAATGACCGATGCACTGTGTGATGTGTCTCAGTTCTCCCGGCGCAGACCACCGGGGCTGAGTATTTCATGGGCCTGCTCTTCCACTCCCTCCCGGCTGTGAATCCTCTCCTCCCGCCGGCGTGCTGGCGTGGGTGAGTGCTAGGGTCCTGCGGGGTCACGGCTCTGTATTTTACCCACCTCGCGGGGTGCCAAGTCCTCTCGGGTGTAGCTGCACACTATGCACTTTACTGTGTATTCTGGTCTCTCTTTTAGGAATAGTTGTATTTGCTGTATTTTCGTAGATAAAGAAAGTGTTGGGAGGAGATTTCTGCCACCCTGGTCACGCCGCCATCTTCCCGGAAGTCTGCAAGTTTGCATTTTAAAACAAGAAATGGAAATACACTTAACAGGTGTGTGAAGAGGTGTCACCTCCACCAGAGAAGGCAACACAGTAACAGAAGACAGTTTTCCCCTTCACAGGAAACAACTAAACGGTTTTAGCTGGTGGCGGGAGAGGCGGCGGGCTGACTCTAGGCTGCTGGGCATAGCAGGTGTGGACTTGTTTGAAGGTCATGGGCATCTTCTCTTAAAATGTGCCTTCATGCAAATTCTGCTGCCAGAACTTTAACCCATACTTTCAAAAGTACACCCTGGTGCTCCTTCGAGCAACCGAGCAACTTTGGTGCTCCTGTGGCAACAATGCTACTGTGGATAGGGGCAGGTTTCAGAGAACCGGGAAGGGCACATCCACACGGTGATGGACACTGCAGAGCCAGGCCCGGAGGCCACTGACTGACTATGCAGCCAGACAGAAGGTGGTGAGCACAGGAGCCATACGCCATTTCCTCCGTGTAAAGTCACAGTATCCCTCCCTCCCAGCTGCCCCAGTGCAGGAAGCCTGGAGAGGCCCTCAGCGCTCTTTGGAAACATGCAGTACAGTGTCCTGCCCATGCGACAGCCCTGGGGTGGACAGCTGTCACCCAGACACAAGCCCTCTTCTAGAGAAGCAGGCAGGACGGGCATTGAGAGGGGCGGCAGAGAGCTGCATGTGGCACTGTCCCCGGCAGGCCAGCTCCATGCTGAGCAGAACGCGCTGTGCCCACGGGCAGGCTCCCACCAACACAGAGCCAGGGGAGGCGCGCGAGCCGGTGCCAGACGCACGTGCAGGTGGCCCTGCCGTCGCCAGGCTGCCAGAGCTGTGCCCCAGCTCTGCACTTCAACAGAAGTACTTCAGGGGAATGTGTTTTTTATGAAAAGTAAAAACTTAAAAATGTGACGTCACCCCTTGACTATTTCTGAGCACATTGTCTACACTGCTTGAGTAATACCATCAGCCAAGGCCTTTCAAGGCCAGGGTCTGAAAGACCTGCCCCCTTTCTTGTTGACTCCCTCTCAAATTTCAAGCTTTGCAGAAGTATTTCCAATTCTGACCGTGTTTTTAGAGCTCTGAGCTCCAGCACGCTGAGGCTGCTTCTGGCGTTTGCAGGGGATGCAGCCGCCATACTCGAGGGCATGGCGGCCGCCGCCTTGTGGAAGCCACACTGGGATGGGCCACAGGAAGGGTGTGATGGGGGTCAGAAGACTTCTCCAAGCAGAGAACACACAATGTTGAGAAAACAAGTGTACACAGGATTTTTAATGAAGTTATCTTTGTGAAAAACAGCCTGACATAATCTGTCTGCTGCAAGACATTTATTGATCTGACCGCATAAAGCAAAATAAATTAAGCAAGTATTTTATAATTAATTGCACATTATAACCATAAGTAATTTTTATGGCATTTTGCTAGGTCTTCAGGGAGTTTAATTATTCATGTCCCTGATTGAATCCAAGTGCCTGAAGGAGCCATCGATTTGTGGCCAAAAATCGCTGTGGCCCTGGGGTTTGGCCCTGCACTGACAGGCCTCTGGGCCCGCAGGGAGGCGGAGACAGTGGGGCCCCAGCAATAATACGCAAACAGAAGAAAAAGGGTCATGTTTGTAACTGTGATGGCTTAGTTTTACTTTAAAACCCAACTTTTTATTAATACATAAATGTAAACAACAAATAATACAGCCTCATGAGGCTGATCAAATCATACTGGTTTAGTGAGTATTTGATGAAATGCAGGGGTGGTTATACTTGTATCTCATTTTCTCTTTTTAAAGTGAATCCTATGTACAAATGAAAATTAGATCAAAATTCAAATTCAGAGTTCCTCGCAAATAATTTAGGTCACAAAATAAATACATTAAAGTATATCTTTCATTATATATATATTTTAGAAAATTTTCATGGATGATTAGTAATGCTTTCTATTTTTTTACCATTTACACAACATACACTTCAAGAGGGCCTCCCTGTACATGTACATGCATTCACACAGAAACCAAAAATAGTTTATATAGAAAGTAAATGACTTATCACTGAATACTACTCGTATCCTTCCTGCTTCCTGAAATTGAGAACTAGCATCATTTAAAATAACACACTGGAAAACAATGCTGCCTTTGGTGACCTGTCGATGTCTGGCCTGAAACGTGGCATCTTGATGTGTCCCAGGGACAGCGGCGGGTACGAGGACGTGGTGCACTCTGTCCCATCACACCCGCTCAGTCTCGTGGAAGTGTTTTGAACGAGACCACTCACCTCTTCCTCCAGCCAGTCATTATACTGGACGATGGTGGACATGGCCACGTCGGCACCTTTCATGTAGAAGGTGATTTCTGCTGTGGACTCGTCCTGTGATGGAAGGAAACCAACAGGCACATCAGCCACACCGCTCCTCGCAAAGAACAGCTGCCCGAACAGAAACGTGCCTCCTGCGCAAGCATCCTCTGGGGGGCACAGCGCTCGATTCCCAGGCAGACAAGGCCTGAGAACGACTGTGTGTCTCGTGAGGCTGTGCTGACGTTTCCGAAATAAAATGTGTTGATGGATATATGCCTTGGACCGAGAGGCACATACTACTTTTCTCAAATTTTCAGTTTGATTAAATAAGCTTCCTTGTTTAGCCAACTTCCAAGATATATTTTTGGATATTTGCTTAAAAAGGTCAATGGGGAAGATTTCACCATCTTTACGGTCATCAATCATTAAGTTAAGCTCTTGCTGCTGATGTTGAAAAAAAAACAGCTTTCACTGATCTCAGAGGTCAAGAAATGACACCTTTTATTTACTCTGCCTTAGTTATCTCAGGAAAGTTATTTTAAATCACTAGCATTAGAGCCACACTAGCTTCTCAGTATAATTAGTTTAGATTTTACTTTAAAAAAAAGCGGTAAGCAGCATGAAGCATTTGAATGGATACTGAAGAGCAATGTGTGGGGCGGGCAGTGAGCACCCTCGCAGAGATCCCCCCACAGTGCACCACGCTCATGGGGAATGCGCGTACCCTGACGATGACCCCCATCCTCTTGCTCTCCGAGGTGAAGGGGAACATCTGCAGCACGCAGTAGGTCAGAATCTGGCCGTTGGGGGTCCTCAGCTGCATGGAGGTGAGGTCTCTGTTGACCAGGGTGAGGCCGACACTCTCTGTCCACTGTACCAAGGCCACCTGGGGAGACCAGCGAGACCTGAGGCCACGTGGTGCCCAGCAAGGGCAGCACCAGGCACAGGGGCCAGAAGGGCAGTGGGGATGCGGCCAGTGTGCCCCCCACGGTCCTGGAACTCACCTGTTTCCAGGGTCTGTCAGGTATTTGCTTTACAGGTCGATGACAAGCAGTGACGGCCCGTGGTCCTACCGTCCACGTGAAGGCCACTGCTGATCACACTGCTGTTGGAATGTGGGCTCCCTGGTGCCCAGCCCAGGGCTGAGGGGGAGGCCTGGCCACCAGTGCTCGAGGGCTCAGGGCCAGGGCCAGGGGCAGGGTCATGACACTCCCAGATCCTGTCCCCGATCTAGGAACGCCACGCAGGGGTAGACAATTGGAGCCCTCTCACTTATCTGCTCTTTCTAACAGAGGAGGTAAACTGATGGGAGCCCTACAGCCACTACGTCTACATGCTACACCTGAAAGTTCACGGCTGACAGCAGCCAAGGAGGGTGGCTCCCGCTGCCCCTCCCGTGGAAAACATGTTCGCAAATTGCTCTCAAGGTGAAATGATCAAAGTAAATTCCCTGGCATATGGCAGGCACTCAAAAATAGAAGCTATTTTTATTTATGATTTTTTAAATTATTAAAATGTGAAAATCCTAAGTGGAAGATAAATTTTTAAAGTTAATAATCTATGAAGCATATTTTTTATAAGAGGTATTGTCTAAAAACAAAAATTGCTTAAGAGCAACGTTATTACAAGGAATTCATCAGTTTAAACACTGTGTGGTTCAGGGACATGTCACAGAGGAAGCGGACCTGCGAGGCCCAATCAGGAAACGCCACCTCATCTGGCAGCCCGCACGCCCTCTGCCGGCTCTGGGCCTCTCCCGCCCTGCATCCCTCCTGGTCCCTCCCTGCAGGACGCCCTCATCCCTGCCATTGGTTTCTTCAATATCTGCACTTCAGCATCTTATTGAGGGTTTTGAGAAACAAATCAAGGGCATTTTAAGTTCTGTCCAGTGAGCAGGATGTCATTACTCTATCCTAGGTCCTCTGAAATCCTCAGCAGTTCCGGTCCCAAGGCTGGACCAGTGGGGACAGAATCCTGGCGCTGCCCTGTATGTGCGCCACAAAGCTGGGCAACAGGCCACACCCTGGGCCCCAGCTCCCTCCTCTACGAAATGGTGGAGCCAGGCCCCCCGAGGCCACCATGGGGAAGGTCTGGGATGAGGGTTCACCCTCACCCTCCACCCTCTGTCACACCAGGACCAATGTACAATGAGGTTTCTGAGAACCTTCGGCAGATCTAAGGACAGCTAAGTTCCAGAAGCCCCATGCTGTTTTTAATGCCCTGACGCGCTGTGGGCACATGAAGATAGCAAGGAAGGAAATGCAGGCATGAGGTCCCTTCTGGGTCACGATGCTCTATGAGGGGGGGGTGGGTACAGCTGAGGGCTGCCCGCCCCCTGGACAGTGGGTGGCTGCACTTCTGAAACTGGCACCCTCCTGAAGGTTTGTTTTAAAGAAATCCACGACAGACAGCTCTCGGCTCCTTCCATGGGAGGGGACTATTTCCCAGACACTTCAGGAACCCATAAAGGGATTAAATGGACAGGACTGTTGTTTAGGGCAGTAAAGACACACTTGTACAGTTGTAAAGTACAATTCCACTTTCTTTTACATGTAGTCTATGCATCAGAATTCACCTTTTATAAACGTCTATTTTAAAAAGTGTTTGTGTGGTAGAGCTAGCCTACTATAAATGGAATAATTTCAGAAGGGCGGGATGGAGAGTGAAATTATAAAAATGATCCTTATTTTTGGTTACTTCAGTTATAAAAAGTCAGAATGCATTCCTATAAAAAAGGCCTAAGGGGCATGAGTCAGCCAGCCTGTCTCAACCCTGGTCCCCTTGAAAATGGACAGAAAATGACTGCATCGCAAGGTGGGTCTGGTGAACGGAGGAGCGGAGCTGCCTGTCTCCCAGCAGCCAGTGGGGTCCTTGCAGAGGCGGGTACAGAGGTCTGGGAGCCTCTCCTGCTTCGCGCTGTCCCCACCAAGCCCCTGTCCCCGCAGCCCACGTTCATCCCACACTCCTACGTGGGGCACAATTCAATCGGCTTTCTGAGGTAGGAATGGCTGTGTGCGCAGATTTCTCCCCAGCCCCAATTTTCTCATTTAAAAAATAGAAATTTCACTTAAATCAATAAAATCGTAGTTAGCTGACTTGTAAACTCAGGACAGCAAAAACATAACATGTTAGATTGCTGAGCAGTGAGATTTAACTCTGCGGAACTGTGAGCAGCAGTACGCATAGGCTCTCGCTCACCGGCCCTGACACTGGGCTGAGGGCCGTCTCTGCACGGCTGCGGATCTGCCCTGGAGCCTCCGCTGCCGCGCTCGCCCTGACCCTCTCTGTCCCTGCAGTGGCTGGAGGAGTCGGAGGGGCCCTTACATGTGATCCCTACTTGGTATTTAGAACCACAATGAGCTCAACAGGCAGGGCTACTGAACAGAGAGGTAGGGCATGGCAGCCACAAGGACCAGACGCCCCGGGTCTCTACTGTGCGAGCGTGGTGAGGCGGTGGGTGCGGCATCTGGGCAAGCGTCTGTGCTGCCAGACGTGGGCTTCCGTAGACCCGGAGCCCCTCACTCACAAAGGGAGCTGATGCTCCTCTCCTTTTGGTGGGAAATAGATGAGGTGAGCATATTTCTACTTCATCTGTTTGATCAATGACCCCAGTAAGGTCTCTGTGCTCCCTTCCAGAGGGTAAATCGTACAAACAACAAACTGAGAGCTTAGTGTTTGCCACACAGTGAGAAGCTGCTATGCGGGAATCCTTTGCTTCGAGGACTGTGCAGGTCCTGCCCAAGGAAGATGTCTCAGCAGGGGACCCCACACCGGCGCCTGGGCCACTCTCTTCCCATGGACGGGGGCCTGGCAGTGCCCAGCTCTTGAGAGGCGACCTCCCAGCCCTGGGCACATGTGGGTATGCTGCCCAGTCTACTTGAAGTGTGCTTTGTGGAGAGGCACAGGGGCTCATGAGGCAGCTGGACCTCTGTGGGGCAGGAGACTAAGGTGAGCATGTTTGCGTGAACAACCCCTAATAAAATCCTGGGTGCCGGGGCTCAGGAGGGCTCCCAGGGATGGTCACGTGCCGCTGTGGGGAGAGGCCAGCGCTGTCTGCACAGCCCGGGGGAAGGACAGCTGGGGGCTCTCACCAGACCCCTCCCTGGCTGATTTTAACCCGTCCCTCACCGTCTTGACTGTGACTGTGAGTAAGACAGCCATGCAGAGCTCTGAGTCCTTCCAGTATCAGACCGCACCGGGCTGTGGGGACCCTGACCACTCCAGAACACACACATCCATCAACTGCCAGCACATGGGACCGCTGGAGGCCCCCCAGGTGAGGGGAGCCAGGCCAGGTCAGCAGCGAGAGCACCCAGCTTGGGCAGAGGAGGAAAAAGCCGAGGGGGTGACAGCCAAGTGTTGCCTGGAACTGCTTTGGGGAAAGAGCAAAGGGAAGTAGCCTTTCGGCTGGATCTGGGGTGTTTCATTGCTTTCTACAAGTAATTAAAGTAAAGCTGCCTAGAAAGGAAGCAAGGCTCCTCTGGGAAGGACCTGTGTGACTCACCGGATGGTGGGAGGCCACGTCAGGGTACGTCACTCCTGCAGGACGGGGCACAGCAGGCAGATGAGAGCCCGTCCGCAGTGGCTTCCTCGCCACACTTTGCCAGACGCCGCCACTCCACTTGCAGTCCCTGGACCCAGCCGCCGGGTCTCAGGATACGGGAGTGCAGACAGCCAAGATGGGGGAGCCCCTGGGCCCAGCCCCTTGCTAACACACTGACGGCTCCTTCTTGCCTGCCCCGCTCTGGCGGCCTGTTTTCATGGTGATGTGTCACCATTCTTGCTCCCGGAGTTGTGCCACTGGGTTGCAGGTCTGACAAGGTTATCTTTCGGAGGACACCCACAACTCCAGGAGCTCGAAGTGCTCCCATCGGGGCATATTTGGAGTTGGAGGCCCAGCCAGACCATAAGACAGAGCGCACAGCTCTGTAGGCATGCTGGCTGTTCGGCAGGGAGTCAGGTGGAGCTCGAATTTAGACCTCACATGCCCTGGCTTTCCGGTGTGTTACTAAGAGACTGAAGTTTGCTGAGATGAAATCATGCTACAGATAATACAGTCCTATAATTTAGAGCATCTGCAATATGCTCTAAATTACAGCACTAAAAAAAGACACACAGAGCCGACAGAAACAAGAGCATGCCCAGAGAGGCAAACTCAGTTGTGCAACACCATTTCAAAGGTAAGATCGAAGTGAAGCTGTGCAGTTCTTTTCCTGCGGAACTTCTCGGTACACCGCAAACGCTCCCATACTCCCCGGGCAAAGTGTGGCTTACACACGAAGGCACCACCCTGCGGCCTGCTGCTGTGCCTCTGTGGGCCCAGCCCAGCGCCTCGTTCCCCAGGATGCCCGCCCGCTGCTGGCCCACATGCCCATCACTTGAGCCCGTGTGGCTTCACTACCCACCTGAGGAGCAGCGTGTAAGAAACTGTGGTACTTCCTTCTCTGGCCCAGCATTTTAACCAGTATCAACCGGAGGGTCAACCAGAGGGAAAGAGTATACAAAAATCCCACAGAGTAGATGCCTAGATGTCCTAATGCAGCCACTTGGGGTCAGGCAGAATTCTTTTTTATACTATAAGGCAGAACATTCTGGAACAGGCCTGAACCTGGGAAGGGCACAGGCAGGCAGCACACTGGTGGCCCACGCACCCCGTGCTCCCAGGGCCAGCAGCCACGGGCCCACGACGAGCAGGAGGGCTGGTTCTGCACTAAGCCTTACAACCTCGTGTCAGAGTACAGAATCCAGGACGCCCTCACTGTATGGAGCATATTAGTGGCATTCTTTCTAAAAGGCTTCTAGAAATGTTCTATCTGGCCCAAGTAGAAATTAAAGGGCAGGAAGCTTCAAAGGCATTGAGGGTCTGACTGCCTCCTTCCTAAAGATGTTGGGGCCGTGACAGCTTGTGTCCCCAGAAGCCCACAGCCCTATGTCTTCAGATGAACAGTGAGATGCATGGAGCTCCTCGAGGTGCAG
Organism: Smutsia gigantea; assembly: GCA_032199065.1. Classification (NCBI taxonomy): domain Eukaryota; kingdom Metazoa; phylum Chordata; class Mammalia; order Pholidota; family Manidae; genus Smutsia; species Smutsia gigantea. The sequence goes on from JAVSCE010006582.1 coordinate 232,950, forward strand.
TGCTGGCCCAGTGCTCGACTGGGGACACACACAGACCCTGCGCAAGTCCTCGACCTCAGACCCTGGCCGTGCATGTGGTTTCCACCCGCAGGGACATGGTTAGGACTCAGCAGCAGCCGTGTGTGCCAACATGCCAAGGACACACCCAGCTGGCCCCGCTGAGAGGAGGTGGGACCCGGCCCTCTCCTCCCAGGCATGGTCACCAGGCTGTCCTGCCCCCTCGACTCCAGAAGGCTCCCTGACAGCCCGCTGGGGCCGTGCGTGCTGGCTGCCATCACACCGCCTCGGCAGCCCTGCTCTGCCTCTGGAGCTTCACTGTGACGCCCACACCACGTCTGCCTCCCGTTGGCTACGCGGGACCTATGGCAGGGCTGGGGCCTCGGCTGGAGGCGCAGACGACAGCGATGCTCACTGCCGCACATTCAGTGGCCGAGAACACATTCCTGAGTCAACAAGAACTAGTTTCTGATTCAAAGTGATAAAAGCGGAAGGTTGGCTAGGAGCCCCAAGACATGAGTGACAGCCTGGCTGGCCTGAGCCTGCCCTGGGTGCTGGGACAGACCTGCAGAGACGCCTGCCTGTGCACTGGGGGGTTGTGATCTAGGAAGTGTCCATCTCTCCCTGGAGGCTGCTGGTAGCCTTTAAACTGCATCCTTACATACAAATGCCAGCTACCTGCACAAAGCAGAGGCCCCACAGCCTCAGGTGCTACCCAGCCAACACTCCTGCCCCTCACAGGCCCGTTCAAAGCTTTTGTCAGTGTTTAAGGTAGGTGGCTGCTCCCCCGTTACTGGATTTCTACAATTCATTATATATTTTGGTTTCTAGTAATTTGTCACAATGTATTTTGTGAACATATGCTAGAAATCTATGGCTTACCTTCATTTTCTTAACAATGTCTTTTGAAGAAAATAGGATTTTTACCTTGAAGTCCAATTTACCAATTTTTTTTTACAATTTGGGCTGTTTGTGTCCCGTGAAATCATTGCCTAACTAAAGCTTTAAAGGTTTTCTCCTAGAAATTTAAAATTTTTAGGTTTTTCTCTTAGGTCTATGACAATTTCAGTTAATTTTCGTACATGGTGAGAAGAACTGGTTGAGGCTTTTCTTTGCACGTGGCTGTCCAGTTGTTGCGGGCACCGTTTGTCTAATGGCTCATCCTGCAGTGGGTGTCCTTAGCATCTTTATAAAAGATCAGCTGACACCTTAGTAATAGTCTTCCTATCCATGAACACAGAACACTTCTCACATACAGACCCTCTTTGATTTTTCTTCAGTCTTAGGACGTCTCAGCATACAGGTCCTATACATATTTCATTACATCCATCCTTCAGCATTTCATGGTGGCAAATTCTGGGGGAAGCCTGAGATCACTGAATGTCTGAATGTGTGACCTCACTCTCTGCGAAGGGTAAACCGAGGCCTAAAGAGGTTAAGTGGTTTCTGGGCCCAGGGTCCACCACCTGCTGGCCTGTCTCCTTCACAGAGCGTTCTTTTGTGCTGGCAAAATGTAGTTGCAGACTGCAGTCTGGTGTAAAAGCGTGTAACCACTTCTCAGTTTATTAGCTTACATATATCTCGGCATATACATTTAGCAAAAAAAATTATAACACAAATGAACTGTTTTCAAAACAGACCAATTATTTAGAAGTAATATAATGAATGATAAAGAATTTTAAATTCTACAGATGCTGTTTCAGCAGGTTTGGGGGAAATCCTCAGATGTTTCTGAAGGGTAGCAGTGCTGAACAATCGTTCTGGCAATAAAAAGAAAAGAAAACAAAACTTCCCTTGTCCTTGGGTGAAATGTTTGCATTTTCTGTGCTTTGCTCATGGAAAACACGGGCATCTCCTTCAGAAGCTGTTAAAAGAAACGCTTACAAAAGTGATTTAAAGGATAGCTTTAAAATGAGCTATTATTATTCATATGCCACATTTCTACTTAAGTTTGTGATTACATGTTTTCACTGTTGAGCAGCTTTGTGAATAGGGTCCAGTCTTCAACATGACGGGCTGTTGATGAGTAACAAAGCTACTGACTCACGTAATGTTGCAGCGACAGCCTATTGAGGTCTCAGGATTCTGATGGTTCTGCAGACGCTTCTCGTGGTTTTCTACATCAACAGTCATATTGTGTGTAAGTGGTAATCTTATTTCCTTCTAATAACTGTATTGATCTTTTCTGACATACTGTCTTGACAGAACTTCTCAGACATGATGATGGTATTGGTGTTAGCAGACGTCTGTTTTATTCTTCATTTGGGAACAACTGTAGAGTTTATTTGGTATGATGGCTGAGTATTGATTAAAGATTGCTATTATGAATCATGTTAAGATAGTACCTTTCTGTTTCGAATTTATTATTATTGGATCTGAGGGGCTGGTCTGATTTGATCAGGAATGGGTACTGAATTTAATTCAAATGCCTTTTTCAAGTCTCTAATGCATTGAGATGAGATTATTGTATAACTTCCAATTTACAGATGTAAAGCCACACAAATATATTTCCTAGTATCGAATCATTCTTGCATTCCTGGGATAAATGCCACTTGGTCATGCTTTTTCATTATGCTGCTCAGTTTGACTTGTTGGCATTAGTTTTAGGATTTCTGAATCTGTTCATAAGATTTCTCTGTAAATTTCTTTTTTATTGTGTACATATTTGTATTATCACAGTCAGATTTTAGAGTCTAGGATCAAGTTGGCTTCACAAAATGATTTAGAAGGCTTTGGAATTTTTTCTTTGTTCCAGGTAAGTTTTCATAGTGTGGGGTTTATTTGTGCCTCAAAATAATTGACCTGCGAAACCAGTCCATAGCTGTTTTTGGTGACTTTTTGAATTTCTTTTCTGGTGTACTCAGGCTTTATATGTTCTTTAGACCCCACTTTGCTAAGTTATATTTTTCCTCAACATGGGTGTTTAATGAGGTTTTCAAAAATATTAGCATTTGGGCTTTCAGGATATTCTTATAAAATTTTAAGCTTATTTGCACAGTCTTCATATGCACAAAACAGTGTGCATTTACTGTTTTGTATCACTTACTATTTCTGCTAATAGCTTTTCCATCTATTACCTTTCAGAGGGTCAGCTTTTGAATGTATTTGCCTCTTCAATCATTCCTCTCTGTGTTTTTCTTATCTCCTTTCTCCTATTCTCCTTTGGTTTTGTTTATTCTTCTAAGCTTTTTAGTTAGATGCCAAGTTCACTTACTTCACTTCCTCCAGATGCCCACAGCCTCCGGTTGTTCTGCAAGGCACACCCTGCGCCAGCTGGTGGGGGTGGAGTGTCTGTGCCGCTGCCCACACCTGGGAGCTGGTGCCAGTCTGGGGGTGCTCCCGAGAGCGAGGGCACTGCTCCGAACCATGGCCGCTCTGAGGCTGCTCCTCTCTGTTGGCCAGACTGTACGCTAGCAGACACATGTAGATAGAAAGTTGCTGAGGAGCTGGTGAAAACTGTTAGGCCTTCGGCATTTATCCTGGGGCGTTAACACACGGCCACTTGCTGTCCCCACTGTGTGCCTCGTGGTCAGGGGCAGGGCTGCCCACCCACACACTTCCTCTTGCCACCACAGTCTCAGGTCACAGAAACTTCCCTGGTGCCCAGGTGCGGGTTCTTCAGTAAGAGTTTCCAATGCTATTTGATTTCGTCCGTTTAGGCAACTTTGTCAGTATTTGAATAAAATATGGTTTATCAAATACTTCTTGCGAGCTGCCATGCTCATGCGGAGGCTGCTGCCTGACATTATAATAGGATGTAATCCTGAGAGATCCTTCTTGAAGTGTAAAGATAACCCAGAACTTAAAGGCTTAAAACATTTCAAATGACTATTACTCTGACTACTGCAATTACTGACGGTAATGCAAAGTAAAAATAGTTAAAACGTGAATGTAAAAAACACATTCAAGTGTGAGCCTGAGCCAAATCTCACCCACAGGCTGGTCGGTAACACAGACGTGATCTTTGTGTCAGGCGATCTGCTTACATGTTTGCACTTCTTCATGCAAAGCAGCCAGTAGAGAAAGGGTTCAAGGTGTCACACACGTCATGTGTGAGGAAAGGTAACGCAGGGCAAGATTTTATTATTAATTTTTCTCTACAATCCCATTATTTGAAGGTTTCTGTGCTATTGTCCTTGAAAAACTTGGGAGGAATTTCCTTCATTATGTTCGCAATCACGCACACACAGCTGCTGGCTCCATCCTGGACGCGCCTCACATGCTGCCCATGCATGGATCCGCTCTCACTGATGTGTCCTCGCTGCCCGCTGCAGTGTCACCACCATCGCTGTGACTGGACAGGATTATGGACATAAAGTGCAATCTGATCACCTGGGAAAACCGCCCACCGATGGCGTGGCAGGCTGTGTGCACACTCTCTGCTGCTGAGGACCATGGGGAGGGCCAGCTCACCGAGGGGACCGAAACACCACAGTCAGTCCTGTCTCAGTAGGTGCACATACAATGGGTTTAAAGCCACTGCTGGCCCCATACACTAGCATTTACTCTGGCAAATCCAGAAGCAATGCTATTAAGGAGGACACGTTCTTCTATTTTTACAAAACCTGCTCATGGTTTGTCATAAACTTTAGCTGATTCTGCACATAAATGTCCAAGGGAGAAGATGACATCTATACCTTGAAATAATATTTAAACACAGAGCTTTCCCATGTGAGGGGGCCTGAAGAATAATAAATAGCCTGGGTACAGGAGTAAGCAGTCTTTAAAGGTCAAGGCCAATCCATCTTTTTGGACCAAAAGAGGCCAGAGGTCCTCAAGGTTTGTAACCGGTCACTTGGCTTGAGGACCTTTCCACTCTGCCTGGGAGCGCATGCCCCCGCAGCGGCAGCAACGCTTGCCCTGGTCTCTGCAGTGCACAGAACACGCCGGTGACGAGGCCTGGGTTTTAACTTTGTCCAGGAATTTCCAGGGAACACTTACTGCCTGCTATGCGCTGCTGTGGGGACAAAGTGGCAGGCAGCAAACTTTCTACTCTCTTAGAGGAAATGAAGCATGACTGGCCATTGTAAGAAAGCCGATGGTGCACTGCTGGGTCCCCGTGATGAACGCGCTGTCAGTCATGACTCCGACACCACCACCTGCCACACCTCAAAGTCAGCACCAAACATACCGAGACAACACGTCACAGCAAGCACCTGGGGACCCCACAAAGCCACAGAGCCTTAAATTAATTCTCCCAGAATTCCAGTATTTGTATAAAAAACTACCCTGAGCACATGTGTAGGCAAGGAAAAAAGATCCTTTTTGTTTTCAGGAACATGAAAATGAAGACTACTTGTATCATGAAAGTTGCAGCTGTGACACCAGAGACTCAAGAAAAAGGATGTTTTACCTAATACGTCACATTCTTCCTAAAGACGAAGGTGACACAGAGTCACAAACAGGGATAGCGCTGGCACAGAACACAGGCCCTGGAGTCTCCAAAAACCTGCTGCTTATTAACCTGTATGTCGGGCAGGTCAAAGCTGAGGTCAAATAGAAAACATCAATTGAGCCATTTCCCTGAATCAAGCTCCAGGGTGCAATATTCTAAGCACTTTATTTCAATAAAAAATGCTTTTCAAATGGAGCTTTGGTGATCGGGAACATCGCCGCCATGCATCAGCCTCACAGCAGCAAAGTTCAATAATGAACCACTGGGATTATTTTCCGTGGGCTTTAAGGGTTGCAAACGCTGCATCAGTAGAGACTTTCAAAAATTATGATGAAGCCTATTCTTTCCACTTTCAAATTTAAAATATGCTAGGGATTTTTTTAAAGGTTATTTAATGTTTTGCTACTTTTAATCACTGTCCAATTTCCAAAGTAGAAAAACTTCCAACAAGTAAAAGATTTAAGTATAAGATTGGCTGTTTCTCTTTGGTTCCAGTAGTTTTTGAGTCAGTGACACCCTTCTCTGTTGCGAATTCCTAATTCAAGACTTAAAAAGGGTGATAACTTACACTAAAACCTAAAGATGAAAAACTCCATGTATTTCAAACAAAATGTATATTTATTTTTGGCAGGTAATAACAATACAATATTGTTAAAACTTTCAATAAAAATTTCCTTAGGTAACATCTGTGGTCTATGTTTCCCACCTGGGAAATAACTTTTTCAATATATAATTGTATGGAACTTATAAGAATTTCTAGAATACTATAATACAAAAAGCCACATGTCTGGCACTTTCTGAGAACGAGGACGAGGCCCAGCTCCTGCCCACGGCAGTCCTGGGCGACCTGTGCCTACCTCGAAGTGCACACACCGGAGCTCTGGCACAGCCATCTGCACGCTTACACTTGACTCGTCTTACCTGTTTTAGACCCTGAATTTGCTTTTGACTGTTGAACTTTGCATTTTCTCTGGTTTTCTCTTCCCAAATAAAACAATATGATACACACACAACTCCTAAAGTGGTACTGAGTTTGGCTACAAGAGATTCTTAAACACTTACTGGGCAACGGAGCCTATAAAATCCAACAGTGGAGGCGGTGACGTCTTGTCCACTGACTTAGGTGTGCCTGCAAGCATGTGAGGGCATTGGGCCTGGTGCCCACACCTCCCCAGGTATGTCCTCCAAACGACAATTAGGTTATCCTCTGGGAGCCACAACCATTCACAACACGGCAGCTAAGCCCCACCCACAGGCTCTGCCGATACCTCCTGGGGACAGAGAAGCAGCACACCTTCGCCATCACAATTTCACGGGGGAAACAAACGCCACCAGCATGGACACAGCCTGGCTTGCCTACAGGGCTCTGGCAGCATGACCAGAGATCCTGGAAGAGCTTGACTACATAGTGTCAGCTCTGCCTCCAGCCTGTTTCGAGCACTTCCCACCACGTTCCCAGCAGCCTGCAACTCAGCCAGCAGCTGAGATTCACAGACACGGTGAAGCGAGACAGGCTAGAGCCCAGCCCCTCCTGAAGACCTTGCAGAGTGCCCAGTGATTACTGACCACGATGCCATTGTGGTGCACAGTGGGGCCCAGGAGCCGCACAGAGGGAGCCGCCACAGGGCGCGCAGAGCTGATGACAGCAGTTAGAGACCAAGCAGGCATCAAGATCCTTCTTTATATTCATCTTTTTTCATTCATTTTGATTGAAAAATAACCCCTCTAATTACAAAAGTAGTAAGGTTACTCTAAAACGTCCAGTGGTAACACAACAGTGAGTAGAGAAAAGTAAGAGCTTCTCTGCCCTGACCCACAGGAGGCAGCCCAGCCCAGGCAGAGGGGCCTGAGCTACTCACGCATCGGAAGAACGCTCGGGTCAAGCACAGCTGGACAAAGGCAGAAACGAGTGCAGGGGGGAGTCTGGGACCATGGAACTGCTCGACCAGACCCATCTGTGTGGGTCACGCTTGGGAACTATTAGAAGACCGCAGGCACATGGCGATCAGCAGGAAGGTTTTAGCTAACTTGAGGCACTGTACGTAGGTTCAGGAGCAAATGTGGCCATGAAAGCAGGGCTACAGGGAAAGTTGTGGGGCTGTGGGCACGTGGACCACTGGAGAGGAAAGAGCCTCTGGAGCAGGCGTGCAGACTCTCAGGGAAGTCCCAGCACAGGCACGGTGACCAGCAGGGGTCTGGGCACAGGGCCACGTGATGTGGAGGTCACTGGGGTGTGGATGACCATGTGGGGGACAGGAAGGGTGGCAGGTCTGTGCAGAAAGACAAGAAGGTGACCGTCGATGTGTTCGGTTCATGGGGAGACGAGAAACCAAACGGAAATGTACTCCGCTTTCTCTGTCTAAAAAAAAACGACGAAGCTTCTATCTTTTTGGCTGTTTTTCATCACTTTTAAGCTCTTACGTGACTAATGACATTGTAATTTCTAAATTGGTTTATTTTGGTTAAGTAAGATAATTTCTTGACTATACAACAAAAAAGCAATATCTATTTAACTAGGTATGTTTCTATGTAAAGTCTGAAAATAAATTTGTTTTTCAAAACACAGCAGTGGCGTGTCGTTTTGTGAAACCTCGTGCTGCTAACTAAGGCTTCGTACTGTTCTTTATCGCTATGAAGTTAGAAAAGGATGACTGAGGTCTGTGCACTTCGTTATGTTCCCTGGATGATGTCTGGAGGGACAGCTGTGAGTAGCCATTTCGGAAAGTGGAGAAACTGAAGCCCTTGTCACACCACAGCATCCTGAAAGTGTGTCAAAGGGAAGAGTCAGGAGTCAGCTGGCCTCACTGGACTCTAAGGATGGAGACGCCAGGACTCGTGCTCAGCCTGCACACAGCCAGCCTTTCAGGGACTGAGCACGCATACAGAAAAGGCAAATATACAAAGAGAAAACCAGAACAAAACAACTCCCCCTGGTGTGCAGACAGGGTGCCCCCTCAGAACCCCGAGTCTGCAGACAAGGATGTGACTGGCCGCTCTGAACGCAGAGCGTCCGGACACATACAGACAATGCTCAGGGGGCAGGAGGGAAGGCCTGTTGGCTGTCTCCAGCCGTGGAGGCAGAGGGACTCCCACCTGCAGGCAGCCCCTCTGCCTCGGGGCACAGTGAGCTGTGCTTGTCACCCACCCTATGCCTCCCCATACATAAGCTCAACTTCACCTTGTGACTGCCTAATTATTTACTGGGCAAACGGGGATGCACCTGCTGACGCCGTGGACACTGTTCTCGCCGTCGCCGACAGCCTTGGCTTGGCCACGGCTGTACGGCATGGGGCCTGGCTCTCCAGCCTCGCGCCTGCCTTGGGGATGGAACCTGCTGGGTGGCGGGCACCCCGGCAGGAGAGGCGGCACCTGGTTCCTGACTGTGATGCTCTGACAGTAAGGACTTTTCTCTTTCGAAAAAAACTTGTTAACAAGAATCATGAGGTCAGATTCTTCTTTAAGCTTTGACTGCAGGTACTTTTTGGGGGCATTTTCTTACATGACCCAGTTTTAGAGAATTTGAGGCAGCATGTTTGCTATATTGCTTCCATGGGTGGTTTGTTACTTTAGAGAAAGAGCTGAAGGGTCTCAAGCAGAAAGAGTGGACAAACAGACTGCATGCGAAACACACTGACCGTACAGGGCTGGGTGTGCGAGTAATGGACTCCATCAATCTAAAAACCGAAAAACGGTGTCAAGTCAGAAATGACTCATCTCCCATTTCTGTCTCCTGTAGATTTGTGAGATGATTTACATCCCAATTCTCTCTCGAAATCGATACACTGTATCGAAATTGTGGCAAAAATAACTGGAAGCTCAACGTGCAGATCTGACGATCATTTGGAGGTGAGGAGAAACCGGACAGACGCTTGTCGGAGCGACCCCAGGCCTGGCAGCTGTACTGACATCTGGCCTGGTCACAAAGCTGTGCACGAATGAGGGAAACTCTCTGTCTTGCTTTTCCCCAGTAACTAACTCTCAGATACTCGGAGATGCGTGGACACAGTAAGACCAAAGGCACATGTCCGGGGCTCCGGCTACATCAGGGGCTGCCCTCTGGGGGAGCCGGATGGCTCTGGCCCAGCCGAGGGATTCAGGTCTCACAGGCTCCTCTCTGTGCCCCTCTGGGCCCGGGCGACACACACTAGGTGACACGGCTCTGCACCCTGAGGAGCCCCGTGAGATGAGACTGCGTAAGGACCCCGACTGACCTCGTCGGGGCTGGAGGCCTGGTAGGCACGGTTCTCATCGCTGAGATCTTGGTCCACCTCAGCGCACTCCGCCTCCCCGGCCGCACCGGTTCGAGACTCATACACTGGCGTCACGTTGTGGCACAGAGCAATGGCCTTCACTGCTTCGTGGACTCGACTGCTAACACTTCTTCTAACTTTGGGAGCCGAAGACTGGGCTATTCTTGGTGGTGTGGAACTGGTACTGTTTCCACTGGCTTGAGAATGCACCTGCAACAGAGTGTAGCAAAGCTGGAGATAAAGCTGATACCGGAATTAATACAGACTGTTTTCATAAGCTAATCAGCCATCAATAAGAAAAGTGCCTTGACTTGGTGACCTAATTTGATTCTGACTGTCTTATCTATTGGTGTGATAAGCTGTTTTTACTCTAATACTGCAAAGTGCTTTGATATTTCCCAGTTGTCAAGTATACCAAAGTATTTGCCATAATACCTAAAATATGACAATTTTCTTTTACTAGATCCAGTTTAACCATGGCATTAATTTTCTAAGTCTTTGATAATTCCTGTTTATTCATTACTTCTAGAAGCAGAGTAAGCTGAAGAACAAAACAGAATGGCATATTTCACAACCGCTTTCATTTTTCTTTAAAAAATGCTATATAAAATGGTATAAAGTTAGAAGCAGGAAAAATGTTCATGAATCTTCCCTTAATACCATAAATTAATCTAGCTTGCAACAGTGTCTGATCAGTGTCTAATTTCATAGACAATAATCAAATACGATGAACCATCGCATTCTGAGGAAAAACGATCCCCATGTCGTATCTCAGAACCGTGTTCTCTTGCAGTAACTACCAGTTGGCACTGATGCGCTTGCTGGCTCACATCACACACAGCTGCGTCGGGGCATCCGTCTCCACCAGCAAAGCGGGTGACTTCTTGACATTCACCTCCTGCGTGGGGTCGGCGGGGGAGGTGAGAGGACACTCCCCGGCCCTGGCAGGACTGTCACACTTCTTCAGTTAACTTCAGAGTAACTCATGACACTCCTCCTTAGGAACCAAGTCTCTTGCTGTTGGCTGGGGTGTGCAGAGCCACTGAGCCGTGAACACTCTGCCCATCAAATTACAGTGCTGTCTAATGAGGGGTTTAACTTCTCTGCTCAGCTGGCACCGCCCTTCCGAGAGCAAGTGCTTCAGACCCCACATCTGCGTCCTGCTCACCCTGCTGCCACTCCAGCAGGAGGGAACTCGGCTGACTTCTTCCTCTGAATTATGTTACGTGTACCCATGGCCATATACTTTAATTTCACACAAATTCCATTAAACATCATACCCTCTATCACCGACTGCTTCCAGTGGGGAAATATAATCAGGTCATGAGAAATTTCTGTGTCCTTACTGTGGGGGCCTGGAAGGCTACTGTCACCCCAGTAAGACAACAGAACCTAAGGAACACATTTCACAAGGGAAGTGCTGTCAACCAGCCACCCGAGAGGTTTTAGTAAAAAAAATTTTCTAAGTCCTCTTAAATGGAATTGTTTTAAGTATTAAGTATTTGTTGTTTTTATATAATGATTTCTCTTTTCTGCTTTGATTTTTTCTAGCAAAATAACTTACTTGTAGCTATAAAAGTCATATTCATGGATAACCTATTACTACTCGAGGTCAGAAAACACTGAACTGAAATGAACGACATCCATGCACATATATAAGTTATGTGCATGGATGTATACTTATGAGTGACAGACACTACATGCAATACACATACACACATGAGGTTTTTTCATCAGACAGCATGGCAAAATTAAAGAAGAGTATATGCCAGCCTGATAGGCATTACAGCAGAGAGGGAAGGCTTTCACAAAGCCGAGGGTAAGGCTGACCGTCTACCCTGAATTCTGTCAGCGTGGAAACGGAGAAGGGCGAGTGGGAGCCAGCGTATGCACACCCAGGCTGGGGCGAGTGCCCAGGATGACGTGCGCCAGCCTCTGGTGGGTGTGCCCCACCCACAGGCGCTGCAGTAGAGCGGAGGGGCACACGTGAGGTGCTGCTTCTCTGCAGAATGATCTGCCCCCTGAACCTGATGTGCCTCAGCTCATTATTACATGGGCAACCACATTCTGCCCCCCATCAGCACAGAGGCGAGGGCACACTGTGGAGGTGACGACTCCTCCAGACCGTGGTCCTTATGTGAGTGTCTGGGGAAGACCCCACTGGATGCCAGGTTTGCTCACACAGAAGTGGCGTTGTATGTTGTATGACAGGTAAGAAGAAATCCAAAGGAAAACCAACACCATTTGAAAACAGGGTTCCAGGAACTGTGGAGCCACAGTAAACACTAGAAAATGGCTCGGGCTCCCCACCCCCCACTGATCACGGCATGACCCACACACACAGAGCAACCCTCACAGGTCTGACGTTCCCAGGCTGGAATGTTAAGACGGGTTTCAGGCCACAGACCCCCCCACAGACAGCGCACAGCCCACACTGTCTCTGGCAAATGCTGTGAGTGCCAGGGTGCACCCTTATGGGAAGCCAGGAATTCCCACTCTCGCGACCCCCGAGAGCTCCAGGGGCTCCAGGGAAAAAGGTAAGACTTGGGTCATGTCAAAACAAAACAACAACAGAGTCCTTATGTAGCAGAGATACAGACTAAATATTTAGGCAGGAAATGGTGTGGTCCTGAGCCTCCCTTCAAAATCACGCAGTGAAGGAGAATGGCCGTGGAGGGGCCGTCAGCCAAGCTGGGGTTCCCTGCAGGGAATGGCAGCCGTACGAGGGCTTGCAGCACACTGACAAGATGAACAAACAGAATGTGCCTTTGCAAAATACGACAAAGTCTTATTAACTACGAGGAAAAACAGGAACTGTTAAACACATCTGATTAAAGCAGCGTTCTACTTTATATTCTTAAAAACACTACATTTACTGAACAGCTTTTGAAATAATTCACGAAGAAAATGTAATATAAGTAAAATGACTCAAGGTCATTATGTCCTCTGATTATATAATACAGAAATGCTTATTTAAAGCATATTGATTTAAAAAGTGCTTTTAAATCAAAATGCTTTGATTTAAGAAATGACCTGAACAACTTTTTATTTCTAAACCATAACTGATGACTGCAGGAACGCAGGGTCGTTAGTCCGCAGGCTGTTTCTCCTGGCACAGCTCTGCAGGAAGCCGCACGGGGCCCATGGTGTACCTGGGCGGGGGCGCTGGCGACGTGGCTCTGGATCTCATCCATTGTGTCTGCCCCGTAGGACACGGTGCCCAGATGCAGCCGCTTAAATACCATTTCATTCTGGGTGAGAGTCCCTGTGAAGAAGCAGCAGTGAGGTCTGAGTTACTACAGGAGCTCAGTGGGAGACTGGCCTGCACAGCCCATGTCTGGGCCCCAGGCGGATGTGCCTCCTCCATCCGCACACATTGTGACGTGCCTGCTACGCTTTTCATTTCAGTGGTGAGGAACGGCGTGTGCTTCCCAGCAGGCCAAGTTCCCTTTTAAATAGCTTTTAACAACGTGAAGTGTTCTATTTACATGAAGAATGTCCAGTGTCTGTCCTTCAGTTCAGATCTGTTATTTGGTACAGATGCAATTTTTGCCCGTTCTGAAAAAGGCAGGCATAAAACTGGAGAACTGAGCTCCTGTCTCTGTAAGTGTGCTTTAGAAACTGCCTGGGAAAGACATCAACCAGCCAAAGCAGCCTGCCAGTTTCAAAAAAACCCATTTCCAACCAGTATTTCTGACTGAGCAGAAACACATGCACCCGTGAGCATCACTGGGAACAGAAAGACAGGTGTCTCTTCAGTCACGTCTCACAGCGAGCCACAAACGTACTCCTGTCCCGCCGCCCCCCAGCAGACAAGGGCACAGGGGTGCGGCCCAGGGTCAAGGCCACTCCCCTGGGCCGCTGGCCGGGGACTGAGCTCCAGGAAGCACCGCACTCTCAGTGCAGAAGGAAGCAGTTCACGAGAGGGCACCACAGGCTGGCTTTAGGAGGTGTCACCGTTTCAGCATCCTATGGAAAAGACACACAACCCAATGACGGGAAGTAACACTACGAGTAGAGATGACAGTATGCATTTTAAAACTTGGTGAACTTTCATTAAAAGTGGCACATAAATCACACTGTTATACACCTTAATGACTATGAAAGGAGTCCCTAACCCCTTGATATATGTATCACTTAATATAAAAAAATATATACAATGCATGTAATTTTTGCTTATCTGGGGAAGTCTGATGCCCTGCAAACATGCACACCACGTGCAGCACGTTAGAGCACAGACCCACTGACACCGATGTGGACACAGGCAGTCGTACAGACAATCAATTACAATAAACGTCAGACTATAAAACTCATAAAATATTGACTAATTTTTGTTTTTTTCTGGCACACATGAAATTGAAAATAAAATACAAAGTGTTTCACATCTGTCTGTGACTCCATACACATTAAGATTAGTGTTCAAAGCAAAACAGTTCTTCTGACTCAGAACTCCCACCAGGACACAGGCGATTTTAAAATAAAGGGAAAACCTATATTTTACAATTGCTATTCTAGTGACTGTTTTGATAAGCCCTCCCACAAGGATGGGTATAATATATCAGCTTCATAAATCCCAAAGAGCATACTATCAGAAGACCAACAGTTTTATAAATTTTACCTTTTACAAAATTCAATGTAGCCCTGTTAACATGTTGGGTAAATGGCTTGGAAGTTCCCTGAAGGTAACTGAGAATCACAACGAAAATAACACTAAAGGCAGTTTATACAGCTGCTGCTTCTCATTACGCCATCTTCATTAAATAATGGAGAAATAACTTAGAACACTAGTTCACAGTAAATAATGGAGTTAGCAAAAATTCAGTCTTCAGATGAAATGAGGTCCTACAGATGCTCTGTATCAAATTTGAGAGGGAAGCAATAGATCTATTATTACCTATAGTCAAAGAATAATGAAATCTGCACAAATCCCACTGGAATAACCACAAAGTTCAGCTGTCACGTGGGCTCAAATGAGCAGTTCTCTGAAAAATTATTTAACAATTACATTATTTAAATTAAAAATGTTTCCCTTATCAGACTGATATAAAGGGATTCCTTTAGACTTTTCTCTGATGTACAGTGGATGTGAAGCACTGTAACTTACGTTGAGCCATTGTAATCAGGGTAAGATGAGTAATACTTTCAGCCTAGCTTTTCTGTACTAACCGTCTTACAGAGAGCTGAGGTGAAGAATATTACCACGGGCACCTGTGTGCCTCTGGCCGAAAAGGGCCAGGCTGCAAGGCAGGCCTGGCTGTGCTGGGACTTGGGGGCCAAAGCCACCACCATGGGGCCACCACAGGCCTGACGCGGCAGTTCCACCACTCCACTCCCCCTCTCTTCATGGTCTGTACGCAATCAGCTGCCAGCCTTTCCACCTTCACCTGGAAGAAAGGTGAGCTCTGTCCCCCACAGGCACCTGGGGCCTCACTGGTCAGCTTCCCCAGGGGTCCAGCCTAGAGCCTCCCTGCTCACCAGCACTTCCCCCTAGTGTGGGGAACCCCACGTCTCTTCCTTCACTGACACACCACAGGCTGTCCACATGTCCCAGCGTGACACAGCCTCCGCTGTCACACATCCCTGACAGGCTGGAACCCCTGCATTCATCTGGCAAAAACTTGAAAAGGTTTAGCGGTCGGTGGGCTGCTTCCAAGCCCTGCCCCAAGCTGCTGCCCACTCTCAAGCCTCAGAGTTCAGCAGCACAGAGAGCCACCACCTGTCCTGCGTGGAGGTAGCCGAGGACAAGGAGGGACTGTGAGACACGCCAGGCCCGCCAGCAGCAAGGGCCCTTTCCTGGAGAGCCACAGCGCTGCGGGGAGAGGGACGGGCACCCAACAGTCCTGCTACCGAGAGGCAGTCAGTGCTCCAGACACCGAGGGGAATGGTCGACACGGCCTGGGCGAGGCTGGACGGCTGCATGGAGGCAGCAGGCAGCAGGGATGGAGGCAGCAGGGGACGGAGGTGGTGGGTGACTGGGCGTGGCAGGGGACACCAGCAGCAGGTGTCTGGCCCTGAGGAATTGTCAGTGAGGGGAGGGTGGGAGAGCTGAGCGTGTCCAGTCACCAAGGGGACCCCATGCCATGCTGCTGGGCTCCGATTTCATTCCGGAGACTCCCATGTGGGGGGTGGTGACTGGTCACCAACCTGGTGGCGGGGGCCAAAGGAGAGGAAAGAGCTGCCATGAGGTCTAGGTGAGACAGAAGAGAGGAGACAAATCCACTCTGAACTCCCCTGAAGTCCGGACCAGAGAAGGCCGGGGCACCAGCATGGGACACAGAGGCCCCAACCCCACTCAGGAGGCCATTGCGCCAGGCGACGAGACACGGAGGTGGGCAGAAGAGGGTGGCTTGGCTGCTGGGCCTGGGCTCAGGGGCTGGTGGTGGCCGGCTGCATCCTTAGCCCTCACGGAGCCGCGTTTTGGTCAGAGCCCCGCTGCCCAACGTCCCCTTGTAAAGCTCACACCCCAGCAACGCAGGCAGGTCTTACTGGTCCTTTCATGCCTTAAAGCCCCAGGCTGGCCTCTCAGGCACAGGGCTCGACCCAGCGACACTGTAACAGTGTGAGGCCGTGCGCCGCGCTGTCACCATGTGGAGGTAGCCATGCAGAAACCTCCTCACCGTCTGCTACAGATGGGCGGGCAGGCACTACCTGAGCTCCATGAGTAACTGAAGCAGCTGCTAGTGGTCAGGCTGCCAGCACATCAGTGAGGTGGGAACATGGAACCCTTCGCTACATATTCTGTGTGTCTCCCTCCAAGTCCAGCTGCCTCGATCCAACTCTTGCTAATGGACCAAGAACCAAGTTTATGTGCTGTGCTCTTATTTGTTGAGGAAGCTGAAAGCTTGATTCAAAGAAAGGTTATAAGGCATATTAGGAAAAAGAGATCAAATTATTATTGACGAATATACTGATCAAAGTGTTATCAAACAATTATCAAAGATCAGAACTATCCCTGCAACTCAGCCGTTCACACTAAAGCGCGCGCGAGCCGTGGGTCCTCAGCCTGCAGGGCTTCGGGAGGCAGCTCTGTGGTGCGGATGGGGGCACACCTTGCACCGGGAGCCTGGGCAAGGCGGGACTGGGATGAGCAATGTCGTACATGCCAAGCAGACGCACTTGTGCAAGCTGTCGCTCTTGCTACACGCCCCACGCAGCCCCGAAGTGGGCCGGCCACGTGAGCCCAGACTGGCACCTGCGCCAGGCTCCGCGCCATCGGCAGCACTGCCAGCGCTCCAGCGAGGGCACCTGCGCTTGGACATCGAGCTCCAGAATCTGCGCACTCATCATGAATACTGCACAGCTATCTGCACAAGTGTTATCCTCCTCAGGCCTCACAGAAGCACTGGGGAGACAAGCCCGTGTGGCCAGGGCTCAGAGCTGAACGCACATCGTGCCATGGAGCAGGGCCCTTTGCTGCAGCAGGAACCAGGTCGAGATCACATTTGCACTCGGGGTGCAAGAAATGCTAGAGGATCGTTATGTAATATAGTCTCCACTTTAAAAAATAACTACCGGAGTTTTTGATGACACGATGGCAAAAAGGAAGATAAATGTGCTTTTACATAAAACACATTCTAGTTAAAAGAAAATATGTTATAGCAAAAAGAAATTAAGACTATCCTCCCCGCCAGTCAGTCCTCTTACCAAAGATCTTTTCCTAGTTGGCAGTCTGAGGGTAAGGTGTTTTCATTTTTATTTTGAAATAATTAGATTCACAGAAAGCTGCATCAGCAGCCCCCGCTGGCTGTACCTCACACCACCGGCGACACTGGCCCAGGACCGTGATGCCGCACATGGTTCCATGGCACTGCATCACACGCAGAGGCGGAAGCCCCACTGTAGCCCCGCTCAGAACCAACTGCCTCCACAAAGACCCCTCGACTGCCCCGCCCCCGGCAGTGGGGGCCAGGGCTCTGTCTGCGCAATGCCATCATCCCTAGAGTGGTCCAGGCTGCCGTGTCACCCCCACTGACTGCCCAGCAGAGCAAAGTCCGGGGCCATGCTGGCTGGGGAGCTGGGTTGCCTCTGATAGCTGGAAAGGAAGTCTGGAGCCCTGCCCAGCCTTTGGGGCAGGGGACACAGGCTTTCCCCCCGCTTTGGGGAGATGGATCAGATGTATGCACAGTGTGCAGTCAAGGCAAGCAGCGTGGTGGCGTGCTACTCACTACCATGATCTCGGAGCGCTGGCAGATGCCCCCTCCTGCTGCACGACCACGCAGACAGTTTTGCTGCAGTGTTTGGATGGAAGGAAGCGCACACGTTCTGTCTCGCCAGGCTGCTCCCTGGCTTGTCTGTGCCCACGGCAGTTCCAGGTTGCTGGCTCCTCTAGTCCTGGTCTTGCAATACGTGAAGCAGAGGACATGCAGGGAATTGGCCACTGTCACCCCGAGGCCCAGCCTCTGGCCAGTCTGTGTTCTCCCCCCACATCTTGTGCATGTTCCACATACAAAGTCACATTGTTTGCACTTAGTGGGAGGAACAGAAGGCCCTTGCTTTCATCTTAACAACTGTAAATGCTCATGTACCCTTCTAACACAGAATACCTTTATGACAAAGCTGGAAGCATTGTACAAAAAAGCAGAAGACGCCTGGTGTATTTAATTCTCTCCTGTCTTGAAAAGTCGTTTATCTGAAAAACCTTTTTTTCCTCTCTTGACTGACTTTGCAAACTGTAGTTACTTGTGAGTTTAACACAGACTTAGGACCATGCAAATATTTGTAAAAGCAACATGACAATGTTTAGAGAAAACCCACATGTATTCACATTAGCTGAATTTTGGAACATTGATGTTTATTTCCAACTTCAACTTAATATTGAGTCATTAATAGCTGGCAGTAATGAACCTGATATCAGAAACACCCACACTAGCACTTCAGTAGGAGTGAAGCTGTGCCGATAACACAAAACATCCAAAAAGGAAACGCGGGGTGAGGGTGGGAGGCGTGGCTGGTATGAGACCCGCCATGCGAAGGCCGTCCTTCAAACACCCGTTCATTCTGCCCTCATACATTACATCCCATTCCCCGTACTTCAGTGGGCCAGAGAGGACTAAGAAAACCCTCAGAGAGTCCTGGGTATGAAGCCTCACTGCCTTTGATGCTCACCTTTCCTGGAGGAATGGAGGATGAAAGACGGTCCTCCCACCTAAATGTACGCATCACAGCCATAAACGTGACCATGTGCCAGGCCTGCTCCAGCAGGCCAGCATGCGTGTGCTGCTTTGAGGGTACCAGCTCTGGATGTCTTACTGCCCAATGTCCCACCTTCCTGGTCAACAGCATCCGACGTCCTGGAACCCAGCGGCCATGGGCGTCAGTCCTGCCCTGCATGTGCACACACACGCACACGCACACCCATGCGGAGATTTTAATTACAAATGTGAGAAATACAAAATACCTGGAACTGAAAAGTTCAGAATGTGCTTTGCTTTTCGTCAGACATACACAAGTGGATGGGGTCCCGGGAGGCGCTGGGCAGCCACCACTTCAGCTCAATCACCCAGGACCAGCTACCTCCATGCGACCCCCCACCAGCACAGGTGACACCAACCAGACCCGCCATCCACCAGCGCGCGGGGGGCTGGCGCTCCCAACAGGAGGGCTGTCACAGGGAACACTTGTCCAGGGCGCCACACCAAGCCTGATGGTGCCCTCTCACTGCCGGGAGGCCTGTGGGCCCAGGTCTGGCGTCCGCAGCCCCTTACTCCAACTCCCCGCTCCTTCTCCTCCTTGAGCTTGAGCTTGTTAAGAAACTGACTGGGAGACGGTCTCGTCTCCCGCGGCCTGCGCTCTGCTGCCTGGACCCCGTCGATCTGCTCCCCTCGAACCTCCATGCTCTGAACTTGCCGGAACTGCGCTGGCCGTGTGCAGGGCACAGCTCCTCCACCGCAAGGCTGGACACCTGGCAGCCTTTTTCCACAGCCAGCAGGTTAGCCATGAACTCCTGCACCCACAAATCCATCCTGGGTTCAAAGAAGTATAGGTTTGAATCACATGACAGATCACATACTTTGGAGCATTGTTTTCCTGAGATCATCAAGGACGAAACATCCGGTATTCCCAAACGCAGTATATCAGTATGGGCAAGAACATTTTTTCCAAATCAAAGGCACCCTGTCAGAATCACTCCATTCAGGCCATGTCTAGACAGTAAAGGTGGTGTTGCTGAGCGACCACATCTTAATACATCATTCTAGCCACTTGTCCTTGACTTGCCTGGTTGCAGCATTTCAAGTTCAGGAGATTCCTAACTTCTACTCTGCTATTATGCTTTCTTCTTACCACCATTTGGAGAAATCTCTAGAGTGACTCCACATGTGCATAAAGATCTACTGAGAATATAGGAGGCCAGACAGTCACCACAGATAAACACAAGCAGATGAATATATCGTTGCACATACACATTTAGTTTAAAATAATTGGAAAGATAATTGGAGCCCAGGTTTGAACTGTTTCTTTCTCCTTTTAGGTTATGTTTATAAAGCTTAGTACTTAGGTAGATACCTAAGTTCTTTATTTGGTTGCTTAACTGAGCTGTGGAGAATGAAATAGAAAACAAATTTAGAGTACTTTCAGTTTAAAAAGATGATCATTTTACATCTTACATTCAGATCTACAATCCATTTTAAGCTACTTTTTGTGTATGGTGTGAGGCAGGGGTCCAACTTCATTCTTTTGCATGTGGACACCCAGTGTTCCCAGCACCAATTTGTTGAAAAGATGATTAATTCCCTCTTGAAATGTCTTGGCACCCTTGCTGAAAACGAACTGACCTTGAGTGTTACAATCCATTTCTGGCCTACGCCCGTCTGAATGCCAGCGCCTCGCTGTCTCAAGCACTGCGGCTTTGACTGAAGTCCAGAAATGGAAGTGTGAGTTCTTCAATTCTGTTCTTTTTTCCAAGACTGTTTCAGCTACTTTGGGTCCCTGATATTTCCTTATGAATTTCAGGGTCAGACTGTCAATTTCTTAAAAGGCAGCAGCTGGGATTTTGATGTGGATTGTGTAGAATCTACAGATCAATTTGGGGAGCACCACTGCTGCCTTAGCACTGTGCAGGACTGACTTTATTTTTTGATTTCACTGTAAATGGAATTGTTTTCTTAATTCTATTTTTTGAGAGTTCATTGCTAGTGTATAAAAATATAATATGTTTTATAAATTGACCTTGTAGCTTAAACCTTAAACTCATTTGTTGGTTCTAATAGATTTTAGGGGATTCCGTACGATCTTCTATATAGTGACCATGCCACTCATAGTTATACCTTCCTTTACAGTATGGGTGCTTTTTTTTTTCTTGCCTAATTGCCTTGGCTAGAATCCTGAATGTTCACAGCATTATTCATAATAGACAAAAAGCAAGACAACTCTCATGTCCACCAACTGATAACTGGACAAATAAAATGTGGTCATCCACAGGGTGGAATATTACTCAGCAACAAAAGGAAACAAAGTACCTGGTAATGCTACACTGCAGATGAACCCTGAAAATGTCATACTGAGTGGAAGAAACCAGTCAAAAAAGGCAGCACACTACATGGCTCCATTTCTGTGAAAAGTCCAGAATAGGCAAATCTACTGAGACCGAAAGGAGACGGGTGGCCCAGGGCCTGGCGGGGCCAACATGTACAAGGTGGCTTTGTGGAGGGCGAAAATGCTCGGCACTTAGACTGGTGAGGATCGTATGACAGGTACGCCAAACGCCAGGAGGAGTGCATCTCAATGGTCTGTCATTTGAATCAAACACTGCTCCATCTTCTAAAATTTCAGAGTCACTAATAAATTATCTTTTAAGCAGTTTAAACTGTTATTTTGCCACTTGAATAAAAATATTTGTATCTTGTTGGGTTAAAGAAACTAGCATGTTTATGCAGACATTCCTTTGTGTAAGTGGCACATATCATGTCTTAACATATTAAGATGAATCCTGATATGCTTTTTGCAATTTCAGTGGTGTTTTCATGGCTGGCTCTGAAACGCTCTGACTCAGGAGAGTCAGCACTCGCTTCAGGCTTCCTACACCCTCCTGTACAGAAGATGAGTAGGGGTTAAATCGGTTATTAAGAGTCAGTAGTACTTGTCAAATCTTATTTTAAATGATTTCATGATTTCAACCAGCTGATACTTTCTACAATTTTTGTCATCTTGCTACAACAGAAGTTAGTACATCCCAAATTTGAAACCTCACAAGAGGAGGGACTAATTCAGGCAGAGATCAGGACAGCCCCCATGCCATGGAGCTCAACAGTGACTGGTCAGGATAGTAGGTCCATGAGCAGGAAATTATCTTTTGATAAAAGGGCTGTTTGTGACTCCTGGGGGGGAAAAGCTATGGCGCTTTAAAAAAAAACAGAGTTTTTGTACTACAATGAGCAAATGAGGCAAAGAGGAAATAAATTTCTAAAGAAAACATCCTGCAGGCATCTTCCTGAGGGTGCGACAGATGACAGACGCGATTCACAACCACGCAGAGGATGCATCATCGGGGAAGCAGATGCAAGCTTTCCGATCAAGTATTCCTGGATTGCGATCTGGCCTCATACCAAAGCTCACATGGCCATAGCAGAGCGCAAGAGTGAGCATAACAGAGAAGCACAGGTAACTGACTGATGGCTCCCAGGGACAGCTTACCTAACCGCATACAATTTCCTGTGAAGATTCCTGTTAAAGTATCACCACATGGGATCCACAGCTCTATTAAAACACAAAATTACTTAGACCTTAAAATAAAGGAATAAAAACAAAACTTCCTGAAGTGGGAAGACTGATTTACCAAACTCGAGTATGCACTTTTACAAACATTTGACATTATCTAATGTGGAATCACATATTACATTTGCTGGAAATAAGGCTTTCTCAAATTCTGATTCCCAGCACCATACACATCTGTTCAATTACTGCATGTATCTCAATTGATCCAAACACCCCCAAAATGTTAAGTACAGTGCTCACACCCAAGTGCACACATTAGTTCATGGTATAATCGAAGGCCCCAATTGTCATTTTCAGGTCTAAGAACATCAATAAACCCTCCCAATCTCACCTGGGAGAGGCGTGAGCCACACTGAGCAGCGCACATGCCCTGATGCCCTTGGGAGCCGCATTTCCCCAACACAGCGGATGCTGTCCCATGAAAAGTCACATGTGTCGGTCTAAACAACGTGGCATTTTGGGTAATGGATGTATAATTAAAACGTAAGTCCTTAAAAACCTGTTGTTTTAGTGGTTGTTTTCAGTAATGGCTTTGTTTTACATGAAGATAAAAACTCCCTGACAAAGGAATTAATGTATTGCTTTAATAGGCTGCACCCTGAGTTAAGTTTTAAAATTTATGAGTTCTCTGCAGCATTGTTCTTTAAACAATGGCACTGTCAGACGCCACCAGTGAGAAGACGAACGTGCTCCCAGCAGATTAAGTACAAATGATCTGTCCTACGGTTCCAGCATCCTCTGCTCGTTCATCAGGGGCGTCTAGCATTTCTGGTCAGTGTCAATATGCTCTGCATCCTGGCAGTTAACAGATGTCTACTCTTGTCGAATGAATTACTTTATGTTTCACGCACTGGTGGCCGCAGATGTGTCACTATAGCAACATCATTAATTTCAGATCTCACCGGAAACGTGCACTCCAATCAAACCTAATTATACCACACTGCTTTCTTGTCCACAAGAAGGAAACTATCATGCAATTATCGGAAAACTTCGTTTCTATTCTGCGCTGCCAAACAAGAGTGGCCTAGAGACAGGCATCTGTCAGCAAGCTGAGTGGTGGGACACAGGCCTGACTCGACCCTCAGCCAGGACTACCTCACTGCTGCACCAGACAACTGCTCACGCTCAGTCATTTTGGTTGGAACGCAGCCCTGGAAAGACATCTGCAAACTGCCTCATGACCCCACCCCGGCCACTGAGAACTGGGAGGTCTCTATGCCCTCTCCAAACACACCTCAGTGATGCTGGAGACTGCCACGGAGAAGAATAAAACCTGACCAACTTCTGGCTTGCATCCTCAGGGAGAAGCAAGAGCTGAAATTACTTGTAGGACCAATGTAAGGAAGAAAAACAGAGCGCCATTACTCACACTCCCGGAATGAAAGTGCACATCAGCAAGTATCAGACAAGTGTTGTGCCACCAGGACAAGGAGCCGAAGCAGGCAGGCAAAGTGTCTGGGGCTTGGCATGATGCGCAGCCCTGCGTGTGCCCGGCTGCCCCCTGCTGTGCGGCCCCCACTGCCTTTCTGGATGATGACACAGGGCTCTGGTCAGAGTGTAGGGTATCTGCCCAAATCACATGTCAAGGGGTGATGCTGCGAACGGCCTCTGTCTGACTGTGTGAGAAGCCTGGTCTTACACTCCAAGCGTGGGTGGGACTGAGTCCTGTCACCTGCCTGTAGTGATAAGATACTAGCAGTGAGCCCTCAGTCTCCATCACCTACAGTTCAGTCAGTGTGGCCTTTACAAATGGACTCCAGGAGGAAGAGGCCCAGGCCCCTCTGGCTGGGCAGCATCTGATACCTTCGGCTTTGACAAGGGGTACAGCAGAAGTGATGGGGCCAGACACTGAGACCAGGTCTTGGGTGAAGATCTGCTGGGAGGCGTCCAAATGCAGGTGACTGTATGAGCCCCTCCCCACGCCCTGTAACAAATAGCTAATAGAATGTCCTCAGTCACCCTATAAAGTCAACTATGTCAGATTTTAAAGTGGGAAAAATGACATCTTCACTGCATGAGGACAGCCTATTCACGCAAAGGGTAACACCTATCCATTAATCAGGTCTTCTGTGAGGTCTTTCAAAATTGTAACTTGCCTCCACACAGGTCTTACATATTTTTTGTTTGAATTTATTTTTAATTACTTTTTACTTTTTGTTGCTATTCTAACTGAAATTTTTAACTTTTAGTGGTGTTCCAATTGTTCCTGGTATATGGAAATGCAGTTTAATTACAAATACAGACTCAACATCAAAATTAAACTCTTTTATAATTCTAAAAATTTTCCTGATGGCTCCTCCATGTTTCTTTGCGGACAGCCATTTGTTCTCCTTGAGCACAGCCTGCTTGTGCACACCAGCGCTCAGAGCCCACCCAGGGCGGGTCCTTGGTCTGGCACACGTGTCCGTGAAACCAGCCTGATTAGGGCAGTACGCCAGGTGAGCTCCTGCGGGTGACCCGCACCCTGCCTGGACACTTGCTGGCTGTAAATCTGCTTTTCTCCAGGACTCGCCAATATAGGAATGTTCTCACCCTCCGGCAGGACCTTTCTGGGTTTGGGTTTCCTTTGTGTTCTGGCTTTAAACTACTTTCGGTTGTTTTCCAGAAATAACTCAATTTCCGGACCCTTAAACAGCACTTCTGCTTGCTTTCGAGTGTTGTTACAGATTCATTCTTTAAGCATTTCCCCGTCAGCTAGTGAGGCTGGGAAAGGAGAATCTGAAGGCATTTTCCCAGCCTACCTTCTAAACTGGAGCCCCTCAAGTTATTACTTCTGTTATTTTCATTTTTGATCATCACCTTCCAGTCAATTCCGGAACATCCCACAACACAAACCCTACGAAAACCGAGCAGGCCAACAGCCGGACACTGACTGAACTGTGGCGAGTCGGACGCTCAGGACAAAGGCTGACATCTGCGGGGCACCGTGTGCTCACGCCTGGGGCTACAGCGTGTCTCCGCCTCACTACGCATCCTGCTTTTTCCATAATGTTACCATCGTCTTCACCGCAGCCCCTTACATGTTACCCATGTACCTGAGCCACTGTGAATGGGCCTCCATTCTCTGGTCTGTTCTATGCACACGGGAACTATACTGTCACTCTGACCTGTGACCTGTCACTACTGGTTCTTATTTTTGCAGGTTGTTACAGCCACAAACATTTGTATCTTCTTTTGGTTGCATATCTTACTTCTACTTGTCTTACTGCAACAACTACAATAACACATGTTAAATAACAGTATTGCTGGCAGATTTCTCTTTCTTCTTCCAGACTATAATGAAGATTTTTCTAATCTTTTAATAAGAATAATGCTGAATTTTATTTGATACATGTTTTATTATGTTATATAAATCTTTTATTTCTAGTTCATTAAGAATGACTAGACATTTAAATCATGAATCAATAACTCATGAGGGTTTTAACCTTTATATGGATTTTATTATAGTACTAGATTCAAGTTGTAATTTATTTAGTGTATTATGGATTGAGAAGAATCCTTTAATGAAAAAATGGAAAAAGGTCAAACAGAATTTTGGGCATGAAATCTTAATGGGGTAAATAGTTTATAGTACGCTCTTTAGGAGAACGTTAATGCTATTGTTAAATACCAAATTCACATATCTTATTAACTATTATTTTCTTTCAGTTGCTCACAAGTATCATTCTATAATAAATAAGCAATTTTTGCTCTTAAGAAGCCATGAGAGGTGTAATAAAGACAGTTAAATAAAACAACAATTGTCAGGATGCAGAAAGTTAAAGATATAGAAGTATGTCATTTAGATCTCTAAGAGTTTGACATTTTGCTAGTAACTCTGGTAATACTTGCATATCAGAAGACAAAAGGTAGAGCGTGGGAAATTCTAAATATGAATTCAGCACTATCACGCGCATGCCCCAGGACCATATGTGGGCATGTGCACAGGGATTGCTTCTCCTCGGACGCTCTCTGGTGCATCCAAAGGCAGACACAGACCATGAGCTGTACCTGTTTTGTCGGTCAGCAAGTACACCAAGCGCCCCAGCTCCTCCGGGATGGTGCTGGTCCGGACGACCGTGCCAGGAATGTTGTCATCTTTCATAATCATCCACCCATATGCTGCTTTGCCCATATCCAAGTTCACACGCAAACTGCCAAATGAAACCCACCACAGTTGTTAGTGGGACCCAAACCCATACAACCCTTTCACGTTCATGTTTCCCATATAGGCTTAGTTACACATATGCATTATCTTTAACTTTACATGAAATAGACAATACTGGATTTTAGACTTTACAATAAATGAACTTGTTGACATTTAAGTCACCAAATGCTTTTACACCCAGCATGTGTTGGCAGGTGATGGGGAAATGGGTGGCAGCATCCTCTTGTCCTCAGGCCTGGTTTGTGGTATTGGAAAGAGAAAAAGGTGGGTGAGTGTAAGCACTCTCCTTCAGGCACAAAGGGCCGCAGGGGTCAAAGGAGAGCAAGTCCATGTTTAAGAGGATCAGGTGGCGTCTTACTGGGAGTACCTGAAATAGGTCTCAGTGTTCATCTGCTCGCGTTACGAGAACACACAGGCTGCCTTCCCAGGATGAGGCACAGTGAGGGGCAGTCCTGCGAGGACGGCCGGCAGAAGGACTGCTCAGAGCAGGGGCTTCTGAGCCAGGGATGCATGATGGGAGAGGGGAGGAGATGGGATCCGAGGCGGTGGGGCTAGAACCACCGGGTAGCGCCTGGATCTCAGTCCCAGTGACAGAGGCCCCCGAGTAGGCGTAGCCATAGCCCAAGTCACTTTAACAGAGGAACCTCTTTCTACTGACCTGCACCCAGCCAGCTCACTGGGTTAACCGATGCACCGTGCCCCACCCAGCCTGGTGCTCAGGCCCCAGCGCACGGAGTGTCTGTGGCTAGAAACTGCCAACCCTCCACTGAGCAGGAGCCAAGCGTGTCCGTTCTCTGACCTGCTTGTGCCGAGTTACACTCATGTTATGTGATTGGATGAAATGTGATTACTAATCAAGAGAACTGTTTTTCCATTTAAGTGAAATGGAATGTTTTTGAAAGACTGCATATGATAAATTGTTTTAAAAAAACATTTTTAAATGAGATGTGTGGGTGAGACAAAAGACTGGAAGAAATTTCAAATGGTTACAGATTCTCATACAGATTTTTCTCACCACCTTAAGGAAATCCAAAGTGGAGATTATAAACGATGCACTAGGAATATGTTTTTTTATGGGAAAACCAGCATGGATCTTGAAAATATACACAGAAGGGCCATGGTTGTCTGTCGGAATACATTCCTGTGCACTAAGTTGAAATAAAACGTACAATTCCTAAAAATTCATTTTTCTCGTTGGTGGTCTCTAAGCAGCCCAGTCATGAGGCTCTGTGCCCTGTGGGCTGCTCCCAGGTGAAGCCCCATGGAGCACCCAGCAGAGCCCTCGGCTAAGGCCGCTTCTGGAGGTGGCAGGATATGCCCCGGTGTGGGGAGGCTGCTGGCTTCTGTCCCAGCCCTGTGCCCACGAGGCTGCAGCAGTCCTGCGAGGAGAGCTTCTGCCAAGACCCCACAAAATCAACCCCAGCCCCGCGGGTCTCCTGCCTGGCTGCGTGCGCCCTGCTGTGCGTGCCTGCCCTGCCTGGTGCCCCCCACACTCCGTCAACTGTATGTCCACGTGTCTCCTCCGTGGCCCAACTTCTCTAAAACCCTGTGCATATGGAACTCCATGTGAACAAATTCCACGTCGCCTGCACCTGCTCACAGCATATCCCGCCCATGTCCTTGCCTGAGTAAAGCTGACTGTTTCCTGGCCACCCCTCAGGACACCGTTGTCTCCCAACTGGGAGAGACATTCTTCTGTGGACAACCTGCCAGGGTCAAGGATGGGCCTCCCGGCTGCTGGCTCCCTGTCCTGATTCTGCACCCACGGAGGCACACCTGCATCAGAGCCCTCATGTCTTTGATGACCCTCCTATACACCCTAGTCTTCATGCAGAACTACAGAGTTCTCCTAAATATGAACTTAGAATATTTAGAATGCTAGAGAAATGCAAAACAAAACAGAAACAAAAATAAGATGCCATTTTTTTTTTACATCCAATAGACTGGCACCAACCAAAAAAACTTGAGAACAGCGTCCGCAAGGACAAGGTTGTGGGGATGAGGGTTTCCTACGGCTGCAAGTGGGGTGCAGAGTGTTACAGCCACTGTACATAGGAGAGTGGCACATGCAGTGACACCGAAGCTGCCCTGGGCCGTGAACCCGCATTCCACCTCGCGCCAGGAGCACCCCTTGCATGTGCACACGATTGCACACAGAATGGGATGGTGTGTACGAGATCTTGCCAATGGAAAGCAAGTTTATGTGTAATACAAAATAGGTAATGCAATACCATTTATGAATTTCAAAAATACACAAACACCTCATAATGTTTGTGGGCTGACCGTATGAGCCAGGGCCGTAAAAACGAGCAGGAAGGTCCCATCCCAACTCCAAGAGTCCCCTCTGGGGAGACAGGAGCAGACAGCACAAGGTGTGTGACTCCACGACACCCAGCTTCACAGGGAGGAAAAGATGTGAGGCACAGACGCGTACATCCATGACAGGTACATGGCCTCTGTCACTATGCTCTGGACTTTTCATGTAGTTTTAAACTTTCCTAACTTACAGTTGCCTCTATAGTAAGCAGAGAAAGCTTAGAACCTAAAAAATAAATGGAGGAGGTCACCCTATCTTGGACAATTTTGTCATAATCCTGCCAGAAAGATGATACTGGCATGGATGGCATTCTACCAGGATGCTCTGAGGGGGTTCACACTAAAATCGTGCCACTGAGGGTGGGCCTGCTGTGCCAGCTGTCATAGGGCAGCTCTTCTACACATCAGCCATGTTGCAATGCCCAAAAATGTTCAGCTGTGTCTGATTTTTTTTTTCATAGAACGTCTTCATTTCATAGACTTTTCTATCATTCAAAAAGAACACACAAATCTTAAATGCAAAGGTAGCAACATTTGGCCAATGAGAACTAGGACATCAAAGACCGTCCACGGGGAGTGCAATAAGCGCAACTCTGCTCAGGCAGGTAGGTGCACATCCCAGCATCTCAACAGGGTCAGGATGACAGAGGCCAAGCGCCACACCTCAAATTAAAGCTGAAATAACTCCCAGGAAAGAAACAGTCAGGACCAGCACTGTGATCGCAGGAAGGGCCCGAAAGTTCTGATGAAAAAGAGGACAAACTACAAAGACAGGGGCCCTGGAGATGATGGAAACGGGTGCTCGGCTCAGAGATGACGCTTTTCTACAGGAGAAATGAAAGCGTTTGTTCAAGAGGCTAGAATTTGGAAAACCAGAAAAGAAAGCATCAAAATGACAGGGTAATCACAGTAAGGAACCTGGCACACGCATGGGACATGTGGGGGGCCAGCTTTCAGGATTATTAGTGCTGACTGCTGTTTTTTTTTTATTAAGGTATCATTGATATACACTCTTATGAAGGTTTCACATGAAAAACATGGTTACTGCATTCACCCGTATTATCAAGTCCCCTCCATACCTTAGTGCAGTCACTGCCCATCAGTGTAGTAAGATGCCACAGTCACTACTTGTCTTCTCTGTGCTACACTGTCTTCCCCATGACCCACACCACACCATGTATGCCAATCATAATACCCCTCAATCCCCTTCTCCCTCCCTCCCCACCCCTTCCCTTTGGTAACCACTAGTCCCTTCTTGGAGTCTGTGAGTCTGCTGTTGTTTTGTTCCTTCAGTTTTGCTTCGTTGTTATACTCCACAAATGAGGGAAATTGTTTGGTACTTGTCTTTCTCCGCCTGGCTTATTTCACTAAGCATAATATCCTCCAGCTCCATCCATGTTGTTGCAAATGGTAGGATTTGTTTCTTTCTTATGGCTTAACAATATTCCATTGTGTATATGTACCACTTCTTCTTTATCCATTCATCTACTGATGGACACTTAGGTTGCTTCCATTTCTTGGCTATTGTAAATAGTGCTGCAATAAACATAGGGGTGCATATGTCTTTTTGAATCTGAGAACTTGTATTCTTTGGGTAAATTCCTAGGAGTGGAATTCCCGGGTCAAATGGTATTTCTATTTTTAGTTTTTTGAGGAACCTCCATATTGCTTTCCACAATGGTTGAATTAGCTTACATTCCCACCAGAGTGCAGGAGGGTTCCCCTTTCTTCACATCCTTGCCAGCATTTGTTGTTCTTGGTCTTTTTGATGCCGGCCATCCTCACTGGTGTGAGGTGATATCTCATTGTGGTCTTAATTTGCATTTCCCTGATTATTAGTGCTGTGGAGCATCTTTTTGTGTGCCTGTTGGCCACCTGAATTTCTTCTTTGGAGAACTGTCTGTTCATATCCTCCACCCATTTTTTAATTGAGTTATTTGCTTTTTGGTTGTTGAGGTGTGTGAGTTCTTTATATATTTTGGGTGTTAACGGGATTATGGCAGAACCATGCATGTCCCAGACTCACACCTGTGCAGTGTGACAGGTGGGCCTCATCCATACTCATTAACGATCAGACTTAAGGCCACTCAGGCGCGCTTCAGATTCCCCAGCAAAACCTGTGCCTGATTCAATTCCATCAAGAAAATAGCAGATAGGATGTCCCTATACTATGTGGTGAAGCTGCTGACATTCAATCATTCTGACTTCCCAAAATGGCAATTCGTATGGTTCTACCTATAAGTACACACTTGAAAAGCAGACTTAAAGAGCCAAGAGTTAATGAAGAAAGTCTGTAGGTAAGCTAAAAAAACACAAATGATCACAGTCTGACTTACATCTGTCCATAGAGTTCACATCTTCAAAATCGTTAAGAACTACACTGATCAGAAAGAAAACCTTTAATCCACAATTACACACACCTTTTAGACCAGTGCCTTACTATCTCTCGGCTGTTTATAATCCTGTTAAAATAGAGAAGCCAACTCCTCTGAGATGACAACACCAGAAGGTGACACTGTGGGGCAGGACGCAGCAGCCCTGGGCTCTGCCTCGGTGGGGCGCTAAGCACCGTGGCCAGGAGGGTGGGCTGGACGTGTGCAGGGACATGACTTCCGTGCCTTCCATCAGATACCAGAACAAAGACAACTCTTTTCTTCATCAGCCAGAGTGAGGAGCCCAGACTGGCTGACCAGCAGGAAAGGCTCACTGAGAGCTGGCAAGTGTCCCCTGAGTGGTCAGTACACTGTCCTGGAGGAGTTCGGGGTGCAAAGAAGCTTGGAATAAGGGATGGGGTGGGGAGGCGGGGTGGGTTTTCCAGAGCTCAGAACCTGCTCCTGGGTGTGGGGCTGAGCGGGACCTGAAGGCACCTCGCCTCCTCCCCCAGTGTCCTCCATGGTCGTGCTCTTCATGAATGACTAATGGTCTCACAGAACCACTGCTGTGATAGACTTCTAATAATTTATTATTTCGTGAAATATTATACTACAAATAAATACCACTGAAAAACTTCAGGTTGACTACAAATACCCTTCAGAAAGTGTACAACGCAGCAGCTACCAGAGAAAAAGAGTAGACATGATTTTCAGGCTGGTGAGCGATAAAGCAGGCCTGCTGCGGAGTGCAGCTCACAGTTCACAGCAGAGACCTACTGAGGACCACAGCCCTTCCAGGGGCTGACGCATAATACTCGACAGGAAGCAGAGGCCAAGGTTTACTCTGATACAGTATATTCTGATCAAATGTTGGTATGATAATTTGCATTTTAATGTCAAAGTTCTTAGAAGCTCAAATTGCAAACACTAAGCTGACAGTAATTATCACTCTTATTTACCTTACTTTTTAGTACTGTTCAAATTTGTAGAATTTTAAAACCTAGACCTCTGGTTGACAAATAATGATTTGTGAACAAAAGAATTAAGCCTAGTATTTTAAGAATTACACAACATGATTATGGAATAATGGAGACCAGACATATTTTTAATTCATTATATTGCTAATTAGCAGGTGTGATGCTGTCATCAAGGGACCCTGCGGCCTCAGACGGTCGCGCGAACAGGCTGCAGTCACGACCTTGGCTGTCATGCAACAGGAGAAATGAGGCGAACCATCTGACCAACCAGCGAGCTCCAGAGATGTTACACAGAGGAATGTGTGGACCGGTTTCATGATACAGTAAGAAAGCACTAGATTAATTTTAGAACGTGGAGTCTTTCCCAAAAGGTCTCATCTTACAGCTATAAGAGTATCTGAAGCGGTAGCTTAGACCCTGAAAAAATTCGAGGTGTATTTTCCTTAAATATGCCATGCGACCCATTTAGGGCCACACGGCAGGTCACATTTAAGCCCTGATCTTCAGTCAGGCCTGGGCATTGACCCCTGCCAGGTGAACCAGCCCCCGGGCATGGAGGCACCTGAAATAATTCACATGTATCCCTCCATGAGTGAGACTTATTTTTAGATCCTAACCTGAGCAAAAGAAAATGATTCATTTTAACGAGAAGTGTTATCAAAAGTAATTAAGACCTTTTCCTGTAAATTGTCTTTTAAAGGAAATGGCACAGATGCCATTTTATCTGGTTCTCCCCCATTTTTCATTCTGTGATGTCTTTAACTTTTTCATGACACAGCATGGAGGGCGAGGGCTGGCACCAAGATGCCTCCCCAGAGCAGCGCATCGTGAAGACGGCATCAGGCCTGGTGCAGGTGGGACCTCTTTTCTGGGCTTTGGCAGCACGTGAATGGTGAAGGGCCCCCTACCTTAGACTTACCAGAAACACAGCAGGGGCTAATCTTCCCAGCTCCCAATCTTTCTGTTCAGACAGCCTAATGACAAACTCACTCTTTCTCAGAGAGGAAACACTTCCCCACATCAGTGAATGGCGTGACCTGCCGTCACCCACACCGGAAACTCTACGTCACCCTGGTCCCTTTTCCCCTAACTCCCTACATCCAAAATATCACCTCCTTCCAACTCAACCTCCATTCTCCTACACCTGCTCCCCATGCTCCATCGGGAGGTGGCACGGGAACACAGTCACGGTTTGATGTCTGACTTGCACTGATTCTTGACTCCCAGACTCACTAGCTCCAACATCCTGGATCAGCGACACCCCTGACCGTCCTGAACCAGCCACAGCATCTGCAAGACAGCGCCCCAGCGAGGCCCTCTGGGGACTGGCAATACCGCATAAAAGCAGGTACTAAGTGCCACGAGTGGAGCAGACTGTCACTGGTCTGGACAGTCTGACGAGGTTCCAGGGCAAAGGCAGGCTCTGAACTGAAATGGAAAGGCCGGGCTGGGCCGCATGTCTGCACCCCTTAGGGAAGGCAGGTCATCAGCAAGGCCCCAGGGCTCAACAAAAGCAGGCAGACACCCAAGTGTGCTGGGTCCATTTGATTTGCATCCTCTGCCACATATACAAGTATGTGGAACAGAAAAACCCAGTAAGGTATGAAAAATAGTTTAAATTGGTCTGACCAAAATTCCAAATC